>CM070100.1:1505000-1510000 GCA_036178185.1 Liparis tanakae | reverse complement strand
TCTGTAGTGGTTCTGTGGTAGTTCTGAGGTGGTTCTGTAGTGGTTCTGTGGTGGTTCTGTAGTGGTTGGTTCTGAGGTGGTTCTGTAGTGGTTGGTTCTGAGGTGGTTCTGTAGTGGTTCTGTAGTGGTTCTGAGGTGGTTCTGTAGTGGTTCTGTAGTGGTTCTGTAGTAGTTCTGAGGTGGTTCTGATGTTTCATAAACTTAAGAGTTTCCCATGAGCAAAGGGAACTTTATTTTGAAAAGCATGAATATCCAACACGCCTGCTGCTTATCTCTCTAACACGTTCTCCTGTCGCGCCTCCAGGTCTCCGGGATCGGACCGCCGTGGATCACGGTAACCACGGCGATACGGCGAGAGGACGCCATTTTGCAGGAGGGGGGGAGGGGGGGGCAGCAGAACCTGACTGCTCATTTATTCTGTTTATAACAGCGGAGCCGATGATAAATGTCCCGCAGAGTGCACATGTGCTAAAATATTCATCAATCGCCCCCCCCCCCCCTCTACCCCTCTACCCTCCCCCCCCCTAATTTGAGGAGGAGGAAAACCAATAAATTCCGGCGTGAGCGTCAGTCATGTTATATTTATATGAATATTCAAGACCACAGGAGGGACATTAAGATTAATCTGCCAGCGTGAGCTTTACAACCGACGTGTGAGACGAGGAGAGGAAGGAGGAGAGGAGAGGAGAGGAAGGAGGCGAGGAGAGGAAGGAGGCGAAAGGAGCTAACCAGATGGACGAGAGGAAGGAGAGGAAGGAGAGGACAGAGATGGAGGAGATGGAGACAAAAGAAGCTAAGCTGACGAAGGAGAAGAAGAAGAGGAAGGAGGCTAAGAGAGGAAGGTGATGGAGGAGGTGAAGGAGGTGAAGGAGGTGAAGGAGGCGGAGCCTCTTCTTGACCCTGAAGCGTGGCCCTGACTCCTCGTCTTCAGACATGTCGATGACATCATCGCCGACCGGCTTCAAGAAAGGTTTCTACTCTTCTTCAAACTCTGTTTACAGTTAGTATCTCTCTCTCTCTCTCTCTCTCTCTCTCTCTCTTTATCTTGGTATTCTCTCTCTCTTTCTCTCTCACTGTATTCTCTCTCTCTCTCTCCCACTCTTTTTCCTCTCTCTCTTTTCCTCCCTGCGTGTTTTTCCCACCTTTCTGCTCAGGTGTGAGGAGGGGGGGGGGTGGGGGGAGTAAGAAGAGGAGGAAGAGGAGAAGGAGGAGGAGTTCCCCTGCAGAGCCCCCCCCTTCTCTCTCTCTCTCTCTCTCTCTCTCTTAGGATGACAGGAACTCAGCCAGATGGCACGAGCAGGTCTGCACCATGTGACCTCCTCTCTCCTGGAGAGGCAGGAAGGGGAGGAGGAGGAGGAGGATGTAAAGGAGGTGCAGAGATGGAGAAAGATGGAGCCGACTGAGCAACTAATGCATCAAGGTTATAGCCAGAAATTGAGAAAAAATAACAGAAGCCAACATTGATATTTCTGATTTTTTTATATATATATATATATATATATATATATGTATAAATGTATATATATATGTATAAATAAATAAATAAATAAATAAGACATATTATATATTATGTATGTACTGTATATTTATTTATTTATTTATATATTTATAGAAGTGATATTTAAGAACATATTTTTTCCTGTGTTGCTTAAAAATAATGTTAAAAAAAGAACTAAACAACAAATAAGTGACTTTATGATATAAAAAGACGACGTGGACTTTGAACCAAAAGGCCACGTCGTCATGGTTACATGTTTCATGGTTTCTGCTTTAAGCCTGAAGCCCAAACATAACACAGGTTATTGGTTCCTGAGTCTAACTTTCAACTTTCAACTATAAATGTCCTGGAAATGAAAGTCAACTTTTCTTTTTTTTCCAGAAAGAATCATTTTAGAAACGTTTGAGGTGAAGAAATGTAAAGAAATAAAGAAAACATTCTTCTTCAGTAGAAATGTATTTTAATGAGATTTTAGTGCAACTTCAAAACGTACCGGCTCTCATCTCCTTTCCAAAGTTCAGTGACCTGAAAATAAAATCTTCAATCATTCCCATCACAGCCAGCGGAGCACATTCATTAGGATCCACATAAATTGACACATTTGCCCACTTTATTATTATTAATGTTCCCGATGCACACACAGAGATTTGTTCATGGCATTGCACACACTCCCCTCCTCCCTCCCTCCCTCCCTCCCCCTCTCCCCCTCTCTCCTCCCCCCTTGTTCCCCTCCCGCCTTTGATCTAAAAGTGGCGCTAGCAGAAGTCGTGTACACTCATTTTCACAGGGAGGCTTTGAACACATAACTGATGGAGGCCCGACGAAATATTTATATATTTTAAAAACTGTATATATATATATATATATATATATATATATATATATATATATATATATATATATATATGTATTATATATGTATTTGTGCTATGTATAACACATTTGAATTAGTATTTTATATACATTATTTATATATTAAATAAATATATGAATACATATATATATATATATTTATAAATACATATTTATACACATATACACAGTATGTATATATATATATATATATATATATAAATATCAGTATTTATTCACATTTGTATATATATATATATATATATATATATATATATATATATATATACAAATGTGAATAAACATCAAAACACATTTATTTAACAATAAAAATAATATATATATATATATATATTTGTTCATTTATAAATATGTATTTTTATATAAATGACTACGATCCCCTCAAGACAACAGTACTATTGGAAATAACAAAACATATATGTATATGTTTTTTTCACAGTATTACTTCTTTTGTAGTAATTTATGAGGTCATATAAAACATTTGAGCTGAGTGATGATGCAATAATCCTCTATTAGGCTTTAATAAACCAAAATATGGGAAGAAAGAAGATAATTCCGATTAGTGAAATAAACTTGTCTTTATCTCTACACTGATGTACGGGAGGCATTCCAAATTTATTATTTTCACTTTAAAATGTTATAATTCAATTAATCTTTTAACCCGGATGCTCCCTTAATTAATATCATGCAAGAAGTCATCATTCTGTAATCACCCAGGTAAGTTGACAGTTGATAGCGTTTTGGGGCTGGAGTAAAGACGATGAATAATCCTGATGACTGCGTTCCCCCTCCAGAGAACACCACTACTGCAAATAACAATCATCTTTTAATTACAGTTTGAGCTTAACGAGCGGCGTCTAGCCGGCGGTTTACCGACTCGCTTTCTGGGGATGAAGATTTAAATCTTTGTGTTTGTTGAATCCTGAAACCCACGGAGGCTCCGCCTCGTTACGCGGCCTGAGCCGTTCTCAAGCTCTCCTCCCAGAAACGAGTAATTACCGTTTATTACCACCTCCACCGCCTTGGAGGTCATTACGCCACATCACACTCCCGAGGCTCGGGGACTCGCCTAAACTGTTGCTGTCGCATTTCCACGAAAAAACATTCACGAACGGGAGAAGACACGCTGACGAGTTTATGTATTTCATTGTTGCTGCCACTTTAAATGAGAACGTGGAGACGAAGGTCTGCTAGCCCCGCCCCTAAAGCGCCACATGAAGCATAGACTTCTATACAACCAGAGGAGTCGCCCCCTGGTGGTCAGGAGAGAGCATGCAGCTTTAACACATGAAGCAGAGACTTCTATACAACCAGAGGAGTTGCCCCCTGGTGGTCAGGAGAGAGCATGCAGCTTTAACACATGAAGCAGAGACTTCTATACAACCAGAGGAGTCGCCCCCTGGTGGTCAGGAGAGAGCATGCAGCTTTAACACATGAAGCAGAGACTTCTATACAACCAGAGGAGTCGCCCCCTGGTGGTCAGGAGAGAGCATGCAGCTTTAACACATGAAGCAGAGACTTCTATACAACCAGAGGAGTCGCCCCCTGGTGGTCAGGAGAGAGCATGCAGCTTTAACACATGAAGCAGAGACTTCTATACAACCAGAGGAGTCGCCCCCTGGTGGTCAGGAGAGAGCATGCAGCAGAGACTTCTACACGATGTTTAAGCCAGTATTCTGAACAATGAGGAACACAACTAGTCTTATAACTTAACCTCTCCTCCCTCTCCCTCTCTCCCTCTCCCTCTCTCTCCCTCTCCCTCTCTCTCCCTCTCCTCTCCTCCCTCTCTCCCTCTCTCTCTCTCTCTCCCTCCCTCCCTCCTCCCTCCCTCTCCCTCCCTCTCTCTCGCCCACGTCGTCCCGTGTCAGCTGACTGAGGGATGCGTCTCTCTCCTTGTTGTGTGTCTGTCTCGTCTCGCCAGCTGTTGGCTTATTTATAACCGCGCTGCTCATCTAAATGAGGCGGTGATTAGGGAGCGGCGCGTCTGAGGAGACATCCGGTCCTCCATCCCTCATCCCTCCATCCTTCTATCTCCCATCCCTCCACCCCTCCATCCCTCACCCCTCCATCCCTCACCCCTCTCCCTGCTGTCCCCTGAACACCAGGAGTCGGCTGGAGACTTGACTCCACTGAATAATTAAAGAGGGGCTTTTTTTAAACAAGTGGGACCGCTCGCTGTCTGCCCCCCCCCCCCCCCCCCCCCCGTGGAGGCGGGGCCCTATCGGACGCACAGTGGGCGTCGCCAGGTCAACGCCAGACTTGTTTTTTAATTGGCCGCGGTTGGCGGTGGAACCCCCCCGGAGGTCTCAGAGGAGAACCACACCACAGAGCTGCTGTTGTGGCCTCAACAGACACCAGAGGAGCCCCCCCAACCCAAAACCCAAAACCCAAAACCCACGGCCTCTGAGAGGATCCGTGGCTAACGTTTGATGTCTGACAGGGACGGGTTACTGTACCTGAGGGGTGTGTGTGTGTGTGTGTGTGTGTGTGTGTGTGTGTACGTGTGTGTGTGTACATGTGTGTGTGTGTCTCTTTCTCCTGTGGTTTAGTGTATTCATACAGGAAAGAAGTAATGAGGAAACATATATTTATAAATGATCGTATGTATATATTTATATTTTAAACATAT
>CM070100.1:1495000-1500000 GCA_036178185.1 Liparis tanakae | reverse complement strand
AAATAGACAAAGTAGTAAAATAAACACATGCATGTGGATTATGAGAGGAGGTGTGTGTGTGAGTGTGTGTGTGTGTGTGTGGGGGGTAGGGAGGTTAGGGGGGTCGGCAGGAGGGCAGCTGTCCCTGTCCTGCAGCCAAAGCCAGTAGGGGGTGCTGACACCCTGATAACCATGTGTTAACTCCCTCCTCCTCCTCCTCCTCCTCCTCCTCCTCCTCCTCCTCCTCCTCCTCCTCCTCCTCCTCCTCCTGCAGCTTGTTGGTGCAACACAGAGTTTTTAGTTTAGAGCGTTTTTTGCCTA
This sequence comes from Liparis tanakae, assembly GCA_036178185.1. Classification (NCBI taxonomy): domain Eukaryota; kingdom Metazoa; phylum Chordata; class Actinopteri; order Perciformes; family Liparidae; genus Liparis; species Liparis tanakae. Next base: position 1,499,700 of record CM070100.1, on the reverse strand, counting down.
ACGGTGAAAGAACTGCTCCTCACTATAATCTTTTTTATTCTTAATTCACAACTTCTAATAAATTATTTCCAATTATTTAAATCAAAATTATTTAAATCAGGATTTTCCTTTTGTTGAAATGTGTCAGATAAAATACGAGAGTTCATGTTCATAATCTGTAAAATGTCACGTTTAAAAATAAAAAAGATGATTTATTTAGTTATTAGAGATTATATTATTATTATTATTATTATATTAATGCAATGAAAGAATAATCGTGTTTCCTGTATTTCATAAAGCATGTGAGCTAATCGGCTTAAATACCAGGTCACATGTTCACGGCTGAAACGTTTAATTAATTATGAAATAATAATTATTCATCTGAAATGCCCTAATTATTAAAGCAGCATTGCTGTTCCATCAATAATTTCCTAATTAACGTTATAATTATTATAAAGTCGAGGCTTCGGATATTAAAACACGTCCGCGGAGCGTTGAGTTATTTCAGTCCGCACGAGATTTAATAAAACTTCAGAAATAAATGAAGAATATTTGAGGAATAAAATAAATTATAGAGCCGCAGTTTATAAAAAAATCAGTTTTTCGTTATATATATAAAAATATATATATTATCAAATATCTAACGCTTTGATTCAGATCTTTATTAAAAATAAAATTCCAAAAAGCATTTTTTTTTTTATATCGACCCGTGTGAATCTTCCTGCAGTAAATCTGAACTTCACACACGAGTGGATTCAGTGTTTTTTTATTGCTTATTTCATTCGCTTTTTGGTGATAATATTTGAATGAATAATTCCTGCATACACACGTCAATAAGTATTAGCATCAATAAGCTTTCATCCTCCAGTCTCTCAGACCTGAAGAGCCGAGCCAACGATTCAAACTACAATTTATTTAAAATATAAATATATATAAAAAATGGCATCAAATAGAGGAATAATCAACAGGTTATCACAAACATTATTCATGCATTTGTTGCTTTACATTTTTTTTTAATAAACCGAATATGGGGCAGATTTATTTTACTGCAACTGAAACACTTTTTTATTTGTGTGTTTGCCTTAATATATATATATATATATATATATATATATATATATATATATATATATATATATATATATATATATATAAATATATATACTTCTTGCTAAGTCATTTAATTTTCTTTTTCTTGGGGATGAAAGGTTCTCCTGAGTGCTGTGGGTTTGGGGAGGGGGGGGGCTGGAGTGAATCAGCTCCATGATACCCCCCCCCCTCGCACCCCACAGGGAGGGGGTCACAAGTTCAGGCTCCCCCTCGTCTGCTGGTCACACAGGACCCCCCCCCCTCCCCCGCGAGGTGAGTGTGTGTCAGAAGTGTGTGTAGCAACGATGTGCATCTCATTTTTTATATTTTTTTATCTCAAATCGCTTTTCCTCACGTCTCAGCGTCTGTGTGTGTGTGTGTGTGTATGTGTGTGTGTATGTGTGTGTGTGTGTGTGGTTGTACATCATCGCTCTGTTGAAATAGCTGCGATACAAACACCCCCCGGTTCCCCTCCGAGGACAGCTTTGTAAAACATATCAGGAGCTCTGTGTGTGTGTGTGTGTGTGTGTGTCACACACACACACACACACACACAGACACACACACAGACACACAGACGGCACACACACACGTATAACCAGACGGGTTCGAGGGCCGAGGTGCTGGAAGGAGAACGTTCCTCTCTGGAAGCCTCCATCGGGCCCACGGTGAGCTGGGGTTCTCTCGGGTTCTCTCGGCTTCTCTCGGGTTCTCTCAGGTTCTCTCGGGTTCTCCCGGGTTCCCTCCGACAAGCCGCCCCCCCGGTGGACGCCGTAGACGTCGTGACGCCCGCCTGACCTCCCGGTCGGTTCTGGAGCGTCTCGTCAGCGCGGTCCTCCCGGGGGAGCGGACGGCTCCGGTTCTCCTCCTCCTCCGCCGCGCCTCCTCTTCCAGGAAAGGAGCGCGGCGTACCGGAGGCACCTCCAGCGAGTGATGGATCTCCACCGGGGGGCCCGCGGGCCGGGGGCCGCGCTGCAGATAGAATACCCTGCTGCGCTAAAGACAACAGCCTGCTGGTCCTGGGGAGCCATCCATCACCGGGGGGGGGGGGGGGGGGGGGGGGCTGGTTTTCACATTAGAGGAGTGTGTGTGTGTGTGTGTGTGTGTGTGTGTGTGTGTGTGTGGAGGAGGGGGGGGGTCGGTGAAACCCTAGCCGGGGTTTCATCGATCACCGGCGGGTCGGCTGAAAGGCATTCTGGGAGATTAATTAGTCTTTAATTCAGGGTGTAAAGGGGGAGGGGCTTACGGATCGCTGGGATTAGAGGGCGGCCAAAGGTCAGAAGGTCAGAAGGTCGAAGGTCAGATCAGACGAATGCACGAGGAAATTAAAAGTTGCCGTTTTCTTTTTAATCTGCTGTAATTATTATTATTTATTTTTTCAACCGCGACATCGAACCCAAACTGGATTATTATGACATCCATCAAAATAAACTTATTTCTTCTCACTGCATAATTTATTAAATACCGTCAACAACCATAAAATAATCAATGTTCTCCTTTAAAAGTTCACCACTTCATCCCTGAAGTTTATTGGGGGAATAACGTTCTTATATTTTTAGATGTTTATTTTTTCGTAGTTTAGATTTTCTGAGTTTAATCTCAAGTTCTGTCGGTTTTCTTCGGGGTAAAAAAGAAATGTGAGCATGAAAAACATGAATATTCCGTCAGTGTGAAGACGACAACATGAAGTTTATGACGGGGACATTTAAATGAAATGTATTTAAACTGAAAGATGTCAACATGAAAAAATCACCACTTTACTGAGATTAAGATTATTGGGTAATGGGGTCAGAGCGTGACCTCTTCCCCTCTGACAGGAAGGGGAGGAGTTAAACCTCATGGACGTCACGTGACACTTCTCCACTTCCTCAGACGACCAGCGCATCGAGGAACCTGCAGATTAACGTGTAAACATTAATCTCGTGCTCTGGCATCTTTTCCGTGTCCTCGTTGTTTTTCCACGGCCGTCTTTTAGGGGGCGGAGCCTCCCGTCCCCTAAAAGACGTTGTTATAATAACCAAATGGCCACTTTTACGAAGTGAAGGATGGAGACATCTGGGGGAGGACTGCTCCCTTGTTCACTACCTCCTCCCCTCCTCCCCTCCTCCCCCCCATCTCCCCCCCTCCCCCCCCCTCCTCCCCTCCGTGAGGACGCCGGCCCCCTCTCCTGTCTCCCTACGTTTGACCTCCACGACCTCCCCACTCATTTCCTGTAAAAGCCCCGCCCCCCCCCCCCCCCCCCCCTCCCACTTTCCCCGCGGCCGACCTGTGTGGGACGGCCAAAGACACCTCGGTCGTTACCGTGGTAACTAATCCATTAATCTGAACGATGGCCTCATTAAAAGGTTCAGGTGTGAGTCCAGCTCCGTGTTAATGACACGTTAACGACGCCTCAATTAGGAGCCGGGGGGCTGGTCCAAGACTTGTAATACCACCCCCGAAGAGGTTAAGTGGACCCCCCCCCCACCACCACCAAGACAAATGTTGGAAAAAGTTTGAAGGAAAAGCGGAGAGGAGGACGGAGATCCTTAAACTGGACTGAATTAGACTCTAGACCACCAGCAGGTAGGACTAGACCTCTAGACCTCTAGACCTCTAGACCTCTAGACCTCTAGACCACCAGCAGGTAGGACTAGACCTCTAGACCTCTAGACCTCTAGACCACCAGTCAGGATTAATCCAGACTTTTCTAAAAACAAGTCAAGTCTTCAGGTCCCAGAGGGGATTTTTCTTCTTCTTCACGTTCATTTATGTTAATAACGAAATGATTATTGGATTTGGATTCAGATTTATGTTAATATGTGGTACCCCCCCCCCCCCATCCAGCCAGCTGTGCCGTCAGTGGGATTATCTGATGGCAGCAGGACCGTTCATCACCCCCCCCCTCTTCTATCAGCTCCTATTCTCTCCCTCTCTCTCTCTGCGCCTGTCTATCGTCACCCCCCCTTCTTCTTCTTCTTCTTCTTCTTCTTCTTCTTCTTCTTCTTCTTCTTCTTCTTCTTCTTCTTCTTCTTCTTCTTCTTCTTCTTCTTCTTCTTCTTCTCTATCCGTCCTGGCCGACCGTCTCGATGTGAGATCTCGGTTAATGCTCCGTGACAATCTGACACAACGCACAGTCCAGGCCGCTGCATCTGGCTTCACTTTATTTAATTTGGTCAGAGAAATGGGGGGGGGGGGCTGAGGGGGGATGAAGGGATGGAAGACTGGGTGCCTTTTGGAAGGGGGGGGGATGAAAGCTTGATGTGTTATTCTCCACCGGATCGTCTCACCATCCTTCATTCTGGCCAATTTGCACCCCCCCCCCTCATAAAGCATTAGCCCCCCCCTCCCCCTCCCCCCTCCCAAAGACAAAGTCTAAATATGATAACTGCTCCATCAAAGGTCTCCAAAAATATGTTAAAGATCCGTAAATGGAGCCGGCCATTGGCTGGCTCGTTAAGACCATTAGAGGGAAGTGTGTGTGTGTGTGTGTGTGTGTGTGTGTGTGTGTGTGTGTGTGTGTGTGTGTGTGTGTGTGTGTGTGTGTGTGTGTGTGTGTGTGTGTGTGTGTGTGAGTGTGTGTGTGTGTGTGTGTGACACAGGAGAGGTTATGGGGACTTCTTCTCTCTCTCCTCGGAGCGAGATGAAGCAAT
>CM070100.1:1470000-1492500 GCA_036178185.1 Liparis tanakae | reverse complement strand
CGCCGCGTGGCGCCTCACAGGAGGCGCGAGCTCGCCACACGCCGGCTTCCAAATGAACCGAGCAGGAGGTGTGAACAGAACCGGGCCGGTCCGAGGAGACCTCCACCCGCTGGGGCTCCACCCGGTACCGTGTCAGGTACCACAGTTCCCTCCAGCTACACACACAAACATAAGGGTTCTTAAAGGGTTCTTCAAAAGGCTTTCTGGTTCTATGAAGAACCATCACCTACTGAAGAACCTTTTCTTTGCAATTGAGGCACCTTTATAGGTTCTTTGAAGAACTCTTTAAGAAAATGGTTCTTTGGAGAACCCTAGCTTGAAAGGTTCTTTGTGGAACCAGAAATGGTGCCTTAAACAACCATTTTGTAAGGTTCTTTGAGACACCTTTATCGGTTCTTTGAAGAACTATTTAAAGCACAATTTCTGGTTCCACAAATAACCTTTCAAACCATGGTTCTCTAGAGAACCATTTCCTTAAATAGTTCTTGAAAGAACTGATAAAGGTGTCTCAAAGAACCTTTACAAAATTGTTCTTCAAGGTACCATTTCTGGTTCCACCCTTCAATCCAGGGTTCTATAAAGAAAATGCTAAAGGTTCTTTGAGAGACCTTTATTGGTTCTTTGAAGAACTATTAAAGGAAATGATTCTTTAAAGAACCCTGGTTTAAAAGGTTCTTTGTGGAAGCAGAAATGGTTCTTCCATGGCATCACTCTGAAGAACCCTTCTCGGTTCCAGATGCAGCTCCATGGTTCTCCGGAGGAGGAGAAACCAGACGTGTGCATCGTTCTTTCAGGCCTGCGGTGGCAGTGACGAACGACTGGACGGGATTACCCTGAACACAACGCGGGGTAATTAGTGACACGTCCTCTTAAAGGGCCAGCGTCACTTTGTGCTGGTTTCTTTCCAGGGAGCTCCGGTTCACGCGGTAATGGCGTGATCCATCTTCTCACGAGGCGGCCGACGGGCCGGAGCTGATTGGAAACGAGCTGATACGAGACCAGAGGGGACACACTGCAGCGCGGCAGGGTCCTCTTGTAGGCGACACGCCTCCACCCTCACATCCTCCACCCTCACATCCTCCACCCTCACATCCTCCACCCTCACAACCCAAAGCACCGCGTGGCTGACGGATGCTCACCTCCTCATCACAAGCTGTTGGGACGAGCAGAACCAACATCAATACTTCAAAGAAAAGATGGATGGGGTAGGTGTTGGTAGGTAGGTAAATAGATGGAAAGAAAGGAAGATAGGTGGAAAGGTAGGCTGGTAGTTAGATAGATAGATAGATATATAGATAGATAGATAGGCTGGTAGTTAGATAGATAGATAGATAGATCGATAGATAGATATATAGATAGATAGAAAGGTAGGTAGATAGAAAGATAGGTAGAAAGATGGATAGAAAGGTAGGTAGATAGATAGAAAGGTAGGTATAGGTAGGTAGGTAGGTGGATAGATTGAAAGATAGATAGATAGAGATAGAAAGGTAGGTAGAGGTAGGTAGATAGATAGATAGATAGAAAGGTAGGTAGGTAGAAAGATAGGTAGAAAGATAGATAGAAAGGTAGGCAGATAGATAGAAAGATAGGTATAGGTAGGTAGGTAGATGGATAGATAGAGATAGAAAGGTAGGTAGAGGTAGGTAGATAGATAGATAGATAGATAGAAAGGTAGTTGATAGAGATAGATAGATATAAAGGTAGGTAGGTAGATAGAAAGGTAGGTAGGTAGAGGTAGGTAGGTGGATATATAGATAGATAGAGATAGAAAGGTAGGTAGGTAGAGGTAGGTAGGTGGATATATAGATAGAGATAGAAAGGTAGGTAGGTAGAGGTAGGTAGATAGGTATAGGTCAAGGTAGGTAGGTAGATATATAGATACATTATTAATCGATACTTCAGCATTTGTAGATTTTCTTGTTTCTAGTTGAAGTCGATGACTTCGAGCATGAATGGGGTTTAACCTACAAAACTCTTTTCCCTCTGTGGTTCGACGGGAACGTTTAGATGTGAGTCGGAGTAAAGCTTCCATCTGGAGCTCTTTATTGTTTCTTCTGCGTTATATAAAAGGCATTTTTTCTTTTATACATTCTGGCATTGGCTGTCCTGAGATGTCCCTCGCAGGACCCCTTACAGCCGCGCAGCGTAACACACACACAACCCCCTGAATAATTCAGCCACGCTCCGCCGCCCCTCGCTCACTGTTTGGAGAACGCAGTAATGAGAAAAGCTATAAAACGCCTCGCCGGGCTTTTGCCGCCGGAAAAAAGAAAAGACCAGCAAAGCGTCCGACCCCGGTTCTTAAATAAGAGACACCGAAGACGACGTCTCACGGCGTCTTCTTCCTTCTCCTTTCACCACCGATTTACTGTAAATGGGAGGCGCACACCACAAAGAAGAAGAAGAAAAAGAACTTCAAACGGAGGTCAACCTGCATATTTTCACCCAATTATAAATCTCTAACGTTACGGCGAGGAGGCGCGACGTCCTCGGCAGAACAAAGGCCGGCGGCCGCGGCTCCGAGGTGTAAACACCAGAGAATTACCGAGGCGCTGGCAGCAGTTCAGAGAGGCTTTGTAAAGTAAACCAGATTTGTTCAGGGGGTCTGTGATCAGTTTATTTTCCCAGCCCCCCCCCCCCCCCCACACTGGGCCTTCTTGTAATTGTCCTCATGTTTCAGCTAATTTCACATTTCCAGAGAGAGAAAAAAGGAGGAAGGAGGAAGGGAGGGAGGGAGGGAAGGAGGGAGGAAAGGAATTTGGCAGTTTTTTGAGGGAGTGACACCCTTTTATATTTTTAGGTTGATGTCATCCTGAAGGGATTGTGGGGAGGGGGGGGGGTGGGGGGGGCACCTCAAAACCTCCAGCACTTTTATACCACTTAATAGTTTTATTGTTATTTTAATGGAAACTTCCTCAACTGAACTAATCGTAACCCAAATGCTCTGCTGTGGAATTAATATCATATATATATATATATATATATATATATATATATATATATATATAAATAGCGATGTCATCGTATATAATCCAAAACTTTCAAAGGAATTTACAGCCGTTTCCAATGTTTTCCGTCTCCAACATCAACGCAGCACTCATGAAATCAGCACCTCCTCCTCCTCCTCCTCCTCCTCCTCTTCCTCCTCCTCCTCTCAGAACCGGGGCCGCGGTCTGAAACCCGTCCAACAATGTTGCAAAAATGAAATAAAAAAACCTTTTCAAGGTCTTCCATCAAATGTCCCTTTGATGAGTCTCCGGCCCCGGATCAAGGTGCATGATGGGAAAACCAACGAGGTGCTCTCACAGCCCCCCCCCCCCCCCCCCCCCCCCAAAGAAGAAAACCCTGGTCCCCCCGCAGACGTGACGTAACCTGGAGCGTCGACTCCTTCCTCCCGAGGAGCGTTGGCTCCCGATGAAAGGCCGGCTGGTCGCCCGGCGTTCTGTTCGCTCGGCGAAGTCGTGTCGTCACGTGACGGAGCGTTGTTGATCGGGACGAGTCCAGTTCGCTCTCGTCCAGAGGACAACCTCAGCTTCCCTACATTTTAAATTCACCAGGTCTTCAGGCCTCACAACAAACACCTTGTGACTTGAAGTCGTCAAAGTTAGATTTAAACATTCTTGACCTTCAACATTTCTTTATGGAGGGCCAGAGTGTCGACGGTCGGGGGTCCGGCCTCGGGGTCTGATTGGGGATGTTGGCTAATAAATAAAAATTTCATGTTTGAATCTTCTGATGAACATGCTAGCTGCAAAGCTAACCGCTACATGGACCGCTACATTTTCTTTTAATATTTGCCTGTTTTTAATTTTAGATGTTGTGTTCAGTACTAACAGCTCCTCCAGGGAGAAAGAACTCCTCAATCAGTTAAATCCTCCAGGCAAACACAGCCACTGACGTCAAGTGGAGGGGGGGGGGGGGGGCTCATCTGAACCATTACCCATCAGCCCCTCTGCTAATCCCAGGGGGGGGGGCGGGTACGTTGTCTCGTCCGCGTTAATGGGGGATTACACGTGTTAACATCTCTCTCCAAGGGGCGCCGCCACCGGGGGTTTAGCATATGAATAAAGGAGCGAGGGCCGATAGAAAAGGAGGCGCCGGGAGAGTGAGAGCTGCCACTCGAGGAGGAGGAGGAGGAGGAGGAGGAGGAGGAGGAGGAGCGCTGAGGGGGGGGGGGGCGGGGGAGCGATTAGGACGAGACACAAAAGAAGGAAGGACTTCCTCTGGCGCTCCGGCGTCTTCCCTTTGGAGGGCTTGTGATCCCGAGCTTCCCCGTGTGGCCTTCAGGGCCCCCGAGAGAGTCGAACAAAGGAACGTCGAGAAGTTTGAAAACCAAACCATCGAACGCGCGATTGAAGAAGAAGCCGATTGGACGGCTGGAGCTCCTCCAAAGTCTTTATAAAACCACACAGATGCTTTTAAAGGGAATCTTTCATCCAGAATGACACGGTTCAACGTGGGAAACATGGAATCAGTGGATTAATTTATGATTATAAGTGAAGAAACTTAACATTTGTTAACATGCAAACTGTCTCTTAAAGGTTCAGGGACTAAGAGGACTAAAGGTCTGAGGTGGTCCATCCCCTCATATTTCCCAGCATGCTTCACTCCCCAGCGAGTCCGGTTGCTCTACACATTATTCACAGCAGGCTGGACCGCATGTGTGCGTGTTCGTCAGTAATCCTCCGCTCCGGCGATGGATGCCTCTCGCGGCGTCCTGAACCTCGTTTCCTCCCGTCTCTCAGCGCTCGGTTTCTTTTGACCGCCATCATCCCCGAACCGAAACCGAGACCACGAGCCGCCTCAGATCTTTGAGCGCAGCGGTCGGTTCTGGTTCTGGTTCCCTCCCACATGTTTGGTTTTGGGTCCTTCGTGGGTAAAAACGAGTTGTTCACCAAATAAGAGTCTAGAAATGAGTCATTCGTCAACATTAGAATCTAAAAATAAGTCATTTATCAGAATAAGAGTATAGAAATGAGTCATTTATCAAAATACGAGTCTAAAAACTTTGTCATTCATCAAAATAACAGTCACAAAATGAGTCGTTCACCTATATAAGAGTCTAGAAATGAACATTAGAATCTAAAAATGTGGTATTTATAAAAATAAGAATGTAGAAATAACTCATTCACCAACATAAGAGTCTGAAAATGAGTCATTTAACAAAGTAAGAGTCTTAAAATTAGTTATTCAACAAATTAAAAGTCTAATTATCCGTCATTTACTAAAATAAGAATCATTCAACAAAATAAGTCTGAAAATGAGTCATTCAACAAAGTAAGAGTCTTAAAATTAGTTATTCAACAAATTAAAAGTCTAATTATCCGTCATTTACTAAAATAAGAATCATTCAACAAAATAAGTCTGAAAATGAGTCATTCATCAAAATAAAAGTCATTCAACAAAATAAGTCTGAAAATGAGTCATTCATCTAAATAAAAGTCTAAAAATGAGTCATTCAACAAAGTAAGAGTGTTAAAATTAGTTGTTCAACAAAATAAAAGTCTAATTATCCGTCATTTACTAAAATAAGAGTCATAAAATGATCAAAATAAGAATCATTCAACAAAATAAGTCTGAAAATGAGTCATTCATCAAAATAAGGGTGTAAAAATGAGTCATTCACCAAAATAAGAGTATGAACCGTGACCCTGGAGCTTTTCACCGGGAACACGAGGCATGATAAAAAAAAAAACAAAGACATCTATTTTTCATTGCCTTGTTTCTTATAAAAGACTTTATTCCTCCTCCCAAAACTCCGGCGGTTGGAGTCCTGAGAGCGGCAGCGGCGGCGGCGGCGGCGGCGGCGGCGGCGGCGGCGGCGGCGGCATTGACATGCGGCGCAGGCGCCTCGCGCTCGCCCGGAGAGCGAGGTGTTTATTTCCTGAAGGTCAGGCCTTTTGTGTGGAGAAACTTCTTGCCAGATGAGATAGGGGAGTAAATTGCAGATCTATCATCCCCTCCCCCCTCGCTCCCCACACCGTCCCTCATTCTTGGCATTCTCTCCATTCTCTTATTCTTTCTTCTCCACGCTCTGTTTTTCATCCTCCTCTCCGGGCCACTCGTATTCCGAACCACCGTCTCCATACTACTTTGTGCATGAATCCTCTCTCTCTCTCTCTCTCTCTCGCCCTCTCTCCTTCGGCGTGTGAAACCATCGGGGTAACCGTTGGCACCGCCGGTGATTTATGGCTCACTCTGAGCGGACCCTTATCAGGTGCAGGCAAGGCTCTCTGCTGCTGCTGCATGCGTCTGAATGACAATGGAGAACCCCCCCCCTTTGCATTCTGGACACCGCAGATTACATCTGGCTCCTTGATTTATGGACGCCATTTTGGCTCCTGAGAGGGGGTTCGGGGGTGGAGGAGGCCGGCGTCTGCACCCGGCCAACATCATTTCAAAACCTGGTGTAGGTGTGTGCTTTATATGCATTGGTGTGTGTGTGGGTGTAAAACAGCCGAGGTGTGAACAGTGTTTATATGCCTGGATGTGTGTGTGTGTGTGTGTGTGTGCGTGTGTTTGTGTGTGTGTATGTGTGTGTGTGTGTGAACAGGAAGGTGTCGTTCATCATTGTGTCGGCAGGTTTTCTAAGATATTGACGTGTGGGACACAGCTCCGTATGAACGTTAGCAGCTTCAGGATAATAAAAAGTGTCTTCAGCCTCCTGGTGGCTAGAGACACAAAAGATGTGTCCTCACGTAGAATTAGGTCTAGGAAACACGTAGAAATATGAGGTCTAGGAGACACATAGAAATATGAGGTCTAGGAGACACGTAGAAATATGAGGTCTAGGAGACACGTAGAAATACGAGGTCTAGGAGACACATAGAAATATGAGGTCTAGGAGACACGTAGAAATATGAGGGCCAGGAGACACGTAGAAATATGAGGTCTAGGAGACACGTAGAAATATGAGGTCTAGGAGACACGTAGAAATATGAGGTCTAGGAGACACGTAGAAATATGAGGTCTAGGAGACACGTAGAAATATGAGGTCTAGGAGACACGTAGAAATATGAGGTCCAGGAGACACTTAGAAATATGAGGTCTAGGAGACACGTAGAAATATGAGGTCTAGGAGACACGTAGAAATATGAGGTCTAGGAGACACGTAGAAATACGAGGTCTAGGAGACACGTAGAAATATGAGGTCTAGGAGACACGTAGAAATATGAGGGCCAGGAGACACGTAGAAATATGAGGTCTAGGAGACACGTAGAAATATGAGGTCTAGGAGACACGTAGAAATATGAGGTCTAGGAGACACGTAGAAATATGAGGTCTAGGAGACACGTAGAAATATGAGGTCTAGGAGACACGTAGAAATATGAGGTCCAGGAGACACTTAGAAATATGAGGTCTAGGAGACACGTAGAAATATGAGGTCTAGGAGACACGTAGAAATACGAGGTCTAGGAGACACGTAGAAATACGAGGTCTAGGAGACACATAGAAATATGAGGTCTAGGAGACACGTAGAAATATGAGGGCCAGGAGACACGTAGAAATATGAGGTCTAGGAGACACGTAGAAATACGAGGTCTAGGAGACACATAGAAATATGAGGTCTAGGAGACACGTAGAAATATGAGGTCTAGGAGACACGTAGAAATATGAGGTCCAGAGACACGTAGAAATATGAAGTCAAGGAGACACGTAGAAATATGAGGTCCAGAAGACACATAGAAATATGAGGTGTAGGAGACACGTAGAAATATGAGGTCCAGAGACACGTAGAAATATGAGGTGTAGGAGACACGTAGAAATATGAGGTCCAGAGACACGTAGAAATATGAGGTCTAGGAGACACGTAGAAATATGAGGTCCAGAAGACACGTAGAAATATGAGATCCAGAGACACGTAGAAATATGAGGTATAGAACAGTGGTCCTCAACCTTTTTTGAGCCACAGACCTGTTCCGTGTCAGAAATTATTTTACGGACCGGGGAGGGGGGCTACAACTTTTTATATTCACTTATTTTCCGCTGCCCGGTGTTTGGGGACCCCTGGTCTAGAAGACACGTAGAAATATGAGTTCTAGGAGACACGTAGAAATATGAGGTCCAAAAGATATGTAGAAATATGAGGTCTAGGAGACACGTAGAAATATGAGGTCCAGAAGACCCGTAGAAATATGAGGTCTAGGAGACACATAGAAATATGAGGTCTAGGAGACACGTAGAAATACGAGGTCTAGGAGACACGTAGAAATATGAGGGCCAGGAGACACGTAGAAATATGAGGGCCAGGAGACACGTAGAAATATGAGGTCTAGGAGACACGTAGAAATACGAGGTCTAGGAGACACGTAGAAATATGAGGTCTAGGAGACACATAGAAATATGAGGTCTAGGAGACACGTAGAAATATGAGGTCTAGGAGACACGTAGAAATATGAGGTCTAGGAGACACGTAGAAATACGAGGTCTAGGAGACACGTAGAAATATGAGGTCTAGGAGACACGTAGAAATACGAGGTCTAGGAGACACGTAGAAATACGAGGTCTAGGAGACACGTAGAAATACGAGGTCTAGGAGACACATAGAAATATGAGGTCCAGAGACACGTAGAAATATGAAGTCCAAAGGATACGTTGAAATATGAGGTCTAGGAGACACGTAATAAAAGAGGTCTAGGAGAAACGTAGAAATATGAAGTCTAGGAGAAACGTAAACATATGAATTAGCATTAATTTCTGAACGTTTTGCTTCTTCGTGAGCGACGTGAATTAATGTGAGGAATATAAAAATAACACGTTAAGAGAACTCCCTCCGTCCTGCTGCTTGTCTTCCATACGCTGTATTCATATTTTATATTATAGCGCGTTAAAGATAAGATAAACAACTCTTAGAAAATTGAAGTCTCACGCCCATAAAGGAGAGCGGCGGGGACAAAGATTGTGTTTCATAAAACGAGGCGTCAGAGATTATAATAACAGGAGCTCGGCGGTGGGTGACGCTCATAAAGTTAATGTGACCTTTCTGGTCTCCAACAACAGATGTGAATATATGTAGATATTACATGTAAATGTCATTCTGCAGACGGGTCTCGTATAAAGAAAATACATCGTAAATTATGTTTATGTTGTTTACTTCTTTTTAATCTAATCAGAGAGAAAAATAACTTTCACTCTGGAGACCTCTCTTCATGTGAATTTACTTTAACTTTTAATACTTAAACATACAACATAATATTAACATTAATATAAGTTAAATGATGGTACATACAAAACAGAACAATCATATTTTAATGTTTAATTCACTTTTAACCATGCACGCCTTGTTATTGTTATTTATTTGTTCATTTGAATGCACACCAATCAATAAGTGAGCCAGAGAAGTTCATTTATATTAAATACTTTTACCACAGTGTCGTCCAATCGGATCGTAGGAGTCAATCAAAACCTGGTTTTGTTCCATATATTTCTAAATGTGTAATAATCCTCATCCGATCGTATCATTTGACCCAAATCAAATGATTTTTAGATTGTTTTATGATAATAGTAATTTTGTGGGAGGGGCTTTGGTGGCTTTCTGTCGATGTAGCAACGTTAGCGGCTAACGCGAGTTTCATCGGAAGATCTTCAGCAACCCTTTTTTTTGGGTCTCATCTTTAATTTTCTCGCTCAATAATTTGTGATGTTATCTAAATCAACCACGACGATTATATATATAATCGTATATATATATATATATATATATATATATATATATATATATATATGTGTATTACGACGGAAGTTACGATTACAACGCAAGCCGAGAATCACTCAAAAGAAACTTTATTTACATACTTTCATAAATACACAAACAGCCGGCAGCTCAGATAAACACACACAGACGGGAACTGATGTATTTTCAAACACTTCACATTAATACACACACACACACACACACACACACACACGCACAGAGCCACGCAGTGTTAACCCGACACGGTACACACTCTCCTCTCATTCCGGCTGAAAGGACCACTTGTAACGCCGTCGCCCTCAAAGTCAATTTCTGCACTTTTTTGCTCCTATAATCCCAAATTACAGCCCATTCAACATGATGGATAATCCGTCTGGACGCACGCCGGGAACAATCTGACCGCTGTACTTTGGGGGGGGGGGGGGGGTAAGGGGCTAACAGGACACACACACACACACACACACATTTCTCAGTATACAGGGCTCACAGGAGGAGCACCGGGTTGTTAAGTGACCTCTGGGTGAGTTGATTTTGGCGAAAATGGAGAAATGATAAGATATAAGATCTGAAGTGTAGAGAGACGGATTAGGGGCGGGGACCTTTGACAGAAGACAACTGAGCAAGAAAATATGTTTTATATTACTATTATTAATAAGCAGCTATATATCATAAATATGTATGTAAAATATGTATAATAAAATACTAATACAATAATATATTATATATTGCTTGTATATAATATTATGCTTGTATATATTATATTAAATATATATATATATATATAGTATGTATATGTATGTCATATTAAATATATATTTATTATATTATCATATATTATACATATACATATTATATATAATATATATGTTTTCTTATTATTTGTTCCTCCATCTTTATTCCCTCTCTCTCCCCCCCCCTTTCCTCCATCCTTCCTCCCTCTCCTCTCTTCTCATATACCCACTCCTCCATCCTCTCATCTCCCCATGCAAACTTGTCCTCCATCTCTTCTTGTCCCCCCCAGATTCTACCCGGGCTGTTTCTCCTCTCTCTCTCCCCCGTTATTACTCCCCCCCCCAGGCGGTCGGGTGCGGAGGGCGCTGGCTGGCGGGGTGATGGATGACCATTAAGGCAGCTTATTGGAAACAGTCTGATTTATGGCCGGGCGCCGCCTCGGCCTAATGGCTTCATTTCTTTCTGCCGCCACATGATGTCACAGCCAAGGTCACCGCGGCAACGGCCCCCCCTTTGTTGTGGTTTTCAACTGGGCTGATGACCTGAGAGGAATGGAGGGAGAGAGAGAGAGAGAGAGAGAGGGGGATGAAGGAGGGTTTGTTTGTGGAGGGTGATGTACGACCGCGTGGAGGTGAAACGGGTTACGTTTGCACAAATGCTTCAGTACAAATTTTGTTAAGTATGGAAAATGTGTTTTTACTGCTTATCCCCCCCCCCCCCCCCGCCTCCTCGTACCCTACCTCGCTCACTTGTCCTCTTCCCCTCCCGCTCGGTAAATTAAAACCTCCATCTCCTCCTTCTCCTTCATCTCATCCCTTCCTTCCATGACAGAATACGATAAAATACACACACACACACACCTACATACACACGCACACACACACCTACACACACACACACACACACATACACACACAGCTTTACGGCCTTCCCTCAGACAGCTATTACTCACTTCTACTTTAAATGAGTGCCGTCAAATATATGGGGCCGGCCATTAAGGAGACGATCAATAAAAAATGCCGTTAGGGGAAGGAGGGGGGGGGGGGGGGGGCGGAGTAAAACAAAATAAAATAAAAACAACGTTGATATCAGTGGAGCTTAAAACTAAATATTAGATTTCGCCCTCCAGTAGTTAGCGAGGCGGAAGAGGCTTGCAGTGGAGGTTCAGACGGCGGTGGGCGCTCCGTGGGACGCTCTCCTCTGATTGGCTTTCTGGAGTCGGTTTGGAAAAAATTGTCGACTCCTCTGGTTGTATAGAAGTCTATGCTTCATGTGTTAAAGCTGCATTCTCTCTCCTGACCACCAGGGGGCGACTCCTCTGGTTGTATAGAAGTCTATGCTTTAGTGTTGAGGCTGCATGTTGAAAATAAAAAGTGTCTTATAGTTCTACAGCGTGTCCATAGTGATGAGAATACAGAGTTTATCTGTGTGTGTGTGTGTGTGGTTGTGTGTGTGTGTGTGGCTGTGTGTGTGTGTGTGGGAAACCTTCGCTCTGGTTTGTTTTGCTTGGGTTGGTTGGAGCGCCGCGGCTCGTGAGTTTTAATCGTTGTGTAAATACGAGTCCGACTCCGTCTGAGTACAGACGCTCAGTGTGGAGCGGTGGCTGCTGGGAACCAGAGGCCCTCAGCCCCCCGGTGTGTGTGTGTGTGTGTGTGTGTGTGTGTCATGCCTTGCTTCTGACCCCTGGGGGGTCGACGCGGCTCCGTTTATGAACCTCTTTACCTCCACAAGAGGGTTCAGACTCATGTGTCTAATTGATAAAGAGCTAAACACTTATAGTGGCAGGCCGTAAAGCGGGGGGGGCGGAGCTACGAGGTGATTGACAGGTCCACGCCAGAGACTCCTCAGACCAGATATGAGCAATTCCTGTTCACTGGTTTAAAAAAAGACCAAGATGGCGACGGACGTGTTGTCCCTTCATCAAGATGAATTGTGACGTTCACGGATTGGCTCAAAGATTTAGTGTTCAGCTGCAGAAGCTCCGCCCTCTGTGGTAGTGGAGGAGGAGGAAGATGGTGGTGGTGGTGGTGGTAAAGCTAGTGGAGCTGGTGGTGGCTGGTGGTGGTGGCTGGTGGTGTAGCTGGTGGTATAGCTGGTGGTGGCTGGTGGTGTAGCTGGTGGTGGTTGGTGGTGTAGCTGGTGGTGGTGGCTGGTGGTGTAGCTGGTGGTGTAGCTGGTGGTGGCTGGTGGTGTAGCTGGTGGTGTAGCTGGTGGTGTAGCTGGTGGTGGTTGGTGGTGGTGTAGCTGGTGGTGTAGCTGGTGGTGTAGCTGGTGGTGGTTGGTGGTGGTGTAGCTGGTGGTGGTTGGTGGTGGTGTAGCTGGTGGTGGTTGGTGGTGTAGCTGGTGGTGGTTGGTGGTGGTGTAGCTGGTGGTGTAGCTGGTGGTGTAGCTGGTGGTGGCTGGTGGTGTAGCTGGTGGTGTAGCTGGTGGTGTAGCTGGTGGTGTAGCTGGTGGTGTAGCTGGTGGTGTAGCTGGTGGTGTAGCTGCAGCTGGAGCTCCTAAATCTCCGCCCACTGCTCCGAGCTCTCGGCCGGCAGCAGGTTGGAGATTTATGACGGAACCCTCCGGCAATCTGTCACTGTGGAGGAACGTCTGATCCAAACACACACACACACACACACACACACACACACACACACACACACACACACACATACACACACACACACACACACACACATACACACCCCTCTTGCTTTATTAATGTGCTACAATAGTGTATAGAATGAGGCGTGTGTGAGTTTGACTGAAGACGTTGAAATGTGTGTGTGTGTGTGTGTGAGTGTGTGTGTGTGTGTGTGTGTGTGTGTGAGTGTGTGTGTGAGTGTAATTCTGTTATCGGCATAATTCTAATAACACATTTTTTCAGGATCTCTGCAGTAATTTATTCTTCATATTCATTGATACGTGAAGTCTTCTTTACCTCATGAAGTGTAATGAATGTTCTCGTCTCAGATGGTTGTCTCGGTGTGATGGACAGTCGGGTGGTGCCTCCGCTCCACTGAGGGTGGATGCTGAAGGGGGCGGGGCTACGCCCAAATATGGACCTGCTGCTCGGAGCCAAGATGGCGGCGGCCAAAACCTGTTTATTTTATTAACGTTTACCCTGAGACCACGACTTCCACAGCACGCTGGACGGTGAGCGTGTGTGTGTGTGTGTGTGTGTGTGTGTGTGTGTGTGCCCCAACCCCCCCCCCCCCCTCATGCTGGTCTCATCCCAGTGGTGAAGTGAAGATTGATGCTGCTCATCTGCTGGAATGGGGCCATAAAAGACTGGACTGCACTCTTCTTCTTCTTCTTCTTCTTCTTCTTCTTCTTCTTCTTCTTCTTCTTCTTCTTCTTCTTCTTCTTCTTCTTCTTCTTCTTCTTCTTCTTTCCATCCATGCCCCCCCCCCTCTCAGTCGCACTAAGAGCTGCAGTTAAACTCTGATCTCATGGTGACGTAGCCCCCCTTCATTACCCCGGCGTGAAACATTCTCCCGCAGTGTTAAGTGCTCCTGTGACCTCCCCGGTCCTCATTACACACTTCTCGTGTTGATGCTCACGTCTTCGTTTTCAGCGACAGAATGAGGTCGTCTGTAAAACATCGTGCGGTCGTTTCGTTTCACGTGGGTTGAAACTCGACGGCCGCGAATATTTTGACGTTTATTTTGTTGCGTCGACATTTTTAATGTTCAGATCACATAAAAGTTCACCTGAAAGACCGAGAGAATGAAGACGAGCAACACACTCACACACACACTCACACACACACACACACACACATAGTCACATACACACACACACACACACACTCACAGACACACACACTCACAGACACATACTCACACACACACACACACACACACACAGACACACGCACACAAATGGACATACACACACACACACACACACACTCACAGACACGCACTCACGGACACACACACACACACACACACGGACACACAGACACACATGGACATACACACACACACACACACTCACAGACACGCACTCACGGACACACACACACACACACGGACACACGCACACACTCACCGACACCTACTCACACACACACTCACACACACTCACGGACACACACACACTCACGGACACACACACACACATGGACATACACACACACATGCACAGACACACACACTCACAGACACACACACACACAGAAACACAGATTCACACACGGACACACACACTCACACACACACACAAACAGAAACACAGACTCACACACGGACACACACACTCACACACAGGGAAAAACACTAACACATACACGGACAGACACACACACTCTCACATAGTCACACACAGACACACACACACATGCACAGGGTCACACCACCTGTCACACACACACACACACTCACACAGACACAGACTTACACACGGACACACACATGGACACACACACACACACACACTCACACACGCTTTACAGACGTTTCCTCAGTAACGTACCTTTCAGAGTCACATTAACTCAACGATGTTTTAAAACGATCCGTCCTCCTGAGGGAAACAAAATAAAAATATTACGCATTCAATAAGTTCGAATTGACGTGAAATGCACTAAAAAAGTTCCCCCCCCCCCCCCCCCCCCACACACACACACACACACCGCTGTGTGTGGGCCGGCTCAGGACTTCGTGCTGACGCGGCGCTCCAGAAGTCGTCCGCTCGTCGGCGCTGATCGGATCAGGACTTTGTCGAGCTGGTTAAACGGCCGCGCTAACGCGGTCAACATGGCGGCCGCGGCGGTTCCCCCCGGTGGAGCGGAGCGGTAGCGCGTGATGGAGGGAACAATCTCGGCTACCGGGGTCCACGCTTATTTCCCAAGGTGGCCTCTCGGTGGGTCGGTCACACCGACGGTGTCCTCGCTCATTTTGCATTCTTTAATACTGCATGGAGCTCAGGGGGTGTGAGTGTGTGTGTGTGTGTGTGTGTGTGTGTGGGGGGGGGGGGGGGGGGTCAGTGCAAACGCATGGACACGTATAAAAAGCATGCAAAGGCACTCTTTGTAATTTCCCCGTCTCACCGCGGCGCTCTCGGGGGTGTATTTTAGGATGTTGCTGGGTTTAGGATTGATGTGGTTACACATGGCACATGGTGTGTGTGTGTGTGTGTGTGTGTGTGTGTGTGTGTGTGTGTGTTTTATCATGTAAATAGACACGCGTGCATTTATATTCCCTTTTCTGCTGTTCTCTGATTCATCAATCACGTCGCCGCTTTAATTTACGCGCCGCTTCTGGTTGCCGTGTCGTTTATTTATTTGGGGGGGGGGATGGGGGGGGGGGCACCAGTGTGCAGTTCAGGGTCGCGTTCATATTGCAATTTAAAAAAATGCTTCACAAGCAAAAGACAGAGTCACTAAAAAGTGAGTTGATGTAAAAAAAAGTTTAGTTTGAATGCAAGTCATTTCTAATCACGAAGATAATAATAATCTTTTATTTTCCGTTTCCATGGAGACGCCGTGGAGCGAGTTCTCTGGACGAGCCGCGTCGTCACGGAAACGCCGACCCGGTTCCACTGAGGCGGGTCAGACTGCGGAGGTCAGCGGTTAGGAGCTGACGGGGTCGTGCGAGTGGACGAGGTCACGAGGTCATCGTGAGGTCATTTCCGTTTGGGGATGCCAAACTATTCTTGTCCATCACATCGGGCCCCTGAGACCCCCCCCCCCCCGTCTGAGTCCCTGCTGTCAGCGTGATGTACAGCAGAAGGCAAGCGATGCTGAGAGGGGGAGTCTGTGTGTGTGTGTGTGTGTGTGTGTGTGTGTGTGGGGGGGGGGGGGGTGGGGGCGGCACATAGCCGTGCATGCTCATAAAGTATAGCTCTTGCTTCCATCTCAAAGATCGTACATATTTCACGAAAGGTTTTCCTGGAAATTATTTTTAAATCGATCTCATTGGCTGCTTAGAATAGAAAGAGGGCGGGAACATTCATCAGAATTACTTTTCTAAAGTCCAACAAAAAGGATTTAATGAAACCCAGACGCCAGATAAAAGATGTTAGCGTGGCGCAAACCGCAGGATACGTCCACAAACAAGCGTAACTTAACTAGCATTCTTAATGTAACCTGTGCAGTGAATGTAATAGGCGTAATGTAAGGTACATAACGTAACAAAGTATATTAACGTAACAAACGTCACATAACAAGCATAACGTAACAAACGTAGCGTAACAAACGTAGCGTAACAAAAGTAACGTAACTAGCGTAACGTAACTAGTGTAACGTAACTAGCGTAACGTAATTAGAGTAACATTAACAAGCGTAACATAACTAATGTAACGTAACAAACTTAGCGTAACAAACGTAACGTAACTAGCGTAATATAACAAGCGTAACATAACTAGTGTGTTATTTGTATCGTGTGTATCGTGCGTTGTGTGTATTGTGTGTATCGTGTGCATCGTGTGTATCGTGCGTTGTGTGTATTGTGTGTATTGTGTGTAATGTGTGTATCGTGTGTATCGTGTGTATTGTGTGTATCGTGTGCATCGTGTGCATCGTGTGTATCGTGCGTTCTGCGTCTCTCGTGATGGACCAGGAGCAGCAGAAGCCGCCTCCCCTTGACTTGGCGTAACGGCGTTGCCTTCAGGAGCTTCTGTTGTGACAGCTTCGCTGCGTGAACAGAGCGGCGCAATAAGCCGAGCGGCTTTATTGAGCGTGTGCATCTTGATTGTGTGTAGCTACTAGCTAAACGCTTCATGCTACGCGCTAATCTCCCGAGCGTAACTGGATCCGGGCGGAGCAGATCTCTCCGCCCTGCTCCGGGGATCTTTATCTCTGCTGCACGATTCAATTACTTCTCCTCTCTCCTGCTCAGTGGGAGGAATCGAGTTACCGGCAGCATAAGCACAACAACAGACTCCCCGTGTCACGGAGCTGCCTCGACACGAGCGGAGCGCTAAGCTACATGCTAATTTAGCGACAAAGAAATTAAGAGTGCGAACAAAAACAAAAGAAATTGGAAAAAGAAGAAGATCCCTTTTTTCTTTCGACAAAGACATTCTCACAATGACTCCCAAAGTTAAGAGGACTGTGTTCAGCCTTATTGATTTTCCTTTTTTTTGTATGCAGTGTCCGGGAGATGGCGCCGAGAAAATGAGGTCTGGCTCGAAGGTTTATGTCCTGCCACACAGTTAGGAGGAAACGTGAGCCGAGGAATCGGCCGGCCCTTTATTGTAAATGTGCTCCCTGTAGATGGACTTAAAGTGTCTGTTGTCCTGGCTATACGAGGGGGGGGGATTAAATATGAAGGGTATCAGTAAATGGACAGGAAGACTCCAAACGAGTGCTTAGGGACAGTTTCCCCATTATTGTCATCTATTATCTCCGACAGATAGTTGATGCCGGCTCGCCGAGTCGTCGATTTGCGATCCGCTGCACGTAGCCGGAGAGCGCCGCCGCCGCCGGTCTAAAGGAGGATGGTTCGGGGCCTACTTTACGCTGCAATCAAATGAGAAACATTCATAATTAACGCGCGTCAATACGGCGGGACGGCACAACAGAGCTTAAGAGTTGACGATTAAATAACCAGCGACTCCCGTTACGAGCCGCGCGGCAGGCGGGGCGGCGCGGCTATTCTTATGAGCAGAATCCAGATACTTGTTTAAATCTGACGTACATAAATGTTTAAATCCCGCTTCTTGTTGCGAGGCATCGTCTTCCCTTTAGCGCCTCGCCGCTGGACTTTCCTTTACCGCCATGAATAGTATTTATGTCATTATTGAATCGTCTTGTTTACATATTATTATTTGTTAAACTTGAATATTGATTCTGTTTGTTTTTACACCTGGTAGGAACTATTTGTTCGCCCTACGTTGCGCTGGGACGCATTTAGTTGTCTCATCCTCCTGAAGACGTGCAGCGGGAGAAGTTCAGTAAACCGCTAAAATACCTAAGTTAAAGAAGAACAACGTGTTGGTTTGTTAAAGATTGTTGTTTTCTAAGTGGAGCCATTTCCCTCTCGGTACGTTCTCTATTTTTAAAGTTTTTTATGTTTAAAGTTTTTTATGTTTAAGATTTTTTATGTTTAACGTTCTTTACGTTTAACATTCTTTATATTTACAGTTCTTTATGCTTCATGTTGTTTATGTTTAACATTCTTTATGTTTAACTTTTTTATATTTAACTTTCTTTATGTTTAACGTTCTTCATGTTTAACGTTCTTTATTTTTCATGTTTTTTATGTCTAATTTTTTTATATTTAACGTTCTTTATATTTAACGTTCTTTATGTTTCATGTTCTTTATTGTTCAGTTTTTTTAATGTTTAACGTTCTTTATGTTTAACGTTCTTTATGTTTAACGTTCTTTATGTTTCACGTTCTTTATTGTTCAGTTTTTTTAATGTTTAACGTTCTTTATGTTTAACGTTCTTTATGTTTAACGTTCTTTATGTTTAACGTTGTTTATGTTTACTTCTTTATGTTTAACGTTCTTTATGTTTAACGTTCTTTATGTTTAACATTCTTCATGTTAAACGTTCTTTATGTTTAACGTTCTTTATGTTTAACGTTCTTTATGTTTAACGTTCTTTATGTTTAACGTTCTTTATGTTTAACGTTCTTTATGTTTAACGTTCTTTATGTTTAACGTTCTTTATGTTTAACGTTCTTTATGTTTCACGTTCTTTATTTTTTAATGTTTAACGTTCTTTATGTTTAACGTTCTTTATGTTTAACGTTCTTTATGTTTCACGTTCTTTATGTTTAACGTTCTTTATGTTTAACGTTCTTTATGTTTAACGTTCTTTATGTTTAACATTCTTCATGTTAAACGTTCTTTATGTTTAACGTTCTTTATGTTTAACGTTCTTTATGTTTCACGTTCTTTATGTTTAACGTTCTTTATGTTTAACATTCTTCATGTTAAACGTTCTTTATGTTTAACATTCTTCATGTTAAACGTTCTTTATGTTTCACGTTCTTTATGTTTAACGTTCTTTATGTTTAACATTCTTCATGTTAAACGTTCTTTATGTTTCACGTTCTTTATGTTTAACGTTCTTTATGTTTAACATTCTTCATGTTAAACGTTCTTTATGTTTAACATTCTTTATGTTTAACGTTCTTTATGTTTAACGTTCTTCATGTTAAACGTTCTTTATGTTTAACGTTCTTTATGTTTAACGTTCTTTATGTTTAACGTTGTTTATAATTCACGTTCTTTATGTTTAACGTTCTTTGTGTTTCATTTTTTTGTTAATATTTCGTCACGCATATTTCTACGTGCAAAAAGTGTTTGTTTAATGCTCCGCTAACGCATGTTGAACGGTGTTGGTCCAGGTCGCCGGTGCGTTGCTGGCGGAGGCGTTGACCGAAGTGGACGTGAGACCAATAAATCCGTCAAGTAACCCAAGAACCACGGCGTTGTGTATTTCCTGGAGGGACCGAGACCCGGGGGCGGCTCCTCGTTTAGTTTTGGGCTCACATCGGCGTAGACCGCCGTAAACCCGCCGCCGCCGGTACACGGACGAGTCGCTCTGAATAATAGTGTCAGTGAGCCGTAAAACGTCAGTGCCTTTAAATCACCGTCGTGGCATCCCAGAGAGAGAGAGAGAGAGAGAGAGAGAGAGAGAGAGAGCTTCATCGCCGCTTTAAACTACAGCGTAGCGTTTATTGTGTGTGTGTTTATAAATCACTAAGGAGACCTCGCATTCCAGGAGCTAGTAAAAGAGAGAGAGGCAGAACGAAATGTGTGAAGAGCTCCACTCAACATCCTCATGGCTCCATCCTCTAGCGAGGGTAATGTGGACCGGATGACGCGCCCGAGGGTACCGAGACGCACCGAGACGTACCGAGACGTACCGAGACGTACCGAGACGTACCGAGACGTACCGAGACGTACCGAGACGTTCTGAGGCGTACCGAGGCGTGCGAGGCGTGCCGAGGCGCACGAGGCGTGCGAGGCGTGCCGAGGGCGATGCGAGATGTATACCGAGGCGTGCCGGGGCGTGCGAGGCGTGCCGAGATGTATACCGAGGCGTGCCGAGGCGCACGAGGCGTGCCGGAGGCGTGCCGACGCACCGAGATGTATACCGAGACGTACCGAGACGCATCGAGACGCCGAGGCGATGCCGAGACGATGCCGAGATGTATACGAGATGTATACCGAGGCGTGCGGAGACGATCGCGCGGAGGCGTGCCGAGGCGTGCGAGATGTATGCCGAGACGTGCTGAGATGTACCGGGGCGTGCCGAGGGCGTGCGGGGCGTACCGAGATGTATACCGAGACGTACCGAGATGTATACCGAGACGTACCGAGACGTACCGAGATGTATACCGAGACGTACCGAGATGTATACCGAGACGTACCGAGATGTATACCGAGACGTACCGAGATGTATACCGAGGCGCATGCCGAGACGCGTGCCGAGGAGCGCACCGAGGACGTTCGAGGCGTTCGAGGACGTTCTGAGACGTTCTGAGACGTTCTGCGACGTACCGAGATGTATACCAAGACGCGTGCGAGGACGTGCCGAGACGTACCGAGGCGTGCGAGGCGTGCCGAGGCGCCGAGGACGTTCGAGACGTTCGAGGCGTTCTGAGACGTGCCGGCGTGCGAGATGTATACCGAGACGTACCGAGACGTACCGAGATGTATACCGAGACGTACCGAGACGTACCGAGATGTATACCGAGACGTACCGAGACGTACCGAGATGTATACCGAGACGTACCGAGACGCACCGAGATGTATACCGAGACGTACCGAGACGTACCGAGACGTTCCGAGACGTTCCGAGACGTTCTGAGACGTTCTGCGACGTACCGAGATGTATACCAAGGCGTGCCGGGCGTGCGAGGCGTGCCGAGGCGATCGAGCGTGCGAGACGCACCGAGACGTTCCGAGACGTTCCGAGACGTTCTGAGACGTTCTGCGACGTTCTGCCTCGGTTTACAAGACTCCTGAGGTGAAAAATGTAGACGGAGCCTCGAGCGTTATCTTTCATAATGATGCATTAAAAGAGTTAAAGCTTCATTCTTCTGGTGCGTTCAGGTACTTGTTAAGTGAGTTGATACAAGTATCAGAAATACCTCAAGAATTGTGTATCGGCGAGTACACAGGTCTGATGTCACGTAATCGTGAATCAGCTTGTTGTTGTTAGCGCAGAAGCTAACGTTACAGCTTGAGTATGTTGTGTTCAAGGTCTTACAGTTAAAATCTGTTCATGGCGACCTCCTCATGATTTGTTCAATTGTAATCTTGTCATATTTAGTATTTTCGACAGAAACTTTAAAGAATTCCAGTTGTTTTCACAGCAATAGTAAAATAATATATATATTATTATTATTATTATTTAGATTTTGGTTAAAATACACGATTAGAAACTACTAATGTCAGGATTTATTTTAGTTTAAGGCAAATATTTGTATTTATCTATTGATGACTGTTAGAATTCAGAAATTTAGAATGTTTTACTTTAAGAAACTATATATGTACAATATTATATATATATATATATTTAATTTATTTATTAATAAAAAGGTGTTATAATTTTGAAATGCAGATAATTAACTTTAAGAAATAACATAGATATATATATATATATATATATATATATATATGTATATTTTTTTAAAGTAAATTATTATAATTTCGAATTTGTATTTATATATTAATGACTGTTACAATTCAGAAGTGTAGAATGTTTTAATTTAAGAACTAATATATATATATATATACATATATTCTATATACTATTATATGTATACATATGTATTGTATATAATATATATATATATGTATTGTATATATTATTATATGTGTGTGTATATATATATACATATATATATATATATATATATATATATATATATATATATATATATATATATATAAGTCTGAGTGAGTAACCTGAGACTGTAGCCAGACTACATACATACATAGATATATACAGTACATACATATATATATATACTTATATATATATATGTACACATGTACACATGTACATGTGTACATGTGTATATGCTCGTAGTGCCTCACGCATGTGCGCGTCGACCTTTCTCCTCTCCCGTTACGGACTGTTAATATTAACTCTCGGCTCGCGCTCAAGTCCCCGGCGTCTC
>CM070100.1:1455000-1462500 GCA_036178185.1 Liparis tanakae | reverse complement strand
CCCCCCCACCACGACCCCCCTAACGAAAATATGATTTAATCTTTTTTTCTCACTTACTCTTCCCAGCGAGGGGTCGAGCGAAGCGAGACGGAGAGGGGAAGTCGAGAGAGCATTCCTGAGCGGTGAAGGAAGGGGGGGGGGGGGGGGGGCGCTGATGCTAGAGCATAGGAGGAGAACCAGGACGAGAGGACCAGGACCAGGACCAGGACCAGGACCAGGATGGTCCTGGTCCTGGTCCTGGTCCTCTGAGGCCTCGGGGGGGTCAGGAGCTTCAAACCTCGTCTATTCTTTATTCTAATGTTAGTCGTCTATTCTTTATTCTAACGTTAGTCGTCTAGTCTTTATTCTAACGTTACTCGTCTAGTCTTTATTCTAACGTTACTCGTCTAGTCTTTATTCTAACGTTAGTCGTCTAGTCTTTATTCTAACGTTACTCGTCTAGTCTTTATTCTAACGTTACTCGTCTAGTCTTTATTCTAACGTTAGTCGTCTAGTCTTTATTCTAACGTTAGTCGCCTAGTCTTTATTCTAACGTTAGTCGTCTAGTCTTTATTCTAACGTTAGTCGTCTAGTCTTTATTCTAACGTTAGTCGTCTAGTCTTTATTCTAACGTTACTGGTCTAGTCTTTATTCTAACGTTAGTCGTCTAGTCTTTATTCTAACGTTAGTCGTCTAGTCTTTATTCTAACGTTACTCGTCTAGTCTTTATTCTAACGTTAGTCGTCTAGTCTTTATTCTAACGTTACTCGTCTAGTCTTTATTCTAACGTTACTCGTCTAGTCTTTATTCTAACGTTAGTCGTCTAGTCTTTATTCTAACGTTAGTCGCCTAGTCTTTATTCTAACGTTAGTCGTCTAGTCTTTATTCTAACGTTAGTCGTCTAGTCTTTATTCTAACGTTAGTCGTCTAGTCTTTATTCTAACGTTACTTGTCTAGTCTTCATTCTAACGTTAGTCGTCTAGTCTTCATTCTAACGTTAGTCGTCTAGTCTTTATTCTAACGTTAGTCGTCTAGTCTTTATTCTAACGTTAGTCGTCTAGTCTTTATTCTAACGTTAGTCGTCTAGTCTTTATTCTAACGTTAGTCGTCTAGTCTTTATTCTAACGTTACTGGTCTAGTCTTTATTCTAACGTTAGTCGTCTAGTCTTTATTCTAACGTTACTCGTCTAGTCTTTATTCTAACGTTACTCGTATAGTCTTTATTCTAACGTTACTCGCCTAGTCTTTATTCTAACGTTAGTCGTCTAGTCTTTATTCTAACGTTACTCGTCTAGTCTTTATTCTAACGTTACTTGCCTAGTCTTTATTCTAACGTTAGTCGCCTAGTCTTTATTCTAACGTTACTCGTCTAGTCTTTATTCTAACGTTACTCGTCTAGTCTTTATTCTAACGTTTGTCAAGTTCGGCTCCAGAAAGCGTTCCCTCCAGACGTAGGACCGTTCCCTCGTCGTCTTGGTCCCACATTCATGCTTCTTGTTTCTGGTTGGCTCGGCCGTGTAAATCACTTTGATCATTTATTTGAGTAACTCTGCTAGTAAACAAACGGCCGCTGCCGAGGTTTGGATCCCGAGTCGTGCTCCACAGGGTAGGGAGAGGCTGTGGTTTCTGGGTAAATAACAATAAAGTAAACACGTCCTGTTGTCGAGCGGCAAGTCACTTGAGACTTTTTTTCAATATTTTAACCAAAACCACGATCTACCCCCCCCCCCCCCGTGCTGCGAGAGACTCAACACAACCGTTAAAAAGTGATTTCATCGCCACGAGCAGATGTTGTCGAAATTAAAAAAAGGAAAAAAAAGGCTGTATATATTCAGTGCCAACTTCAATAATGAAACTTTATTTTATTTATTTTTTACATTTCTTTTACATTTCTTTATCTATCTATGCATGTAGATATAAACATAGAGCGACATTAGGTTTTGAAAGATACCTCCAGGATGTAAACCTATAAATAGTGACTTTAACGACTCGGTGTGTGAGCGCGCCTTTCACAATAAGAGTCCTAAACTGAAGTATTGACAGATGCAGTCTGGAGCCGGGGAGTTTCCCCCCCGCCGGTAACCTTGACAGACGAATAAAAAATAAAAAATAATAATGTCGCTGTTGCAAATCAGTCGTACATAACAGTAACTTCTGTATGTCTCTCTGCCGTCTGGAGGAACCGACCGGTTGTCCTCCCGCCCTGCGTGATGTTGACTTCCGTTCCCCTGACCACTAAACCCGCCTCGTCCATCCTCTCCGCTCAGAGACATCCAAAACGACTTCAGATCATTTTTCGGGGGTGAGGTCGGCTCGGGAGGCGAGGAGCGGCGGCGTCAGCCTCGGACAGGCAGCTGCCGACACTCGCCGACACTCGCTAATCTCTCTGCTCATCTCTCCCCATCTCACCCTCCTCCTCCTCCTCCTCCTGGGGGGAACATACTGTTCCCACACCCGGCCTGCATCAGCGGTTGACACCCACTTCAGAGCTCTGAAGCGCTGTGTACACACCACCACAAGTGGTGTTACTGTTACCAGGGATCACCTTACCCAGGGCCATCCGTCAGGGCCGACAGGTCGGCTAACGGGGGTAACGCCGATGAAGAAGAGTTTAAATCAGTCCATGTTGGGTTTCTTTTAGCATCACAATGGTTAAAAACATTGTTTTACCTGTATACTTATAACTTATACCGGGCCCCTGAGGATAGAGCGCTGTCCCTTTAAGAGACGAACCAAGATGGACGAGCAGCTTTCAGCGGCTCCTTCTGGAGCGACGCTCCGTACCGCGGTGTCTGTCCGTCGTTACTGGACTCGGGCTGAAGATATGTTCGTAAGTTGTTTTTTAGGGGGGGGGGGGGGGGGGACATGAAAACCCCGTGGTGACGGATACACCACGGCCGGTGCCATGGGAACCATCTGGGACCGGCAGCGCTTCATCTCACGCAACCCGGGGACGAGTCTCCAGATGAGATCTAACGCGCTGCGGCACTCCGAGTGCTAAAGAAACGTTCCTTACTCGACTCTGGGAACATTATTATTGTAGCCTGTCAAAGGCATTTGTTCTTTTAATTCAATCGTGCATCTGAATGTGGAAACAGTTATCTGGGCCTGTTGTTTGTTCTTGAGATGAATACTGGAGCAGTTTACTTTATTCTCAGTATTTATTGTGTCTTTTGCACCTTGTTGATCGTATTTTCTCGGTGTTATTCTTTTAGGTCTTGACCCCATCTCTTTGTTGGTTACTTCCTGGTCGCGCCATGTTTGAGGAAATAAGGGGGGGGGATGTGTTTGTGTTTTTGATTTAATGTCATCTGTTGTGTGATCGTTTCCTTCTGTTTCCGCATGTTGCATCAGTGAAGGGAATTATCTACAAGTATACATCTGAATATTTGGTTTGTATGCATGTAGATATAAACATTGAGACCCCCCCCCCCCTCCCCCGCTAATGGTTTAGTCCAATTAACGACGGAGGGTTTTTAAAGTCTGGTTTTGAACGATACCTCCAGGATGTAAACATATAGAATTAGTGACTTCAACAACTCGGAGTGTGAGCACGCCTTTCACAATAAGAGTCCTAAACTGAAGTATTGACGGATAAAGTTCCGGATTGATCTGGAGGGTCACGGCCGCTGGGTTCCTCGGTTCTCTGTCGGTTCCGCGGACTCGATATCGCCGTTAGATGGAACCCGACCGGCCTTTTCTTGACCCAGAAAAAAAGTTGGCGAGGACATGCTCGTGTCCTCGCCAACTTTTTTTCTGGGTCAAGAAAAAAGATCTCCGGCGCCCGGCGCTCTCTGGCCCACGCCGCTAACCGCCGACATCATTTATGCAAATGCAATTAGGCCGAGAAACGAGATCGCCGGGCGCGGCGGCGCCGGTGGAAATCCATCACGGGACGCTCGGGCTCCGTGAGCGTTCAATTAAAATATAGAATTTCAGCGGATTTTAATTTAAAGTTCATAAATTAGGCAGTGGAGGGCGAGGGTTTCCTCACGGGCCGACGGGCGGCTCCGAGACAGCCGGGTGGAGACAGGGCCGGGCGGGCGGGGTCAGAGCTCCAATGACACGAGAACCTGTACCCAAGTGTGTATACGTGAAGAGTGTGTGTACAAGTGTGTGTGAAGATGTGTAGACTGTGTGTGTGTCGACACGTAGAGTGTGTGTAGGATGAAGTGTGTGTGTAGTGTAAGTTTAGACGTGTAGCATGTGTGTGTAGACGTGTAGAGTGTGTGTAGGATGAAGTGTGTGTGTAGTGTGAGTTTAGACGTGTAGCGTGTGTGTGTAGACGTGTAGAGTGCGTGTAAAAGTATATGTGAAGATGTGTAGACTGTGTGTAGGATGAAGTGTGTGTGCGTAGTGTGTGTTTAGATGTGTAGTGTAGAGTGTGTGTAGATGTGTAGAGTGTGTGTAGGATGAAGAGTGTGTGTAGGATGAAGTGTGTGTGGAGTGTGTGAGTAGCCTTTTTCCCTTCATTACTTTATTTTCGTTCCCTCCTTTTTTCCCTTCGTTACTTTATTTCCCCCCGCCTTTATCCTTTTGCTACTTTAGTTTATTTCCCGCCTTTTTTCTTTCATCGCTTTATTTACTTTCCCGCCTTTTCCCGCTTTGTTACTTAATTTTTCCCGCCTTTTTTTCCCTTTGTTACTTTATTCCCCCCCGCCTTTATCCTTTTGTTATTTTTCTTTCCTGCCTTTATTCCTTCATAACTTGTTGTTACTTTATTTTTCCCGCCTTTTTTCCATCATTACTTTATTTTTCCAGCCTTTTTTCCATCATTACTTTATTTGTTCCTGCCTTTTTTTCCTTCATTACTTCATTTTAGGGGGGAACGTTTATATTTTCTCTAAGCTTCATTTGTGAATACACTGAATACTTATATTTATTATTTACCAACTCACTTACCTTGATGAATGTATATATATATTTTAAAAAAAGGAACCTCAAATAAATCAAATAGTAAAAAAGAAGAACATAAAGTGAGTTGCAGAGGAGCGTCTCTTTTCATTCCGTGTTCCTAAATATTAAACCATGTGTCCCGGCGTCCCGCGAGGGAAACAAAGTCTTTTTTAATCGCCAACAAAAAGATCTTCAGCGTCCTCAGACCAGCAGCTGCTTTCCAGCTCCAGACGTTTATGACTCACTGTATAAATATTATATCTGCGCCATAAATATATAGCTCGGTCTATGATGTTAGCTTTGGTCAAGTGCTTGTTTTGGACCCTGCAGAGCCTCGTCCATCTCTCCTCCGCTGCTCCTCCCCATCTCGCTTCAGCTCGGGATGAAACCCGTTTATCTCCGGCTTAGCAGAGGAAACATCTTTATTTATTTTTTAAAGCGGCGCCGGGATGCGACGCGTTGCCGCTAGCAACGCTGGCGGCCGCGATACGCTCCGTGTGCGCTCCACAGTTAAAGCCCCGAGTCTTGATGAATGATTTGTAAAGTTGAATATTTTCCAGAGCCTTTTTTTCTGGGCGCTCGAGTTCTTCTGGAGGTCTGAAGAATGATTCTCAAAGGTGTGTTCTTCGTTGTTGGCGATCCAGGATGTCTCCCATTCCTGTCCTGGAGTTCTTGACCTACTAATATTTAGGAATATGTAATGAAAATAAACACTTAATGCAACATCCCTCCAAAAGTCCCTCGGCACGCTTTTGGCCTTTCTGTGTGTTTTTTTCTACTTATTTTTATTTGTTGAGGAATACATCTATCAAGGTGAGGGATAAATATTAATAAATACAAAGTATTCAGTGTGCACAAACAAAGGCAAGAGAAAATCTAAACTCCCCATGAAAAAATTAAGAAAAAGACGGGAAAAATATAGTAATATAGTAATAAAGGGAAAAAGGCGGGAATAAAAATATACTAATATAGTAACAAAGGGAAAAAGAGCAGGAAAGAAATGAAGTGCTAAAGGCACCCAGGGGTCTCTCATCACGGATGTCTTCAGTTTGCCCCCCCCCCCCCCCCCCCACCAGACGGAGGACGTGTTTGCGTTCGTGTTTCGTGCAAACAACGCGTGCGGATGAATACCTGCCGGCGACGCCGTCTGTGTGTTGTGCGTGTGCGGGTGTTAATGTGTGTGACAGGGTGGCGTCTCATATGTCAGGGGTGAGGTCGCACCCCCCCCCCCCCCCACACGGCGGAGGTGTCGGCGGAGGTTCCTCCCCACTCAGCAAAAGTCGGGTGAACACCTTTCACCCCCCCCCCCCCACATCGATGTCATTAGTCTTGACGCTAACAGCAGGCCCCGAGGAAACTGGGGAAAGTGGGCGGGGCTTGAGCAAGAAAGAGTCGCGGCGCGCTTTTAGCAACGCGTGCTAACGAGGGCGTTGTGCACTTTGCCGCCAGACGCTCCGGTGTCACGAGGCTGGGGGGTGCGACTCGGAGGTGATGTGCGTCGGAGCGGCTCGGGGCGGAACGTGTCGCCACTTTAATTAATCAGCATTCATAACAAGTGGGAGGCGGCATCACACCTCAGGGCGCCACTCTGCTGGGGGGGGGGGGGGGGGGGGGGGCTGACGGGGGGAAAGTTCTGCTAACAAAGTGAGGCCAGCCCACAACGCATCTGTGTGTGTGTGTTTGTTTGTGTGTGTGTGTGTGTGTGTGTGTGTATGTGCATGTGTGTGTATGTATGTATGTGTGTGTGTGTGTGTGTGTGTGTATGTGCATGTGTGTGTATGTATGTATGTGTGTGTGTGTGTGTGTGTGTGTGTTTGTGTGTGTGTAACTATACTCTCTGTACATTAACGTCCTTTTAAGTCTCTAGAAATGTCCATATGTGACTTTGTATTTCCATGTGTGTTTGTGTGTCTTTGTTGTGTCTTTGTGTGTATTTGTCTTTGTGTGTGTGTGTGTGTGTATTTGTGTGTATGTGTGTGTCTTTGTGTGTGTATGTGTGCATGTGTGTGTGTGCCGTTGTATCATTCAGAAGGGCTGATGTCCTCTGACATACGAGTTACAGGCAACGTGTACATGATAAACAGAGAGAGAGAGAGAGAGAGAGAGAGAGAGAGAGAGAGAGAGGGATGGAGAGAGAGGGAGAGAGAGGGAGAGGGAGAGAGAGAGGGAGAGAGAGAGGGAGAGAGAGGGAGAGAGAGAGGAGAGAGACAGGAGAGAGTGTAGAGAGAGAGAGAGAGAGAGAGGGAGAGAGAGAGAGGGAGAGAGAGAGAGAGAGAGAGGGAGAGAGAGAGAGAGAGGGAGAGAGAGAGAGAGAGAGACGTTTGAATGAGTTCCCTCAGACCCTGCTGCGTGCTTCGTGCCCTTATAAGGACACACGGCCGGTTCAAGTATCCATATCCTCCTGATTTAGCTCCCTAGTTTAAGTTGTCATAAACACAACAGTGACGATACCCTGTTGCCATGACGATGTGACTGCTGTTAGAGCTGCATCCTCTCTCCTGACCACCATGGGGCTCCTCTGGTTGTATAGAAGTCTCTATAGTGACTCTACTTCCCTCAGTAAACATTGTAAACATGAGTTTATGTCTCAGTCTCTAGTCTCAAGTCTTCTTCTATACAGCATGA
>CM070100.1:1427500-1447500 GCA_036178185.1 Liparis tanakae | reverse complement strand
CTTATCCTCATCCTCTCATCTTCTCAGCCTCTCATCCTCATCCTTTCAGCCTCTCATCCTCTCATCCTCTCAGCCTCTTATCCTCTCATCCTCTCAGCCTCTCATCCTCTCAGCCTCTCATCCTCATCCTCTCAGCCTCTCATCCTCTCATCCTCTCAGCCTCTCATCATCTCATCCTCTTATCCTCATCCTCTCAGCCTCTCATCCTTTCAGCCTCTCATCCTTTCAGCCTCTCATCCTCATCCTCTCATCCTCTCAGCCTCTCATCCTCTCAGCCTCTCATCCTCATCCTCTCAGCCTCTCATCCTCTCATCCTCTCAGCCTCTCATCATCTCATCCTCTTATCCTCATCCTCTCAGCCTCTCATCCTTTCAGCCTCTCATCCTCATCCTCTCAGCCTCTCATCCTCTCAGCCTCTCATCCTCATCCTCTCATCCTCTCATCCTCTCATCCAGTGAGCCGTCGTCTACGTTCGGCCTCAGAAAGACGACGACAGTCAAATGTTCCAACATGTTGAACTATCCCTTTAACTATCTTCTGTTTCTTCTCTCTCTCTCCCCCTCTCCCTCTCTCTCTTTCTCTCCCCCTCCCCCCCCTCTCCCTGTGTTTGGAGATTCCAGCGATCTGATTGGCTGGCGCCGAGCGGTTATAAAGCCGAGAAGGGGTCTCTGTGTTTTACGAGCCATTAAAGTTTTATTCGTCCCTGCACCGAGGCAGCCTTCGGCCACGGGGTCACCGGCTTTAAATAAACTCTCATCACCCCCCCCCGCCCCCCCCCCAGACTTAATGGACTGTTTATTGTTTGATGTTCTGGCTCCATCGCTCTCCTCCCTCAGCTTGTGCTCAGCTGTGTTCCTCCTCTCGGTTCTGGGACTGTTTGAGCGTCCCAAAAGGCGTTTGTGGTTATTGTCAGTTGTGTATTCTTTCCCGTGCTCCGTGACTACAAACTACAAACTAAGAACTAAGAATTAAGAACTACAACCTAAGAAATACAAACTAAGAACTACAAACTAAGAACTACGAACTAAGAACTACGAACTATGCTGGCCGGCTGGATTAAGCAATCCTTTGAAAAAATGAAACAAATATTTATGACCACATGAGCTCCAAGGCCTGAGGAGAGGAGGGGGGGGGGATCCCAAGAAGAAGAAGAAGAAGAAGAAGAAGAAGAAGAAGAAGAAGAAGAAGAAGAAGAAGAAGAAGAAGAAGAAGAAGAAGAGATCCCCCCCCCCCCCCCCCCACCGATGCAGGCACGGACTCCGCAGTTCATCACCCGGCAGCCGGAGAGGCGCTCCAAGGGGGGGTGGGGACGGAGTGATGGAGGAGGGAGAGAGAGAGAGAGAGAGAGAGAGAGAGAGAGTTGGCATGTTGTGTTACAGCTGACCCGATCCTCAACTTTGACCTCTGACCCCGACGCAGATCTGTCATGAGACGGAGCTGCTGCTTAACACAAAATGGAGCCCGGTTCAAGAGTCAGGGAGCGAGCGAGCGAGAGAGAGAGAGAGAGAGACAGAGAGAGAGAGAGAGAGAGAGAGAGGGAGAGGTGGTGCTGGGAGGTGTGGGGGGCGAACGAGACAGCGCTGCACACAGAGGACTCATTTATCCTCTCTCTCTCTCTCTCTCTCTCTCTCTCTCTCCACTGCAGGGTTTTCTTCCTTTCTTTTGTTTTCACTGCACAGAAACTGTTGCCCCCCCACCCTCCTCCTCCTCCTCCTCCTCCCCCCCCATCTCCTCCCCCTCGTCTGGTTGTTTTTTTTGGACAACAGCATCAGCGCCACCATCGCCGCCGCCACAGGTACGGACTCATGGCCGAGGGGGGCTCTAATGAGTCGAGGCCTGCTCAATTTATGCAAATGAGATGCACACGCCAAAAAAAAGGACCCGTAGGGAGGAGAGCGCCGGCCGAGCTCCTGCTGAGCTCTGAGGAAGATGAGCGGCTCAGGTCAGAAGAATGACAACAAAACACCTCCTCCTCCTCCTCCTCCTCCTCCTCCTCCTCCTCCTCCTCCTCCTCCTCCTCCTCTCTTTCCGTTTGCTTCATCCTGCAGAGGAGAGAGAGAGTGATGAAAAGCGGTGGAACCTCAGCGTGACGGTTTGTTTACATGCCGTTGGTGTTTTTATAGTTTCCTGTCGGCTGTTGCTAGGTAGATTATTTTTCTTTCTCTCTTCTTAATATTCTTCTTGGTGATTTCACACATGCCAACATGCTAAATTATCCAGAGATTAAAACATCTGTGTTTTACATCCAGACTTTTAAATTGTCGTAAAAAATAATCACTCTAAAAAAAATAAAAAAGGATCTGGCATTACTTTAATTATGCTTATCCTTCAATTAAGTCTTTTCATTTTGTGTTAATTTGACAGTAACTTTGGACATTTAAAGCCCTTCATGTCTGTTTATTCATGGGGAACGTAAAAGGCCCAGATGGAAGTGGAACGACCGGCTTTACTTCTGTCATAAAAACATGCATCCGTCAACAAATGAAATACACGGATGTAGTTTTATTATTATTTACACACACAGCTTTTAACGTGGACTATTTTTTTATTTTAGTATTTTATAAGCTGCTCTGTTAATATTCTCCTGCACTTTATTTTAGTATATGACGTGCTTCCTTTTTTATTTTATTTCTTAATTTGATAAATGAAATACAATAATTTATTTTATTGTGAATAAACAGGTTTTACAAGCAATCAAAAAAAGAATAATAAAATAACACATTTCAACTCCAGTTAATTTGTTTTATGTTTTATTTATATTTAGCTCCAATTTATATTGACTTCATAATTATGATCTTTTATTAGTTTAGTTATTTTCTGTCTTTATTGTACGTCTTTGTGCTTTTTAAATAAATATTACTCCCGTTGCAAACATTTAATGAAAAGTAAAAATAAAAATACGTTTCTTGTGATTTTGCTGCTGAATCCGAAATAATAATTAAACCCCTCAGAATTATTATATTATTTTAAACTTTATTATTAATTAAACAAACCAATCGGCCGCGGCTCGCGCGCGCTCCCGCTCGCAGGAATCATGCACGGAGAACACGGCCTCTACGATCACACGCGCGCGTGCACGCACACGCGCGCGTACACAAAGGGAAGTAAGAAAACGAATGAAGGGATACGCGTTGACTGGAGGTCCTTAAACGCACCGCAGTTCGGCCGCAAACAGAAGGAAAAAACGCTTTTCTCTTTTTCTTTTTTCTTTCTTCTCCGAGACGGAAAGAGAGAAAGAAAGAGAGAGAGAGAAAAGGAGAAAGAGAGAAAGAAAACGAGAGTGGCACCTGATGATGTCGACTCTGACACGTGTTAATTGCAGCTCAGCTCTCCTCATTAGGGACTCACATTATTCCAGCGCTGCAGGCCGCGCGGCTCGCGGACGGGGAGCGGCGCGGGACAAACTTCAGCGGCTCGTTTAGCCGCGATCACATACGGCGTAAATAAAACCATTAAAACCAGATGAAATTAATACAAATAACGTGAATGCATTTAATTCATTGAAATAAATAAAATGTGTTTTTTTAAATATTATTTTATGTTGATAAATAAAATGAATATTTAACACACTTTAGTTCTTTTCATGAATGAAATGCATAAGATAAATATTAATTTATAATGTGTCAATATTCAAGATAGGAAGATATATACATATATATATATGTATATATTATTTTGTATATAAATATATACTTATATACTGTATATATATGTATATATAATTCGTTATATATACTTATATACGGTATATATATATATATATATATATATATATATATATATATATATATTATTCTTTATATACATATATATATATATATATATATATATGTTTATATACTTATGTACTGTGTATGTATATATAAATATATGTGTATATATATTTATATATATATGGAATATTATATATATATATATATATATATATATATATATATATATATATATATATATATATATTTATATTGCATTTTGAGTGTCGTCGTCTCTGATAATCAAAGATTTACTGTGACGCGCCTCACTGTTAAATCAATAACGTGCTCACGATCAATATGTTCTCAGATAAAAAGAAAAATGGTGTCATCAGCACCGTCTGACAAAACGGCTCGCGGTTAAAAACTCTCCATCAAAATAGATTCACACACTAAAGTCCATTTACCCCGGCGTGTGTGTGTGTATGTGTGTGTGTGTGTGTGGTACCTGTTGGGGTGTGTTACAGCCGTTGTTGGGGTTGCCCACTTGTTTTATGACACCCGTGATGGCGGTGGGTGATTGTTACCGTTGAGATTACCTGTCAAGAGGAGCCGGGCGGCGAGCTCGGGGGAGGCGTCGCTCCCTTGACGAGGGGTGACAGGGGGAGGGGTGGGTGAGGGCTGGTAGTGAGATTGGGGGTGGGGGGAGGTGGGGGGGGGTTGAGGCCTTGATGACTTGTCCGCTGATAATCAGCCTCCTCGGCCTGTGGGATAATTCAGCTGTCACCGCCACCCAGCAGCGCCCGGCATCAACCGCCCGGCCCCCAGCTGGCGGCGCTCATTTGGGCCGAGGAGGAGGAGGTGGAGGAGGAGGTGGAGATGGAGAGGGGGGGGGGCAGAGACGGTGTGTCTCCATCTCTGCGCAGTAAATTAAAGCCGTCGTGGAGCAGAGGAGAGAGAGAACACATTCTGGGCAGCCGGCTCTCAAAATGTCAGATTCTCCTCCAAACTTCTCCCCATGACGTCGGCCTTCAGGAACCCGAGCCTGCACCTCCTCCTCCTCCTCCTCCTGCACCTCTTCCTCCTCCTCCTCCTCCTCCTGCACCTCCTCCTCCTCCTCCTCCTGCAGTCTCGGACATCTTCAACCTTTAAAGCACGTTGACGTGTTCCCTCTGAAGAACACATCCCTCCCCAGTGGGAGAGTTATGGTTCACAAACACTCACCAGGATGTCTCCGTACTGAGCCCTGATTGGCTGACGAGAGGCAGCAGGCAAACCTCTCTGCAACAGGATGGCTATATATATATAGAATCTATATATAAATATATGTATACATATATATATATATATATATAATATTTTCTTAAATATATTTATATACATATTTATATATATAAATATTTATAAATGTATATGTACTTATATATATATATTCTCTCTCTCTCTCTCTCTCTATATATATATATATATATATATATATATATATATAAATTTATAAATATATATAAATAAATATATATTGATATACATATTTATTTTCTATACGTACACACATTTAATGCACACATGCATAACACATTATATATAGATGTGTATATTTACTTCCTCAGGTGTTCCTCAGAGTAATATCTCATGGAGCGTTTCTGCAAATTTGGACTCTACTTAAATCTGTTTTTTTCTTGTTAGCTTCTTATCTCCGAAAAGTCATCCTTTTTGGGCTTTCTCCTCCTCCTCCTCCTCCTCCTCCTCCTCCTCCTCCTCCTCCTCCTCCTCCTCCTCCTCCTCACAGTGAGGGGGTGAGATGGTGATCTCCTGGATACAGAGCAGAGTCTCATCCCTCATTCAGACGGCGGTGCGTTCATCACCCGGTTCAGAGGGTCGTAAACAACGCCGCTCATTACCGGCCCAGATGCAGCGCGATTGTTGATTAAAGGGCTCTGACGCACACACACACACACACACACACACACACACACACACACAGATGTGGGGGAGGGGCCACCTGAACCGGCTGCAGGACGTTAACGGGCAGCAGTGATTGATATTTTGCCGCGGAGGCTTTTTAATGGTATTGTTATTCCTCCGAGTTACAGAGACGGAGCGATGATAATGAATAGAAATCATCCTGATTATTTGTGGGGGTGGAGGAGGAGGAGGAGGAGGAGGAGATGGAGAAAGAGGAGGAGATGGATGAGGAGGAGGAGGAAGAGGAGAGGTAGGAGATTCATATCTCACGTGAAGCTAAAAGTTTATAGTCAATAAACAATTGTCTTATGTGATTTAATTTCCTTTTCAGAGCGTTCTGACTGTATATATATAATTATATATATATATAAATATGTTTATAAATATATATATATATATATATTTCAAATGATTCGTATTGATTGCAAATGATTCGTCCCTCAAAAATATTAAATAAAGATATTTCTATTCATTATTTAAGACAATTTGGAGCAACATCATTTTATTTGTACACAATGAGAGGTAATTCATCTAACATGCTGTATGTAAACTGGAGGATTTTTTTTTTTCCTGCGCTTTATCCTTTAAAATGTTTTACAAATAAAGGTGATTTCTCACACAATTAAAACATTTTATAAATGTATTTTTTGCATTTTTTCTGCATTTTCTTCTTACATTTTTCTGCATTTCTTCATCTTATTTTTGTTGCAATTTATCTGCATATAAAAAAATATTTTTTTCTGCATTTTTTCCTGCATCCATGTCAGATTATTATCACCTTGAAGTGAACTGGCCACAGAGCCTCCTCTTCCTCCTCTTCCTCCTCTTCCTCCCCCTCCTCTTTAATGTTCCTCTGCTGTGAGATTAATTCGTCGTGTTTCTTGAGAGCGAAGTGGACGTCGCCCAAAACGCGTCTCTTCATGGGAGAGGCCAGCTTGTCCAAAGCAGGCGAGTTTATTACACACTCCTCTGGCACCTGCTGCACGAGGACGGCCTGCCAGGACACACACACACACACACACACACACACACACACACACAGCCGCTCTCCAGCCAAAACGATGGACCATTATCTTCAATAACATTAGCAGGACTCTTCAGGGGGGAACGAGATGCAGACGATCACGTTTGGTTTAAAACTCTCACATTACACACCTGCAGATGTTCACTTTATGAAATAATGATGCATAAAGAAGGAGCCAAATGACTCGCGCAGGCATCGACGTTTATCCAACCGTTGTCTTGGTGATCGTGACTCACCGGTGGGTCCTGCTTTCTATTTATTTATTTCATTTATTCAATTTTCCTTTCCGCCGTCGAGCTCCATCGTTCACCGCGGAGTCTGGGAAACATTTTCCTTTGTCTTGAAGGAACAATATATACAGACTAAAATATATGTTTTTATAAAAATATATATGAATATATATTTGAATTATAATATGTATACACTTTTATATTATTACATTTGATTTATATTGATATATATATATATATATATATATTAAAATAATTATGTGATATAAATACAAAATATATATATAATTCTTCACATTTAATTTTATGTCATTTAATTTAATTCTTTATAGATATATAAATGCATATTTAAATATATATTTTACTTTATTTAATATTTAATGTACATATATTATAGATTAAAAAAATATTTATATAAATATATATGCAAATATTTGTGTATTTTATTTGTATGTACAAATAAATATATATATATAATATATATAATTATTACGTATGTATATATATATTTTTAAAATC
This sequence comes from Liparis tanakae, assembly GCA_036178185.1. Classification (NCBI taxonomy): domain Eukaryota; kingdom Metazoa; phylum Chordata; class Actinopteri; order Perciformes; family Liparidae; genus Liparis; species Liparis tanakae. The sequence continues at coordinate 1,440,070 of CM070100.1, read as the reverse complement.
CTTTCGATGTGCTGCTCTTTCTCCTCCTCTTCATCCAACGAGACCCTCCTCCTCCTCCACCGTCATGTTGTGCATCCTCCACTCCCACCTTCTCTCCTTGCTTTCTCCCTTTCCCTCTCCTAGGGTGTAATGGTGTGATGCCTCCCCCCCTCCCCTTCCACTCTCTCAGTAATCAGGGCCAGATGGAGGCAGCAGAGAGATGGAGTGATGGAGGGAGGGAGGATTGGGTTCGGCCCTCGCGGTGTCTCAGGACGCGGGGAGCTGTCAGCCCGGCAGGGGAGAGGAATTCTACGGCAATAAAAGAGGGATTTATCACCACTCTACCACCGAGAGAGAGAGAGAGAGAGAGAGGACGGAGAGATCAGGGGAGTCAAGACGGAGGAGAAAAGGGGGTTTTCGACGTGGGAGAGAGGGAAGAATAGAGACCCGGAGAGAGAGAGGAGGGATGGAGGACGCTCCATCATCGTAAAGCTGCAGACGGACGAGGGCGGCGGAGGGAAGGAGCGCGCGGGCCGAGAGGGAGGAGGTGGAGAAGGAGGAGGTGGAGGTGGAGGAGGAGGAGATGGAGGAGGTAGAGGAGAGGGGGGGGGAGAAATTGAGATGGCCAGTTGTGTGCGATGACACCCAGCGGCTCATCTGCTCACATTCTACAGCGGCCTGACGCCCCCCCCCCCCCCCCCCACGTCCCGCCATCTGTGGGTGAGCGTCCGTCTGTCCGCGGCGTGCAGCCCCCCACAATGAACCTGCTGCAACGACCCCCTCTCCGGCCGTGTGATTGGAAGCAGAGCGAGCCGCAGGAATGTGACGGCGGTAAATTCACTTTAGTGCGTTTGGGCCGCGAGGAGGTGTGTGTGTGTGTGTGTGTGTGTGTGAGAGGGGTGTGTGTGTGTGAGGGGCATGGCGAGGGCATGTGTGTGTGGGGTGTGTGTGTGTGTTGGGGGGGGGGGGGGGCGGTGTGTGTTTATTATTTCTAAACATGGCGGTGGTCGGGGGAGGACCGACGTGTTCGGACGCGTTTCACCAAGAGAAAATGATTCTGTAGCTTTTCACAATAAAGTCCTAAAAAAAAGGAAAAAACATTCATGTCCTCCACGTTCTCCTGTGGACGTTCTCCTGTGAGAACCACAGAGAGGTCACGGAGAGTCTGCGCCTCGTCGCTTTCTGCAGTGCTTGTTCTTCTGTATCTCCCCCTTCACCCCCCTCCCCCCCTCAATACCCCCGAAAAGTAAAACATAAACGAAAATAAAACAGCGAACGTAACAGAATGTGTCTGTCTCAGAGAACGTAGCATAGCTAGCATAGCACAGCTAGCGTAGCACAGCTAGCGTATGATAGTAAGCATAGCATACTGACCGTAGCGTGACTAGCGTAGCATACTGAGCGTTGCGTGACTAGCATAGCATACTGAGCGTAGCACAACTAGCGTAGCATACTGAGCGTAGCATGACTAGCGTAGCATACTGAGCGTAGCGTGACTAGCGTAGCATTGCTCGCTGTGTTACCCGTTTCTAGAAGGATGTTCATCATCAAAACCATCAAATCATTCATGAGAGATCCACATGTCTGTGAGAGGACCTGGATCCTCCCCCTGAACTCCTCCTCTCTGTCTCTCCTCCTCTCCTCCTCTTCTCTCTCCTCCTCTCCTCCTCTCCTCTCTCCTCCTCTCCTCTCTCCTCCTCTCTGTCTCTCCTCCTCCTCTCCTCTCTGTCTGTCCTCCTCTCCTCTCTCCTCCTCTCCTCTCCTCCTCTCGTCCTCTCCTCCTCTCCTCTCTCCTCCTCTCTGTCTGTCCTCCTCTCCTCTCCTCCTCTCGTCCTCTCGTCCTATCCTCCTCTCCTCCTCTCCTCTCCTCTCCTCTTCTCCTGACATGTGTTCCAGCCTCCAGTTTGAGGATGAAAGCTCTTTCATGCAGCAGATTTCTGAACTTTCATCACACATGTGAAGAGAGCTGGAACCAGAACCAGAATATATATATATATATATATATATATATATATATATATATATATATATATATATATATATATATATATATATATATATATATATATTTATAGATAAATTTATACATATATATATAAAAATATATTTATATGTATAAATATACTGTATATATATATATATGTATATATGTATATATATATATATATATATATATATATATATATATATATATACAAAATGAGAATGTTGCTGCAGAAACACCTCTCTCTCTCTCTCTCTCTCTCTCTCTCTCTCTCTCTCTCTCTCTCTCTCTTCGCCAGAGAACTTTCTTGTTTTCTTGTTTTCCGATGAGGTCAGTGGACGTTAGTGGGCGTCGCCCTGCACGGCGGTGACGGTCGGCGTGAGTCTCTGTCAGACGACCAGATGCTTGATTGCTGTTTTCTGGAAGACAGAAACAGACACACAACAATCTGCTGGAAAACAGGAAGTGAGGCGTCGCAGACGCCAGAAAACAGAGAGAACCGCAGGATCTGGGAAAAACAAAAGACGAGACGCTTAAGTTTGAAGCCCAGACAGCCCCCCCCCCCCCCCCCCGCAAAAGAAAAGTAATATAATACTCTTTCTGATTTCCATGGATTATCGGGGTGAAGCTGTAGCTGTCACTCAAATGTGTCCTGTGTGACTTCAAGAGAAGATCCTTATTCTAGTTCAAACCCACCAGTAAAGTGACCCCCCCCCCTCAGGTGGATTGCACCTTTACTTTTAATGGATATCCACGATTTACCTCCAACGTGTATTTTTTGCTTCAGCGCCGCTGTCGGAGCTCAGGGCGTCGCGATGTTCTTCAAATGTTTAAATAAAGTTCTGAGGGCCTGAGGTCAGGAGGACGCTCACAGATGTCCTCTCACTTCTCAATTTACAAACTAGAACCATCTGCAGCCCAGAGAGCTTCATGTGTTCCACCGAGAGACGTGAGCCCGTCATCCAGATGTGTGTGTGTGTGTGTGTGTGTGTGTGTGTGTGTGTGGGTGGGTGCCCGTTCGTCGTGTCTAAGCGGAGAGAATCCGAGAACAACTATAAAACCTCCGAGATGAAGATTAATTAACTCCCAAATTCAAACCCCCAAAATATCAAACCTCCGAGACGATCGCCGGGCAATTAAAGGGCCGGCGCGGCGCGGACGTTAAAACAGTAAAACCAGAGCCGCCGCCCCCCCGCTGCGCCGAGTTAAGTGCCTTGCTCGACAGCTGGAGGTCGAGGAATCGTCACGACGACCAATCCATTGGTTCCGTGTGTCGTGGAGTCAGAGGAAGGTCAGAGGTCAGAGGAAAGTCAGAGGAAGGTCAGAGGAAGGTCAGAGGTCAGAGGAAGGTCAGAGGAAGGTCAGAGGAAGGTCAGAGGTCAGAGGAAGGTCAGAGGAAGGTCAGAGGAAGGTCAGAGGAAGGTCAGAGGAAAGTCAGAGGAAGGTCAGAGGTCAGAGGAAGGTCAGAGCGTGAAAGAGTCCAGAAGAGTACAGAAGACCACCTTGTGGTGTTATGGTCCTGGTTTAAAGCTCTAAACCTGACTGTTGATTTAGTTGTCTAAACCTAACTTTTGGTTTAGTTGCCTGAACCTAATTTTTGATTTAGTTTTCTAATCCTAACTTTTGGTTTAGTTTTTTAATCCTAACTTTTGGTTTAGTTTTTTAATCCTAACTTTTGGTTTAGTTGTCTAATCCTCACTTTTGGTTTAGTTTTTTAATCCTAATTTTTGGTTTAGTTTTCTAATCCTAACTTTTGGTTTAGTTGCCTGAACCTAATTTTTGGTTTAGTTTTCTAATCCTAACTTTTGGTTTAGTTGCCTGAACCTAATTTTTGGTTTAGTTTTCTAATCCTAACTTTTGGTTTAGTTTTTTAATCCTAACTTTTGGTTTAGTTTTCTAATCCTAACTTTTGGTTTAGTTGCCTGAACCTAATTTTTGGCTTAGTTTTCTAATCCTGACTTTTGGTTTAGTTTTTTTAATCCTAATTTTTGGTTTAGTTTTCTAATCCTGACTTTTGGTTTAGTTTTCTAATCCTAACTTTTGGTTTAGTTTATTAATCCTAACTTTTGGTTTAGTTGTCTAATCATATTTTTTGGTTTAGTTGTCCAATCCTAACTTTTGGTTTAGTTTTCTAATCCTAACTTTTGGTTTAGTTTTTTAATCATAATTTTTGGTTTAGTTTTCTAATCCTGACTTTTGGTTTAGTTTTTTAATACTAATTTTTGGTTTAGTTTTCTAATCCTGACTTTTGGTTTAGTTTTTTAATACTAATTTTTGGTTTAGTTTTCTAATCCTGATTTTTGGTTTAGTTTTCTAATCCTAACTTTTGGTTTAGTTTATTAATCCTAACTTTTGGTTTAGTTTTCTAATCCTGACTTTTGGTTTAGTTTTTTAATACTAATTTTTGGTTTAGTTTTCTAATCCTGACTTTTGGTTTAGTTTTCTAATCCTAACTTTTGGTTTAGTTTATTAATCCTAACTTTTGGTTTATTTGTCTAATCATAATTTTTGGTTTAGTTTTTTTAATCCTAACTTTTGGTTTAGTTGTCTAATCCTAACTTTTGCTTTAAATGTCTAATCCTGAGTTTTAGTTTAGTCGCTTAATGCTAACTTTTGATTTAGAGGTGTAAACATAGGTTTATAAAAAGTTAGTTCCAACAGAAGCCTCCAGATGTTTTGTGATGGATTAAGACGGAGCAGGACGTGTTCACCCCCCCCCCCCCCCCCAAACCTCCCTTACGGAGACAAATTGGTGTCAAGTGTGTGTGTGCAGGAGGATTAAGTGTGTGTTTTCTTTGCGCTGCTGAGGACAGAAACAGCTTGAGCCCCCCGGACGGAGAGGAGTCGGCTAATCTCTTCCCCTAATCTGAGTAAACGCACACATGCTCTCAGTGTTCACGGCCTGAGAGTAATCTGGAGCTGCTGTCCTCAAGATGGAGCTCAGGATGTGACCGGCCCCACACTCCAACAGGAAGTGGACAGTCCAACAGGAAGTGGACAGTCCAACAGGAAGTGGACAGTCCAACAGGGACAGGAAGTGGACAGTCCAACAGGAAGTGGACAGTCCAACAGGGACAGGAAGTGGACAGTCCAACAGGAAGTGGACAGTCCAACAGGGACAGGAAGTGGACAGTCCAACAGGAAGTGGACAGTCCAACATGAACAGGAAGTGGACAGTCTAACAGGAAGTGGACAGTCCAACAGGAACAGGAAGCGGACAGTCCAACAGGAAGTGGACAGTCCAACAGGAAGTGGAACCCTAACCCTAGCCCTTGCCTGGCCTTCATCCTGAATATATATATATATATATATATATATATATATATATATATATATATATATATATTAAAATATATATATACACATATATAAATACAATTATATATAAATATATAGATATATATCAATATAAACATTTGAATAAATATATATTTGCCCTTTTCTCCCATCTTCTTCCTTTCAGTCTTAACTTTTACTGGTGGATGTTTTTTAATAAACAACAACGTTCATCATCACAGCCGTTGTCGTCGTGCCAACAGTCACAGACCGCTTGTTATGTAAATGTGGTGTTGGATGAGCTCGCCGTGTGACACCGTGTGACACCGTGTGACATCATGTGACATCATGCGACACGCCGCTCGGCGCCGTCTCGCCAATCTGGAGTTCACTCACTCACGTCCCGTCATGCTATGGAATACATTATGTTAAGGAACTCGTTACAGCCGACCTATAGGATTTAAAGACGTTGGACTGCTCGACAATTCTCGTTGGAGCATAACCCCCCCCAAAAAAAACACATACACACACACACACACACATATATACAAACACATACACACACACACATATATACAAACACATACACACACACACACACATATATACAAACACACACACACACACACATGTATACAAACACACACTTCACCTCCCTGTTGGAGTTCAATCTAAAAATAATAAATAGTTGTTCAATGGTCCTGTGTGCTGTTGTTAGACATGTTGCATTATGTATGTTCATTGCTCCTTTCTCTAATTAATGAAGCTCACCATTTGACCCCCCCCCCCCCCCCCCCCCATCGGGAGATTGCATCACAGATAGTTTTGCATGATTAATGAACAGATACACAAACTACTGGTAGACGAGGCCCGGGCCGCTCTCCATCAGCGGGGGGGAGAGAGAGAGAGAGAGAGAGAGAGAGAGAGAGGTGCTGACAGAAACATGTTCCCAGGTCCCGGATGTCTCTGGTCAGAAGGGTTGAGAGGAGACACGCGCGCGCGCACACGCACACCACGCACACACAACAGGCCCGACTTCTCAGAAGGTGTTTTACCTGTCGTCGTCGTCGTCCCCCGCGCAAGACTGCGCATGTCTGCATTCCGCGGGCCACCTCTCGTCACCCTCACGGATACCTGCTGAGAGGAAGCCCTCCGGGCGGCGGGGACGCGCAGCGCGTTCACGGTCAGATTGAGGAACGTCAGTCGGCAGAAAATAAACCAGATTAAAGTTTAAAATATATATTATAAAGTATAAAAGTCACGTTGGGTCCACTTTCTTCCTCGTTTATTATGATCATAATTATTATTATTATTAGTAATACTATTAATATTATTATAATTATTACAATTATTATTATTATTATTATTATTATTATTATTATTATTATTATTATTATTATTAGTAATAGTAGTACTCCCCCCCCCCTTTCTGGATCTGATCTCAAACCTGCACAGAGTCCACAAGGACCCGGATCATGGAGTTGGACTTGTGTGTTCCTCCTCCTCCTCCTCCTCCCTCTCTCTCCATCTCTCTCCCCCCTCTCTCTCTCTCTCCGTTAACTGGGAGGCTTTAACCGCGCGAGCTTATTGTTATAGATGTGTTTAATCATCGCGAATTACGTGGCCACCGCAAGACGGATGCCCGCGAGGCCCAAACACGCGCGCTTCACTCCAGAATCTCGTTTCTCAGACTTAATGGAAGCAACATCACGACACTTAATCACGTTACTCTCTCTCTCTCTCTCTCTCTCTCTCTCTCTCTCTCTCGCTCTCCCTCTCTCTTCTCTGCATTTGTAATTCTTGGTTGTTATCTGCATGCAGTGGCTCGGGGTTAAACAAATAAAACGAGCAGTCCTCCCCCCCCTCCTCCTCCTCCTCCTCCTCCTCCTCCTCCTCCTCCTCCTCCTCCTCCTCCTCCTCCTCCTCCTCCTCCTCCTCTTCCTCCTCCAGAGCCTGAACGCGGCCTCCACATACAGAGCCGCATTAGGCGGACCAACAGCAGTCCGGCATCTCCTCCTGACCCCTCGATGCTCCTCTCGGCTCCATTGATCACCCCCTCCTCCTCCTCCTCCTCCCCCTCCTTATGAGATAATGCAATTACAAACATCAATAAGGAGCTGCGAGGGGAATCATTATGTGGTGACAGTGATAAATGATGCTGCGGAACATAGCGGGCTCCTCTCAAACAATGCGCGCGCCCGAGGGGGCTTTTGGGGGTCCGGGGGCCCCGTCGCCAAGGAGACAGATGACAAGATGGCCCTCGCGCTCAGCAGTCCTCCTCTCTTCCCTTTCTTTATCTCCCTCTCTCTCTCTCTCTCTTTCTCCTAACCAACATATTCTTCTCTCCCTCCTTTTGTTGGAAACCAGCTGCCGCGCGCGACCTTTTGAAGGTGGAGGTTTTTTTTTTTTTTTTGGGAGGGGGGGGGGGGGGGGGGGAGTTTGTCTCGCGAGGCCTGTTTAATTTGCGTTTGGGTCCATATTGATCCCATAGAGCAGCTCAGATATGCGGCACGTCATCTCGGCCATGTGCGTATTTCCGGTCTAATGATTTGTGTTGCTTTAGAAGTAAAATTGATTGTTTTGTTTCCATTTGGATCCATTAGGAAGCCTCAAAGTACGGAGGCCGCTGTGGTCCAACTGCACGGTATGTTTGTTTGGGACGAATAATTAAATCCTTTCTCTCTGTAGATAATACCACAAAAGTATAATAAACGAAAAGTATATATATATATATATATATATATATATATATATATATATATATATATATATATATATATATATACATATTTGTTTATCGATATGTATATATATATATATACTTTATGTTATTTTCTAAAAGAAAACGATATATATATATATATATATATATATATATATATGTGTGTGTTTTAATATATATATATACATATACATACTTATACAAGTGTGTATATAAATATTTATATATATACTTTTATATTATTCGTTCTTAAAATAAAATAAAATCCTCTATCTATATATAAATATTTATAAATATACTTTTATTTTATTTTGTTCTTCTTTTTTACAATAAAATAAAAGTATATATATAAATATTTATATAGATGTATACTTTTATTTAATTTGTTCTCATAGAAATAGCTCTGATATTATTTCTCTATTTCTCTCTCTCACCCTCTCTCTCTTTTTCTCTCTCTCTCTTTCATTCGTATGAAATCGAAGGTTGACATTTTAATTAGATTACATATACTATTATGTTCGTAATGTCTTCCCTGAAGCTTCTGGTATTAAATCGAATTGTTTTTTATTTAAAAGAAATAAAATATCAGAAAACAAAGGTATATATAAAAAAGTATATATGTTATTCGGTTATAAAATGCGATTGCACGTGCAGCATGATAGGAAAATGGCATCAACAGTTTCACAATGATCCAAATTAATGAAAAGACACGGAGGAGCAGAGCGCGCCGCGCCGTACCGGGACCTGTCCGCGTAAAGGCGCACGGAGCGGCCCGTTCCTGCTCCGTTCCTCAGGCTGACAGTTCACTGCGCGGTCAGCGTGTGTGTGTGTGTGTGTGTGTGTGTGTGTGTGTGTGTGTGTGTGTGTGTGTGTGTGACAGACAGAGGGAGGGAGGTGGACAGACTGGCCGGCCTACATCTCCATCATCAACATCATCATCATCATCATCCGCTCCCACGTTTGAAAAAATATCACAAGTCAAACAAAACGTGTTTAAAACCGCAGAAAACTCAAAAAGTCCAAAGGAAACTTGTCATCCGCGTCTCGGCACACATGTAGGTCAGCTGTGTTGACAACAACAACAACATGCAAACCCTATCATTACATCTAAAAATAAATAAATAGAAGACAAGTTACAACAGTACTTATTATTTTAAAACACATCTGGCTTTTAAAAGGAATACATGATAATAATAAAATAATGATTTGTAAGATGACACTGGAATAAAAACAATGAACTTATTTTAAGAATGGAATCGAGTGTGTGTTGCATTTCATTTTAGTGAACAGAAGTGACTTATGTCGTGTTTTAATAATTTCTTTAACAATGAATTACATTAAATACAATTAAAATTAAATATATTGAACCCAAGTGGCATATTTATACGAACATTATCAAATATATTCTGTTACTATTCATATCAAATATAAGAGCAGAGAAGACGTCTGCTTGTCTTTTAACTCAATTATTACAGCTCACTATTTAGTTGTTCAGCTTCTCCACTTTTGTTAAACTTCTATTTGTGTGTTTATTTATTTTTTGTCCGTGCGTAAAAGGAGTCCGTGCGTAAAACTGTCCGCGGCGGCGGCGGCACCGCGCGCTCCGCCGCCGCGGACAGTTACCAGGCCTCCCTAAAGAGGGCAGTCAAGCATGGCTTTCTGCTCCGTCTCCACAGCTCCCGCGGCCACCGGCTCAGGAATCCACGTTTCACAGCCCAGTTTTTTTTCTTCTTCTTCTTCTTTCGGAGAAAAAGAAGATGATGAAGAAGAAGAAGAAGAAGAAGAAGAAGAAGAAGAAGAAGAAGAAGAAGAAGAAGAAGAAGAAGAAGAAGAAGAAGAAGAAGAAGAAGAAGAAGAAGAAGAAGAAGAAGCAATTAAAACGTCTCCGGGTGTTTTTTTTTTATGAGCGTGTCTTTTTTATTATTTCTTCTTCAGTGTAAATAGCATTCACTTCGGCAAAGGCAGTAAAAAAGAAATGTAAAAAAACCACAATAGTGTCGCGGAGGAGAGGAGAATGAAGCCGGGATTGATTTACACGCGCGGGTTGTCGGAGGAAACAGACTCGCTCCTGTTCCAGAAGAAAGAAAAAAACAAAACAAAACAAACACCGACTCTGGGATTCAGGGCCGATCCCCAAATGTATCAATTAGATAAAAGTCAAACCGGTCGGCTCTGCCCCCCACCCCCCCATGCTGAACGCGCACCGTGTCCGCGAGACAACGTTTTACAAAAGGAAGAAGAAGAAGAAGAAGAAGAAGAAGAAGAAGAAGAAGAAGAAGAAGAAGAAGAAGAAGAAGAAGAAGAAGAAGAAGAAGAAGAAGAAGAAGAAGAAGAAGAAGAAGAAGTTGCAGGACGGTGGCCGTTAAGTTCATGTTCCTTTGAGTAGAAATGGAGCTGGAAGCGCGTGTGTCGACATGTGGCTCACTGGAGGGTCTTTCTTTAAATATACGTCCTCATGCCTCACGTGCGTGTGTGCGTGTGTGTGTGCGTGTGTGTGTGGGTGCGTGTGCGTGTGTGCACGTGTGCGTGTGTGTGCAGGGAAGATACCGTGAGACGTAGTTATGAGGTCTGTTATTTGAACAAAAAATCATTTATTTACAACACAGATGTACATATATACCCTTCAAAGTAAAAGCATAAGAAACACGACTCGTCTTCAAAGGAATCTTAATGTGCGTAATACAAGTTTGAAGCGACGGATTAATGGATGCATTTAGAACCCACACACACACACACGGACGTTTCCCCCTCTCTCACTCACACACACACACACACACACACACACACACACACACACACACACACACACACGCACACACACGCAGTGACTGTTACATTCTCTCCTGTCTGTTGATCGGCGTTACGTCATCCGGTTGAATCAATATGAATGGACTGTTGTATAAATGGTGTTTTCCCACAGCCCCCCCTCCCTCTCCACGTCAAACACGGAGGGGGAGGAGAACCCGATCGGTGTGCGCGTGCGCGGCCTCCTCGTGACCCCGGGGACGCGTCAATAGGACACCGGGGGAGAGACGGCGCGCGGAGGGAGCGACCGGGAAACAACTCGTCTGCGGGCCGCTTCCGGTCCGCAGTGACCTTGAGGCGCAGCGCCACGTGACGTCATCACGTAGAGACGTCATGGTGCGCGAGTAGAAACTCGTACAAATTGGACGATGGCAAATTGGATTTAAAAGAAGAAACGATTTTTAAAAACACCAACATGTTGATTTCTGGGGTTAAAAGTTTGTTTGGAGACTTTTTAAATGCCAATAAAAACTTAAAATCAACTGATATGAAAAGATAGGGGCGAAAATCACCAACATGTGGAGTTCCACGGCGTTGACATTGAGCATGTGTGTGTGTGTGTGTGTGTGTGGGTGGGTGTGTGTGTGTGTACACGTGAATCACTCACAAGGCCGGCGAGGTAATGTCCATTTATTCGCTTCTTCTTCTTCTTTTTTTAATCCTTTTTTTTTTTTTTATCCGTTCTTTAAAAAACAAAAGCCTTGTGATTGCTATGGTTTGGGGTCAGGAGGTCAAATCTGGATGGAGGGGCGACGGCACACACATAGTGTGGAAAGAAATCGTAAAGAAAGAGGAAAAAAGTTCACATTCTTTAAAAAAAAAAGAAGAAAAAAGAGAAAGTCTATTGAAACAAAGCGGAACAAGACGATAGCATTTACACGACGTACGCTCCCAGTTCCTGTGAGAGTCCAGCGTAACTTTACAACAGTATACAGTATATTTTCTTTCTCCGCTCGCTTCCCAAAGGGTTTGATATAGTTATACTTTTTAATTTCTTTTCTCTCGCTTTCCCTCCTTCCGTGTTTTCGCTCCCACTATTTTATTTAGATTTTTTTTTTTTAAAGGGCACCGCCTCTTCTTCTTTTTTTTTTTTTGTCGCTTCCCAGTCGGGTACAGACATTGGCTTCCTCTTCCTCGGGGTCCCCCCCCCCCCGCCGTCCCTGGAGAGCGGCGCTCTCCTTCGCGGGGAGTCTCTCTGTCTTTCGCCTGCAAGACGCCGCGGAGGGTCGGAAGGCGGCGTCGGTGGGCGTCGTCAATGTCTCACGATCGCAACCACGGGCGCTTCGTTAACGGAGGAATCCAAGTGAGCAAAATAGAAGGGGGGGGGGGGAGGTCTGGAGCCCACCAGAGAAGAAGAAGAAGAAGAAGCAGGAAGTCCGTTGAGGATGATGGAGGAAGGGGGCGGGGCTTGGTTTCATCTTCCGTGCGTCGGGCGTCTGGTGGAGGACGGCCGAGGACCCGCGTTGCACGTGTCAGCCGAATAGGAGGTGGGGGGGTCTCGGGAGGTGGACCGGGGGGTCGCTGGGGGTCGGCGGCGGCATCAGGAGGTCGAGGGGTCCCGGTCCCGAGCCGGGGGGGCCTCCGGGAGACGGGCGGCCCGGCAGCTCTGAGGAGAAGAAAAGGTTCATCAGGGGGGGGGGCGGCCTAGAGGTCATCCAGGTCACGGCCAACCTGAGGGGGGCGCAGAGGGACTGGACTCTAGTCCAGAGACTCAATACTGGACCTGGACTCTAGTCCAGAGACTCAATACTGGATCTGGACTCTAGTCCAGAGACTCAATACTGGATCTGGACTCTAGTCCAGA
>CM070100.1:1420000-1422500 GCA_036178185.1 Liparis tanakae | reverse complement strand
AGGGCGAGGAGAGTGAAAGAAGGGATGAGCAGAAGGGCGAGCGAGGGAGCCTCACCCGGTGGTCTGATCCCCATGTGCTGCTGGCCGTCCATGACGAAGCCCCCCATTGGCTGGCCGTCCGGGTTGTAGGGAGGACCCTGACTCACTGTGGGGGGGGGGGGGGGGGGGGGGGTTAGTACGTGTAACGACGGCTCAGGTCATGTGACGTCGATGACGTCATCTTTTCACTCGTGTTCTTCGTCGTCAACATGGAAATAAGTAAAAATCTCTCTGACTCCTAAAACATAATCAATAATGATCGTATCAGAAGAGGAGAAGTGAAGGAGTCAAGGGGTCAAGGAGTCAAGGAGTCAAGGAGTCTCTGATGACGTCATCGCTCTCTGACAGCTCGTCTCCTCCGGGGACAGAAACCCGACGCCGCTCTATTTTCTGCCGGCCTCCATTGTTCCTCCCAGACCCCCCCCACACACACACACACACACACACACACACACACTACCCCCCCGACGTGCCTTTGAACTTTACAGCGCCCCCTAATGCCACCCTGACCTCTGACCCCTATTACAGGTAATAAACTTTACGGGCAGTCCAAACCAAGCCATGCAGGGGCAAACAACGGTCATCCAGAAAAAGAAACGGGTGTTCTCTTTATGTTTAGGTTTGGGGGGGGGGGGGGGGGGCACTCGTCGTTAACTCAAAGAAAAGACCAATTATGACTCTAAATAAGTTTTATTGGTTATTAAAGATGAATGTTTGTGTTAATGTTAATGCTTTTTTGGGACATTCCAGGAGGGGGGGGGCTCGGGGGGCGGGGGGGGGGGGTCTTTGGGTGTTAGGGGAGACTTGCCTGCTCGGTTGGACTGGTCGATCATGGGCTGCACTATTCTCCTCCTGGCGTTAATGAACCTGAGGAAGAGGAGGAGAGGAGGAGGAGACGAGGGGAGGGAGGAGGAGACGAGGAAACAAGAAGAGACACAAGTCAGTGGATTTCTCAGAGCAAGATTAGACAAAAATAACATCAACCACTGAGACCCTGAACGCCTCGCCTTCAGGGGCCTTCAGGGGCCTTCAGGGGGAATCTTAGAGGTCCTTGATGGGGTCTTTTGGGGGTCTTTTGGGAAGTCTCTCTGAGGTCTTTAGGGTCTTCTGGGGGACGTGACCCCCCCCCCCCCCCCCCTCTCACCGACGGTCCGGACAGGTGTGTCACTCTTCATGTGTTCAAACCTCTTCACCCACGTGACCTCCAATAACGACTCACAAACACACACACACACACACAGGCGCACACACACACACACACACACAAACACACACACACACACACACAGGCGCACACACACACACACACACACACACACACACACACACACACACACACACACACACACACACACACACACACACACACACACACACACACACACACACACACACACACACACACTCAGCTCTGGCCTGGCTCTCTGACCTCTGCTGACCTGCAGTGACCTCTGAGGAGAGCCGGACTTGATTTATGTGTTCCTGCTGTTACCCCAACGGACACTTCTATTTGGGGGAGGAGGAGGAGGAGGAGGAGGAGGAGGAGGAGGAGGAGGAGGAGGGGGGGGGTGCATGAACCGGACTTTAGAGAGGAGGAGGAGGAGGAGAGGTCGCACACAAAAGGACACTAGCTGGTGCATCTGCTTGACCCCTAAGGAGAGCTGCTCCTCCTTCCCTCGTCTCCTGCCTCCTCGAGGAGGACACTCGTCCCTCTGCTGCTCCTCTTGAGGACTTGTTATTATTTAAAACTTTAAAACTTTAAAGTGACCGTGAAGACAAACGAGGGCGAGAGAGAGAGAGAGAGAGAGAGAGAGAGAGAGAGAGAGAGAGAGAGAGAGAGAGAGGGGGGGGGAGGAGGAACACAAGAATGCTCGGACATGGCGGAGCACCATCAGATGAGGGAATGTCTGGAGTTTTATCACCAACAGCCCCCCCCCCTCCCCCCCTCCCCCCCTCCTTTCCTCCCTTCCTCCCTTGCTCGCTACCCCCTGTTCTGCTGGGGGAGATATGGGAGGAGGAGCGAAGGAGAGAGGGCAAGGAGAGTTGAGGAGGTCTGAGCATTCCTTTACTCCTCTCTTCCTCCTCTCCTCCTCTCCTCCTCTCCTTTTCCCGGCCCTTCCTATAGAAGGACGAGGTCACGTCGAGGCCAGCGCCCGGCTAACTGTTGACCTCTCCTTTGTCCTCGTCTCCTCGCCTCTGTCCTTCGCTCCCTCGTCCTTTCCTTTCCTTCGGTGGTTTCCTCGAGGGAGGAATGTAAAGCCTCGTAACGACGTGACCTCCCACAAATATGGTTCGTCTCTGAGGATTAAACAGAAATAAATAATCTTACTATCACCGCTCCCCCCCTCCTCCCCCCTCCCCCCCTCCTCCTATTCTGTATCTGTTTCCTTCTCCTTGCTCCCTCCCTCCTTATCATTCCTTCCCTGCATGGTGGAAACTGGCGCTCCACCTCCCCAGCAAC
>CM070100.1:1397500-1400000 GCA_036178185.1 Liparis tanakae | reverse complement strand
CGTTGGGATTTGAGGCTGAGCGTTCATTTACTACTCCATCCTGTTCAATTACACACAGATACCATGAGGGGAGGGGAGGAGGAGGGAGAGGAAGGAGAGGAGGGAGAGAGGAGGGAGAGGGGGGGCAACAGGCGTCAGCTTCTTTCCCATTTCGTCTCTCGGGCGACGGGTTGCACAATCGGTTTGCTGAACGATTGATTACGCAACTTGAGAGGAGGAAACATGCCCCCCCACACACACACACACATACACACACACACACACACACACACACACACACACACACACACACACACACACACACAGACAAACACACACACCCTGCCTGGTTGATAACAAAATGATTATTCCCCTTTCTTCTTTTGTTTGCATCCATAAAACCTCTTGCTACCATGTTCCTCCTCCTCCTCCTCTTCCTCTTCTTACTCCTCCTCCTCTTCTTACTCTTCCTCCTCTTCCTCCTCCTCCTCCTCCCTCCAGAGCATCCACACAGGAGGTCACAGTACATCCGCCCGCGGTGACCTTTGACCCCGCCCCTGACAACGGGTGAGAATCTTCCTCGGTCTGGAGAACGGCACTGAAACCCTCTTCACCTCCCTCACTTCTCTCCTTCCTGTCTTCCTCCCCGTGAAGCGATAGCGGCTCCTCGTCCTCCTCTTCACCTCCCTCGCTCCCTCGCTCCCTCGCTCCCTCGCTCACTTAAATCCGTCCCACTATCAGAGGTCTGACAGCGCGGAGGCCTCCAGTAGCCCGACCCGGTGTAACACGACACGCGTGTGTGTGTGTGTGTGTGTGTGTACATGTTTGTGTGTGTGTGTGTGTGTGTGTGTGCGTGTTATGGAATCAAAGCGGTCCATGGCGTCTTGTCTCTATCGTCAACTCCACAGCCTCCTCTTCCTCCCCCTCCTATTCTTCTTCCTCATCTTCCTCCTCCTTTTCCTAATCTTCCTCCTCTTCCTTATCCTCGTCATCCTCCTCCTCTTCCTCTCCTCCTCCTAGGAACCAGGAGACGTTGCTTGATGCTGAATCGTTGGTGTTTACTGGGAGCTCTGGTTTCATCGACATTTGTCTAAATACATTTCTTCCCACACCATAACCCCCCCCCCCCCGTCACACACACACACACACACACACACACACACACACACACACACACACACAAAGGCACATACAAACACACACACACACAAAAACCCAAATAAAATCCTCAATTCTTCCAGCTGGTGCGAACGGCGTCGCTCCTCAGAGAAATGTCACGCTGTGTGTGTGTGTGAGAGAGTGTGTATGTGTGTGTTTGTGATCATGTGTGTGTGTGTGTGTTTGGTTATATGTGTGTGTGTGTGTGTGTGTGTGTGTGTGTGGTCATGTGTGTGTGGTCACGTGTGTGTGTGTGTGTGTGTGTGTGTGTGTGTGTGTGTGTGTGTGTGTGTGTGTGTGTGTGTGTGTGTGTGTGTGTGTGTGTGTGTGTGTGTGTGTGTGTGTGTGTGTGTGTGTGTGTGTGTGTGTGTGTGTGTGTGTGTGTGTGTGTGTGTGGCTGTGTGTGTGTGTGTGTGTGTGTGTGTGTGTGTGTGTGTGTGTGTGTGTGTGTGTGTGTGTGTGTGTGTGTGTGTGTGTGTGTGTGTGTGTGTGTGTGTGTGTGTGTGTGTGTGTGTGTGTGTGTGTGCGTGTGTGTGTGTGTGCGTGTATGTGTGTGTGTGTGTGTGTGTGTGTGGTCCTCTGGACTCACGGTCAGGTGCTGAAAGAGCCAGGCTCTCATAATGTTGGTGGCCACCTTGGGGAAGATGCCCCTCTTCTTGTTCCTCTTCTTCTCCTTGTCGGGGTCGTCTTCGTCCCCGGTGCTCGGCGACGCCACGCTGTTGTCCAGCCCGTCGCCTGGCGGGAGAAACACGTTACTCCCACACTTATTCAGGACTATTATTATTATTATTATTATTATTTATGACTATTATTATTATTATCATCATCGTCATTGTTGCCGTGACGATGATGTATTCATCCTCTCAGAGCGCTGCTCGGCTCTCAGCTTTGTGAGGCAACAATGGCTCCAGAGCGGCACCTCGGAGACGCTTTCATCTTAATACATTTATAAATAACCCTGCCTTTTCACCCCCCTCTTTCGGGGCCAAAGGACTAGCGAGGTCGTCTCTCTCTCATCCCAAGAAGCCGGCGAAGGATTGAAAATGACAGAGAGATTTAGTCTCTATTATCCTGAAGGGGGGGGCATTTTAAGAGTAACACGGCACTACAAAAGGGGAGGGGGGGTGAGGGGGGTGAGGGGGGGGGGCAAAGCTATAGCTGCTGCTTTTCATAACAATGGCGTCACGCCACCTGTAGGGCTCCGATAAGGCCGGCGGAGCCTCACCTGAGGGGGAGGCGGCTTACAGCGTCTCAGAAGAGGCCTCACACACACACACACACACACACACACACACACACACACACATAGTGGTGTTATAGAGGCATCATAGAGGCGTTATAGAGGCATCATAGTGGTGTTATA
>CM070100.1:1362500-1380000 GCA_036178185.1 Liparis tanakae | reverse complement strand
GCTGACCTGGAAACAGCTCTTGTATGGCTTCACATGGGGGGGGGGGGGGGCGATAGCACTATCATGGGTAAATTCCTCCCCGGTGACCACAGCACTGAGAGCCACAGAGAGGGAGCAGGACCCAGAGCACCTCCTCTCAAGGAGCCGGGAGGTTCTCTCACATCAGAGGAGAACCTCGCGGCTCCAGCAGGAGGTCTGAGGGGGTCTGAGGGGGTCTGAGGGGGTCTCAGGGGGTCTGAGGGGGTCTCAGGGGGTCTCAGGGGGTCTGAGGGGGTCCTCAGGACCGTGAGGGGTCTGAGGGGCCCTCCAGTTCATTAGCTAATTGACGCGTGGCCACGCCCCCTCCCCCCTCCCTCCTCCCTCCTCCTCTCTGCGCAATTAAAACGTGACCGTGTGAGTGGACAGACACCTCCACCTCCTCCTTCAGATGGAGGTGAAAGCGCGAGCCCCCTTCAAAGCCCCCCCACACACACACACACACACACAGACGTGAAGGGGCGGAGCTCTCTGGGGAGGCGGTAGTGAAGGGGTTAAGAAACCAGTCACTCCACTCACATAGCACCTGAGGGGGGGGGGGGTGTGCATGCATCGGGCCAGTCTGAACACACACACACACGTATGCATATACACACACACACACACACACACACACACACACACACAGGGTGAGCCGAACTGGCTGAGCTGCATTCACAAGCCGGCGCAGAGCCTCCGTGACTTCTTCACCTCTCAGCTCTGCTGCTTTTCTTCTGGAGAGGACCCCCCCCCCCTCTCCCCCCCCCTCTCCCACCCCCTCCTCTCCTCCTCCTGCTCCTCCTGCTCCTCCTCCTCCCCCTGCTCCTCCGGCTCCTCCTGCTCCTCCTGCTCCTCCCGACTAACAAAGCAGACGTAGCGCCGTGTAAAGAGTACTCCGCTGGTGCATAATGCAGAGAGAGAGTCGCGTAGTTCAGATTGTTGAGTTTAATACATTCAAAGTATTTTTTTTTTTTATATTTTGTTATATTCCTCTGACATCCCCCCCCCCCCCCCACAGTCGCCTCACTGCTGGAATAAATTGCCATGTGAATAAATGAGCCTCCCTCCCTCTCTCTCTCTCCCCCCTCCCTCCCTCTCTCTCTCTCTCCGGCTTGTTAACATTGTTCTTTTGTGCAAATTCTTTTTTTCTTTCTTTCTCCCCCAGACCACTTCAACTTCATGCCCGAGGGCATATATTAAAAATACATATGGAAAGAGATAATGCACACACACACACACACACACACACACACACACACACACTCTCACAGACACATTCACACACACACGCAAATTCGTTAAGGATGTCACTGCCTAACAACCGCAGATAAAATGTCACACAAAAATAGCCTACAAAACTAATACATGTATATATATATATATATATATATATATATATATATATATATATATATATATATATATTGAGAGGCGAGTTGAGTTATGAGGAGCACTGACATGTTAATATATTCAGAGGCATGCACCCTCTGTCCATCTACAGCCTCCGCATCACCCCCCCCCTCCTTATTTTACATCTGTCAAAAAGCCCCCCCTTACACACACACACACACACACACACACACACACACACAAACAGCCTACACACACGATGTAATGCAACAACTCCGCCTGTATAGGTCTTTTACACCCCCCCCCCTCATGTTAAAATAGACCATGACGTCTCCACACGTCTTATAGTCAATTAAAGCTCTGCAGCGAAGACACACACACACACACACACACACACACATACGCGCACACACACTTGAGACACCCAGGGGTGGTTAACGCTGACGCGCGAGGCTCCATTGCGCGCGCCCGACCCCCATCCATATAATGAAGGGAAGACACGCAGACGAGACAGGCGCGCGCGTGGGCGCGTGTGCGCGCGGCCGCCCCTGAGAGGATACACGGAGCCTCAAAGACACTTAAACGCACAAGTGGCGTCTGTGTGATTTAATTCTGCTCCCGGATTAAATGAAGTATAATCTTCCGGGTGATCTTTCTCATCTCCATAATCAGACATAAGGGCTGGAGGAGTGTGTGTGTGTGTGAGTGTGTGTGTGTGTGTGTGTGTTGGGGGGGGGGGGTCCGTCCTGCCGTCGGCCGGACCAGAGGCTTCTCGGCGGGTTTAAATTATTGATCTAATCGCTTCATTAGTTTTTATGTCGGACTATCCAACTAATCCCTTTAATGTGGCCACTTGATTTAAAGTTATTTATTTTCCCCTCATCGGTATCCGTAGTTCTCACATACGTTTCTTTGTGGGGGGGCGGGGCTTATCGGTCTCCAGCTATATATTAATGGTCGAAAGATTAGCATAATTCTAATCATCAGGGGCTGCTGTTATCATTATTTAACGGCAGCGTGTATATGGACCATTACGAGGCGGGGGGGGGGGGGGGGTCCTGTCTGCGTGTGCGCGCGCACAGCAGCGTCCCCCGGAGTGGCCGACAGCCAGTGGAGCACATAATGAAGGCCGCGCGGTGAGGGAGACGCTCCCCGGTCCGCCTTCTAATGCTTCTTTAAAGAAGGGGAGAGGAAAGGAGGAGAGGAAAGGAAAGGAGAGAGAGAGAGAGGGGAAAGGGGGAGACGCGGATGGGGTCTCGATAAGCAATGTGCACTCATGTCTGAGGGGAACAGACAAGACGCGTAATGAACCGTGAACCCACAGAGGAGGAACCAAAGGACGGCACCTCGCCCCCCCCACCCCCCTCCTCCTGTTCTCTGCCGGGCGACAGACAAACAGAGAGGAGCCGAGGCTTCCCCCTCCTCCTCCTCCTCCTCCTCCTCCTCCTCCTCCTCCTCCTCCTCCTCCTCCTCCTCCTCCGCTTTTAGTTGCAAAAAAAAAACGGGGAGGGAAAAAAATGGAGAGAGCCGCTAAATTAAAATGGACACGAAGGAGGTCAAGATTGTGTCTCTTCCTCCTCCTCCCCCCCCCCCCCCTCCACCGAGCTAATCTGCGCGGGTCGGTCCGGGTTCAGGGCCGTAATGGTCCGATAATGGCGGCAGCGTTCTGCAGGGCGCCGCGCTCATTCCGACGGACGAGTCAGGAACAGATCATCAGAGGGGAGAGCCGAGCCGTGACCCACAATGGTGGAATGTCTGCACACACGCGCACGCGCACAGAGAGCGGGGGGGGGGGTACCTGGTCCAGGGCCACCGATGACCTCGTGATCTCCTCGCTGTCGGACTTGGAGCCGCCCTCCCGGTCGTCGATCACCAGGTCGATGGGCATCTTGCCCTTCAGGCAGCTGATGTACCGGTGGCAGAAGTTATCACACAGCTCGTGCACCTTCAGGGAGAGAGATGACGTCATCACCACACGTAGATACACGACACGCAGAAGAGCCCCGAGGAGTGTGTGTGTGTGTGTGTGTGTGTTAGAGAGAGCAGAGCTTTTATAAACTACATCAAATGTGTTATGTTGGTGTCTTCTTCTTCTTCTTCTTCTTCTTCTTCTTCTTCTTCTTCTTCTTCTTCTTCTTCTTCCCCTCTGTTTTGATTATTCTAATACATTATTTTCCATCCGGGCTTTTTTGTGATATGGCAACTTTTGAAGTTTGGCCTCTATAAAGTTTCAACTTCTGCTGACATTAAACTTCCTTAGAGCGCGGCTCTGCTCCGGGATGATCGATGCTGACGCGAATTATAACCAACAAGCACGTGCTCGGTGTGTGTGTGTGTGTGTGTGTGTGTGTGTGTGTGTGTGTGTGTGTGTGTGTGTGTGTGGAAACAGAGTTCACGTTCTGTAAAAGTGGCACCAGGAGAGAAAACCAAAGCAGAAGGGGTGTTTACCTTCTCCAGCTCCAGGAGATGAAATCGTAAAACTTGGATGGCTTGAATCATCTGGAAAAGTCAAACAATAACAATCAGTCAAAGGTATACGTTAGGGGGGGGGGTAAATCCATATAAAGGAAAACAATATTCATGTGAATGTTTTGGACGTAAAGGTCTGACAGTAAAACATGGAGGTCAGAGCCAGAGGGCCGAGAGCAGGTCACCGGGCTGGAGGTCAGGGGGTCAGGGGGGGGGGGGGGGGAGAAACTTCCCCTCCAGTCCTGCTCTTGATTTTTATTTAGCACCACGTGGCTCTCTGACTCACAAACACGCCAACAACGAAGGAAATGACGTCACATACGTGTCATTAGAAATGAGAAGATGGATCTAGTGTTTCCTACCAGATTATCCAGTTCTGGATTCGATGAAAATAAAGGTTTCTCTGCCCGAATCTAGAAGAAATAAACACGTGTTCACATGTGAGAATAAAATACAGTTTAACGCACACACACACGCACACGCACACACACGCACACACACGCACCACGCAGCACGCAGCAGTGACACAATGGTGCATAATTCATAATTTACACAGCCAACACACGCACACACACACACACACACATATATATAAAACATAACAAAAATGGTCACATTAAATTATAACATAAGAAAAGTAAACATGTTGCTGTCTATCTTTTTAATATTTGCTTTAGTTTATGGTATTTTATTTTTTCTCAACTTTACGCACATGAAGCCCAGAGCCCGCGCGCTCCCGCCAGCACATTAGCGTGCATACGCGTGCACGAACAACACCAATGAGGACCAGAACCGACCTGCTTGGCGAACACCGCGATGTCCTCGTTGAAGGACTCGGAGGAGCACACGTCTCCTCCCGCCACGCCGGGCTCGCGCGGCGTGCACGTCGCGAGCTCACATTTCTCAAAAATCAGTGCAAGCAAGGGGAACAGGGGGTGCCTGGGAACACACACACACACACACAAGCAAATGTCACCAGAGAGAACAGCGCGCGGGGTCAAGGCTTAGCGAGCCGTGCCGCGCCGTGCCGCTCCTCCGCTCCGCGGGGACCGCCGCCGGTGCGTTACGCGGCGGCTCGGAGGGCTGCGCGCGGCCGCCGGCTCCGGTGATTAAATCTACGGCCCGAGCAGCATCAAAGCATACGTGTGTGTGCGTGTGTGTGTGGGGGGTGTGTGTGTGTGTTTGTGTGTGCGTGCACATTTGTTGATCATTTATTGTAATGAACACACGCAGACTCAGTCCGCCTGGTACTCAGCGCGATAAGAATGATGTTTATTAATTTAATGTAAATTAATAAACGACATAAAAGTCTGGTATTTACTTTAAACATCTATATATATATATATATATATATATATATATATATATTATGTATATATAATATATATGTGTGTGTTTTTTAAATGTCGCTGAACATAATTAATTAAAATGCTTAACAGTCATTTTTGCTCCTAATTGATGAAACTTAAAAAGTAAATTAAGCAAATCTAAAACAATATACATGTCAGAAGTTATAATTAAAGTGACTCATAATTATAACACGTGATCTTAAAAGAGTTAAACATACCCCCCCCCCCCCCTCAGATAATTAAATAAACTATATATAGTGAATCTCCTCACATTAAAACATATAATACAAAGGACCCCCCCCCTTCCCTTCCTTCATGTGTGCTCTGTCCGGTGCTCCGGGCCGGTGCCCCCTCCGGGCCTGCCCGCCACGCAGACCTACCCGTAGATCGCGTCCTTGTCCCTCTTCAGCGCGTCGTTGACGGAGGAGCCCATGCTGGGCGCCATGCTGTTGGTGTGTGCGGCGTGCGGGTACTGGTGCGCGTGCAGCTGCGGCCCGTGGTTCAGGTGCACCGCCTGCATGGAGCGCGCGCCGTGCGGGTCTCCGTACATGGTGGTCGGGATGCCCACCCCGTCCATCCCGTAGTGGGGCAAGTCTTCGTACTGCACACACACACACACACACACACAACAGTGGGTCAACACACGCACGAAAACACGGTCACGAGTACGCGCATGGTATGAATGTACCCCCCCCCCAAAACAAGTCCGCATTGTTTCTACATTGTTGTGGATTCAAAGAGATTTCCTCACGCCGTGCACGAGCTTTTCTTTTCAACGCGCTGGCCCTCGTGACACGCGCACGGCTATTTATTTGACTCCTTTTCAACTCATCCGGGTTTTAAACACGTGAATAGTTTATTATAATTAATTCACTGCTGAGGGGAAATTACTGCTTCATTTATCCTGAAGAGAGTTGTGTTTTCAACTCATCCACAAGTCAGGAGTATAACCCCAAACACACGTTAGTTATTTAATATATACAAAGACATATAGCGAGTAGCAAAAGCAACACTACACGTATGACTCGGTTTTAATTATTATTTAAATTATTACTGTTATTCTCATTAAGCAGCCGCGCGTCCGGTAATGGAATCCACGTCCTAAACCAGTTAATTGCGGTAGTTTGCTGGTTTTTAAGGCTCATCGCTGCGCCTCATGTCGTTTACCCAGCAGCCACCTCTGTGACTGCGCGTGCAGAGCACTTGGTGTGTGTGCGCGTGTTTTTGAACAACAGTTGGACATGCACAACTTTTAATTTTATTATTTTGTTCACTTGTCAAGTCTGAAAAGTTAAATAAACGTTAAAAGTTTAATCAAGTTTTTTTCATTTTTTTATGAAACGCTTTAAGTCAGTTTCAAAGTCTGAAAACAATAAAACGCGAAGTAAAAAGATGTGTGCTGCTTGAACAGAACGTGAATTATTAATAAGAGTATAATAATAATACAATTAAAAAGCCTGATGACTTGAGCCGGTCTGTGTGTGTGTGTGCGTGTGTGTGTGTGTGTGTGTGGAGCTCCGGGGCTCGAGCGGCGCGCAGCCCGCGCGGCGCAGCCGGGAAAGCGGCTCGACGGGTCGGGCAGCTCGGCTCTCTGCACCCGGTGCAGGACCCGGCTGCTCCGGGGAGCAAGTGTCGGAGGCAGAGCGTCAACAACAACAACAACAACAACACAAACAAGTCGTGATGGCAATATCCCGCGCGTTGTGGACATTTAGTCATGTCATTTATTTTTTGTTTTGTTTTTTTTGTTAAAAAAATAAAAACTGCTCCGCTTGAAAATATAAAAAGATCTCTACGGGGCAGTCCGAGGAGAAATGTGCAGAGTATCCCCCCCCCTCTCTCTCTCTTCTCTTCCAGTAAGCCTGTCATAACTAATCTGAACTACATCTCCGATGTGAGATATGATCACCGCTCCCCCGGTGCCCGGTTAGCGGAGCGCGGCCGCGCGTAAAGACGTGCCAAAAAAAAAAGACGCCACACACAAAAAAACACACGCACACACACCGCGTCTCCCTCCGTGTGTGTGTGAGAGGAGACCGAAAACAAAAAAACTTTCCCCGGCGAGTGCGTGCGTCCGTGCGGGGCGGACCGTGTGCGCGCCGCGGAGCCACGTTACCGCGCGAAGGCGGTCGCGGAGGAACCGCGGCGGGCTGGAGGAGAAACTTTTTTTCCTTCCCGGTGGGTTCGGTGGATCCTTACGTACCCGTTGCGCCATAACCCTCCTTCACTCCTCCTCTCCCCGCTCGTCCTCCTCCTCTTCAGCGGAGCTCGATCCCCGCCGCGGCCCGGCTGGAGGAGACGGAGCGAAGAAGACGAAGAAGAAGAAGAAGAAGAAGAAGAAGAAGAAGAAAGGAAATCCAAATGAAACGCGGGGGAAGATGTCTCAGCCCCAAAAATCCCGGAGCCTCTCTCTCTGCTTTGGGTTCTTCTCTCCGGTGCAGCTCCAGCTCCCCGCCCCCCTCCCCCCTCCTCCACACCCCCAGCTCCTCTGCAGCAAGTTGAGCCCCGGCGCGGCGGGTATAGGTCCTCGGCTCTCCTCGAGGGCAGCGGCGGCTCCAGGCTCCGTCTTCTCCCCTCTTCCTTTGGGGTGGGGGGGGGGGGGGGGACTTCTTCCCACCCCAAAAAAAAAAAAAAAAAAACAACAAACAAAAACAAAAAAGAACCAGGGTGGAAACAATGTATATGAAATAGCCCCCTTCAGAGAACACGGGAGACTCTCATGGCGCGCGCTGTCCCGCTTGTCAGTCACGGCGCGAGGGCTTGTCAGAAGTGAGTACCGGAGGAGCGACGGTCCGAACGCGCGTCTCCAACGGGACCGGGAACCAGCGCTCGGTCAGTCGGTAACGGTCACGATCACCGGCAGCTGCTCCTCTCGCGTCCCTTTGATCACTCCCGGCTCCCGGCTGGATTTTCTTATGCAGAAAGCGGCGGAGAGGAGATCAAGAGGAGGTGGGGTGATAATTCTGGCTTAGGCTTTTCTTAAAGGAGCCACGATCGATGTGCGTGCGCGCGCGTGTATGTGCGCAGAGACACGGCGTGTGTGCGTGTGTGTGTGTGCGCGATCCGCCTTCTCTCTCTCTCTCTCTCCGTCTCTCTCCCCTCCCCTGTGTGTGTACAATGGGGATGTGTGTGTGGCTGAGCTGAGGAGGAGCGGAGGATCTGGACCAGACTGCCGAAACCCGGAAGTAGTGGTGGCCATAACAGGTCGCGTCTTACACAACGCGCCGGGCTGCAGCAAGTCGGGCGGAGAGGAGGGGTGGTGGGGGGGGGGGGTAAGGAAAAGTGGGAGGACCCATGCGGAGACCCGCACCGTGAGTTGCAACCACCGAGGACCGCGGCACCGGAGTCCAGTTCCCCGGGAAAGAGCTGTATGTGGAGTGGGGGGGGGGGGGCGGGGGGGATCGACGTTTCTTTTACGTTATTATCGGTTTACCGACACGCCGCGGTTACTGTCAGGTATGTAGTGAAGCACCTCCCCGGGCTGAGTGTTGGACTGCATGTAACTTTATGATTATGAATGTAATAATAGTTTTTATGGGCTGAGCTGGAGCCGCGCAGCCAGTCCTGCAGGTTTAGGAGGCTCAATGTGTGTGTGAGTGTGTGTGTGTGTGTGTGTGTGTGTGTGTGTGTGTGTGTGTGCACGTGCATCTTCTACATTGTCTGTGTGCACTAATGCATCATATTTAATAAGAGAAATGCTTCCTAAAGAGGAGCAATACATAAATACAACTTTATTCAAGTTAACGTGAGACTGAGTGTATGTATATATATATATATATATATATATATATATATATATATATATATATATATATATATATATATAATTATATATATAATTACATATATAAATAAATATATATAAATGTGAATGTATATAAATATATATAAATGTATATCAATATATACATTCCATTATGTTTAATTCTTTGTGCAGAATGAGAGGTTCTTGATTCTTTAAAATACCCTGTGTAGTCCGGTGTCTCTCTCTCTCTCTCTCTCTCTCTCTCTCTCTCTCTCTCTCTCTCTCTCTCTCTCTCTCTCTCTCTCTCTCTCTCTCTCTCTCTCTCTCTCTCTCTCTCTCTCGCACCCCCGCAGCAGCGCGGAATGGGTCGCTCCAGTCTGCCCCGTCTGTCCAATGGCAGAGCGGCTCAGGGAAGGGAGCCCTCCTATTGGCTCCCCGCGGGATCGATCCGCGGCTGATTGATCGGTTTCTTTTAGGACTTTTTTTCTTCTTTTTTTTTGGGAGAAAATTGCAAAAACTAAAACAACCAGAAAACACACACTCTGTGTTTTCTGTCAACTTAGAGACACAAACCTAATACAACATTATAATATAATAAAATATAATATAATATAATATGATGATACCACACCCTCGGGTCTCTCTCTCTCTCTCTCCCTCCCTCTCTCTCTCTCGTGGTTGGGTCTCTGATGTGATAACAGTTCAGTGTGTAAAGTTATTGTCAAAGTTCGGTCAAATATTGATGAAGTTCTGACGTCACAGAGGAATGATGACTACAATTCTTTCCCGGGATTTAAAAAGACTAAAACATCTCCTTCCATTCACATCCATGCAATTATTATTATTATTATTATTATTATTATTATTATTATTATTATTATTATTATTATTATTATTATTATTAATAATAAGAAAAGAGTAAAACTGCCTCAAAATGTAAATATAAAGTATATTCATGATACACGTGGAGTCTTATAATAATGGACACACACACACACACACACACAACAACACACATAAACACACGCACACACACACACACACTTCTTCTTCTTCTTCTTCTTCTTCTTCTTCTTCTTCTTCTTCTTCTTCTTCTTCTTCTTCTTCTTCTTCTTCTTCTTCTTCTTCTTCTTCTTCTTCTTCTTCTTCTTCTTCTTCTTCTCTCCCTCCGTGCAGCAGCGCGTGCACGTCGCAGGGATTCCTCCCGGTCAAAATCAAAACAACAGACCGAGGTGCCGACCCGGGGGACTAGTTTACAGGCGCAACACAAGCACCGTGAAATCCCCCCGCGGCGCACCGGCCGGAGGCTCCGGGCCGCGGGCAGCAGACTTACGCTCAGAGATATTGTGATTGATTTGGATCAAATAATAATAAAAATACTAATGAACTCCTTTAACTCGTCGAATTTATTAATTCAGGGATTTTTCCGGTCAGTAGAAGCTCTTCTCTCCTCTGTGTGTTAATTGTACGGAACATTTAAATATACATATATATATATATATATATATATATATATATATATATATATATATATATATATGTGTGTATATATATTTAAAGCATATTATTGCCACAGATATTCCCCGCCGTGTGATTATGAACACGTTATTATCTCAAATGAAATGACTAATACAGACATGACGCGTCTCGGTCCGCACGTAAAGGGGGGGGGGGGGGGGCGTCATTTCAGTTGAATCCGCGGTGTCAATACCAGCAGCAGGTCGACGGAGAGGCCTCGAGGCGGCTGCGCGCGCAGACACAAGTTTCAGCTTTTCGTGTTTTAAAAAAGGAGACTTTTTTATTGTTTGTCGCCGCCATCGATACACACTGAGTGGTCTCTTCTTCTTCTTCTTCCTCTCCTAACTCTTCTTCTTCTTCTTCTTCTTCTTCTTCTTCTTCTTCTTCTTCTTCTTCTTCTTCTTCTTCTTCTTCTTTTTCTTCTTCTTCTGCTTCTTCTTTCTCTCCTTCTTCATGTTCCTTTCTTTTCTGCAGCCCTGCAGCGGTAACGTGTCGAGATCTGCACGAACCAGCGGGCCTCTCGTGTCACTCACCAAGAGAGAGAGAGAGAGAGAGAGAGAGAGAGAGAGAGAGAGAGAGAGAGGTTATTGTAACGTTATTATTCTTATAGTTTACATAATCTCTCTTCCTGGTGAACAGCAGCTTTGAGTTGTTTGTTGTTACCGGATGAAAACAACAACACGAAGAGTCTCAGTATTGATTATTGACCTTCTGATCAGTTCTCTGTTGGCCCCGTTTGGCCCAAACGAGCCTCCAACACATGAATACTTAACCATGCGCGCCGTCTACCGGCGCTGCGCGGTACTGCAGGCAGAGGGGGGAACGACGATGATGCCGACCGGAAGCAAAATGTTGAATAAAAACTACCAAAACAAAGCTGCTGAACTTTATGCGTCTTCGCCCCTGAACTGAGAATATTCTTTTATAAGTGTGACATGAAAAAAAGACGAAATAAAAACTCACAAAGAAAAGAAAATACAATAAACTCAAAAGAATAAAACCTACATTCATGTTTTTTTTTTACAATTTGTTCTTTCTCGATCTTCTTGAGCCCACATCTGGATGGAGATGAACTATGAAGGGCCCGGGCGGTGCCGGCTCCGGGGCTCCGTGGTGCCGGGTCTCCGCGGCCCGGATGGTACCGGTTCCGTCTCCTCCCCCGTGGCCACATTAATGTGAACGCCTTCGCGGATCCTCACACCTACAGATGCATATGTGAGGAACAGCTGCTTCCTGTGTGGTGACATAGAGTGTGTGAAATTAGATGCACAGAGTCACACACACACTCACACACTCACACACACTCACACACACACTAACACACACACACACACACAGCTCGATGCCAGTCAATTTTCACGTGCTGCCACGTGGTCACCGGGTCAGCAGCTCCGCTTTTACTCTGAAAGTCTGCTGGATGAACCCCACAGGTAGAGAGAGAGCTCATCACGCTATCACCCCCCCCCCACACACACACACACACTCCCCCCCCCTCTCCCCCTCTCTCTCTCAATGCCTCTCGCCCTCCTCTTCCTGCAGCATTTGTCACCGCTGCTGTTATTTCAGGTGTGCTAATGGCGTTGCAGACACTTTTGGAGTGAAACACTCTCTCTCTCTCTGTCTCTCTCTTTCTCTCTTTATCTCTCTCTCTGTCTCTCTATTTCTCTCTTTATATCTCTCTCTCTCTCTCGCTCTCTCTCTCAACCCCTCCCCCCAAATAGCAGATCCAGGGGTGAAGGATTTGGGTGAGGGCCAGTGGCTCTGATCATGCTGGAGGGGTGAGGGAGGGATTCTCACACCTCCAGAGGGAGACTGTGAATTGATCTGCACCTCAGAGAGGGGGGGGAGGAAGGGAGAGAGGGAGGGAGTGAGGGAGAGAGAGAAGAAGATAAAGAAGGAGAAGATGAACAAGAGGAAGATTATATAGATGAAGAGTGAGGAGGAGAAGAAACAAGTGGAACCAACCTTGGTGTTGGAGCTGAGCTATACAACTAGGAGGGATGGAGGAGGTGAGGAAGGAGGATGCGGTGAGGAATGAGGAGGAAGGAGGGAGTGAGGGAGAAGAAGGTGAGGGAGGAGGTGAGGGAGGAGGAGATGTGAAGCCTCCTCTTCTCGTTCTGCTTCTCTTTGATTACAACGTGATCTCCAGATCAATAATTCAATAATACAGATGTTACATCACCGCGTCGCCACGGCGACCGTCTCCAGGGCCGTTGTTACGCCACTGATCTGGATTCTTGTACTTTTTCCTCATTTGACTATGAAATTGATTTTTACTAATATTCCATAAAACAAACACAGGAAAGTTCTTGTCCCGTATAAAAAAAATTAATGTGATGAATGTGTGTGTGTGAGTGTGTCTCTGAGTGTGAGTGTTTGTGTGTGTGTGAGTGTGTGTGTGAGTGTGTGTGTGTGTGTGTGTGTGTGTGTGTGTGTGTGTGTGTGTGTGTGTGTGTGTGTGAGCAGCTTCTGGGCACAAGGAGGTTTTATTTTATTTTGGCAAACAGGTTCCAACAACCTCCGGCTGTTTGGTTGTTCCTTTAATTAGAAATATATATATATATATATATATATATATATATATATATATATATATTTATGTTAACATCTTTCTGGTAATGTCAAATAAACTCTAACAAAATAAAATAATTAGTAAATTAATATTTTAAATGTGTTCATATATCCTAAAGTTAAAAAAATGGTTTCATGAGAAGAAATATTATTAGAAAATAGGGTAAAAACATATTCTTATAATAGTTTCAATAACCTAAACTGAGATAACAAACAACAAAAACAATATATAAATAAATATATATATATATATATATATATATATATATATATTTTAGAAATGTATCGACCAAGGACTTTAGTAAACAATGAGAATGAAACTAAAAGTTCCCCTCATCTGTCAAAGACTGGAGATTTGTTGGAAATTTATTCCACTTATCTCTCGTTAATTATCACAAGTGTCATAACCATCAGGAGACAACAACAGACGATCCGGCGCGCTCTAATGTTTGACACTTCTATCTTTATTCCTTTGTTCTGTCGCTCTTTATTCCCCCTTTTGTTTATCACACATCGGTTCACACCTGCCTCTCACAATTATTCTTCTCTCACTTTGTTTTGTTTTTTTGTTTAATTTAAATTTTTTTTGTGCCTCGTCCTTGATTTTCTAAATGAAGACGAGGACTGTTAAAAAAAAAGAAACATTAAATAAAATGTTCCAAAGAGTCTTAAATGGAATCAACTGTTACATTCATTAATAATAAATGGTGTTACATGTTTTATTAATGTTTAATAAAGAGTAAAGGGCTGGACTTTACTTTGAGAGCTTATTTCTAGAGAACTGAGATAATCACTGCAGGTGTTAAAGAAAAGGAAAAGGTCTTTAGTGGAGCAACTGATGTCACAATAATCACGTCTGCTCATTACCATTCTCATTATAAGTGGTTCAACATATGTATATATAAATATATATATATATACATATATATATTTATATATACACGGCTGTGATTTTCCTATTTTGTGTGTATAGTCAATTAGTTGCTCGAAGCTCAAATTATATTTACTTCTTTGAAAAAAAGAAAAGAAATGAAAGTAATTAACTAATTAAAAGCTTAAAATAAAGAGCCAAAGAAAATACATAAAATGAAAAAAATATAATTCTGGAATGAAGAAGAAAATATATATATATATATATATATATATATATATATATATATATATATATATATATATATACATATATACATCTATAAGCATAAAAATACAAATATTTAAAATAAAAAGAAAGAAAGACACAAAATAAATGTATGAAAGCATAAAGTAAATACACAAAAATTCAATAAAAGCCTAAAATAAAAGAAATAAGTCAAACAAATTAGATGTGTAAAGTAAAGTAAACACACACATTAAATCAAAGCCCTAAATAATATTAACAAATATAAAAGCATAAAGTAAACACTCAAATTAAATAAAAGCTTAAATTTTAAAAAATGACATATATTTATAAAAGCATTAAAGTAAACACACACAAACATTAAATAACACACACAAAAAAAGTGTGAAGTAAACACTAAAGTACATGTTTAAAACCGTAAAGTAGCCGTCACACGGTGCCCTGGACGTGAGCTTTCAAGCTCTTCACCGCAGACTCTTCTTCGAGGCAGCTGGAACACACCCTCGTCTTCGGCTCCTGGAAACCACTCAGAGGCTTCAGCAACCATGACGACGGAATCCGAGCGCGTCGCCTTGTGGGTCCCTGATTGCTGGTCCTGGATCAGGTCCTGGATCCGGACCTCACCACCAAAACCAAAACCACCACTCAGCTTCCTCCGTCTCCCCGGTTCCTGTTCCCCTCGCACCGAATGCTGGAGAACCGCCACAGAACCGGTGGAGCGATGCCGGGCCTGGAGGAGAACCACAGAACCGGTGGAGCGCTGCCGGGCCTGGAGGAGAACCAGGAGCACCACGAGTCACAGTACCACAGACGGGGAGAGTACATGAAACAAAGACAAGTACATGAAACACAGACAAGTACATGAAACACAGACGGGTAGAGTACATGAAACACAGACAAGTACATGAAACACAGACGGTAAGAGTACATGAAACACAGACAAGTACATGAAACACAGACAAGTACATGAAACACAGACGGGAAGAGTACATGAAACACAGACAAGTACATGAAACACAGACGGGTAGAGTACATGAAACACAGACAAGTACATGAAACACAGACGGGAAGAGTACATGAAACACAGAAAAGTACATGAAACACAGACAAGTACATGAAACACAGACAAGTACATGAAACACAGACGGGTAGAGTACATGAAACACAGACAAGTACATGAAACACAGACGGGAAGAGTACATGAAACACAGACAAGTACATGAAACACAGACGGGAAGAGTACATGAAACACAGACAAGTACATGAAACACAGACAAGTGCATGAAACACAGACGGGAAGAGTACATGAAACACAGACAAGTACATGAAACACAGACGGGAAGAGTACATGAAACACAGACAAGTACATGAAACACAGACGGGAAGAGTACATGAAACACAGACAAGTACATGAAACACAGACAAGTGCATGAAACACAGACGGGTAGAGTACATGAAACACAGACAAGTGCATGAAACACAGACGGGAAGAGTACATGAAACACAGACAAGTGCATGAAACACAGACGGGAAGAGTACATGAAACACAGACAAGTGCATGAAACACAGACAAGTACATGAAACACAGACGGGTAGAGTACATGAAACACAGACAAGTACATGAAACATCTTCTGCAGTCATTGTTATACTGTACTACTGTAGTCCTACTGTGGTAATACTGTAGTAGTACTGTCGTTTTACTGTGGCACTAATATGGTATTACTGTGGTATTACTGTGGTACTACTGTGGTACTACTGTGTTATTACTGAGGACTTCTAGGCATATTATTCTAACCTTCAGGAATATAAACTTTGATGATGAACTTGAATGTAGTAATGAGCGTGTTCTTCCTGCTGCAGCAGCTGACTCAGGATCAGTTTCAAACTCAGAGTCGACATCACAGAGTTTTTCAGTTTGACCTCTGACCTCTCGGGCGCTCGTCAGGTGGGTCACCTGTCCAAAACCATTAGGGATCACATGAGATGCACACAGACGGCCATGTGTGTTCATACGACACACACACACACACACACACACACACACACACACACACACACACACACACACAGTAACCTGACCCTAATGAAGGCCGTACCTGCAGAGCGCCACGCTGGGACGGCAGCATATGGTCCTCATCTGGATAAAAGCCACGCGGGGGAGTGTGTGTGTGTGTGTGTGTGTGTCTTCACATACTGGACTGTGTGTGTGTGTGTCTTCACATACTAGAACGTGTGTGTGTATGTGTGTGTGTGTGTGTAAGCATTTTAGGGCAAATTGGAATGAACATAACTGGAGGGGGGGGGGGGGGCATGATGTCACCGTTATTACGGCCTGAAGGCAGCAGACGAGTGTGAAGAAGAAGAAGAAGAAGAAGAAGAAGAAGAAGAAGAAGAAGAAGAAGAAGAAGAAGAAGAAGAAGAAGAAGAAGAAGAAGAAGAAGAAGAAGATGAAAAACAACAACTAACACATGCACACAAATACACACTCTAGTCTCCTAGTGATTCCTCTAGTCTCCTAGTGATTCCTCTAGTCTCCTAGTGATTCCTCTAGTCTCCTAGTGATTCCTCTAGTCTCCTATAGTGATTCCTCTAGTCTTCTAGTGATTCCTCTAGTCTCCTATAGTGATTCCTCTAGTCTCCTATAGTGATTCCTCTAGTCTCCTAGTCATTCCTCTAGTCTCATATAGTGATTCCTCTAGTCTCCTAGTGATTCCTCTAGTCTCCTATAGTGATTCCTCTAGTCTCCTTTAGTCATTCCTCTAGTCTCCTATAGTGATTCCTCTAGTCTCCTAGTGATTCCTCTAGTCTCCTATAGTGATTCCTCTAGTCTCCTATAGTGATTCCTCTAGTCTCCTAGTGATTCCTCTAGTCTCCTAGTGATTCCTCTAGTCTCCTATAGTGATTCCTCTAGTCTCCTAGTGATTCCTCTAGTCTCCTAGTGATTCCTCTAGTCTCCTAGTGATTCCTCTAGTCTCCTATAGTGATTCCTCTAGTCTCCTAGTGATTCCTCTAGTCTCCTAGTGATTCCTCTAGTCTCCTAGTGATTCCTCTAGTCTCCTAGTGATTCCTCTAGTCTCCTATAGTGATTCCTCTAGTCTCCTATAGTGATTCCTCTAGTCTCCTAGTGATTCCTCTAGTCTCCTATAGTGATTCCTCTAGTCTCCTAGTGATTCCTCTAGTCTCCTATAGTGATTCCTCTAGTCTCCTAGTGATTCCTCTAGTCTCCTAGTGATTCCTCTAGTCTCCTAGTGATTCCTCTAGTCTCCTAGTGATTCCTCTAGTCTCCTATAGTGATTCCTCTAGTCTCACGTGGGTTTCCCTCCCTCCCGTTGACAGGTGCGCGTGATGAAAGAGGATCCAGAGAC
>CM070100.1:1355000-1360000 GCA_036178185.1 Liparis tanakae | reverse complement strand
TAAACAAATATAAATAAAGGACTTATTAGTTTACAATGTGTCCGATGTTTAAAAAAAAAAAGAAGCTTAAACCCAAAAAACATTAAGTAATTTCATAACCCCAGGCCCCAACAATGATGTATTGCTTTCGCTTCCTTGAGAGCGAGAGCGAGAGAGAGAGCGAGGGAGAGAGACAGAGAGAGAGAGGAGAGAGAGAGAGAGAGAGAGAGAGAGAGAGAGAGAGAGAGAGAGAGAGGGAAACAGTTTCATATTTCTGTAAGCCTCAAACTTTTGGCAAACAGAAGAAAAGAACTCGGCCCTAAGTCCATCTCACGCCAGCGTTTTGTGCATCCCGAGTTCTCGGGCGCTGCTCCGGCGGAGGGCCTGAGCCCGTAAATTGGATATTAGAGGGGGGGGGGCATAAAGGAGGCTGTGTGCGCCTCCTCGTCCCGGAGAATTATTGCCTCCATATATCCCCCGGCGTCTGAAGGGTA
Organism: Liparis tanakae; assembly: GCA_036178185.1. Lineage (NCBI taxonomy): Eukaryota > Metazoa > Chordata > Actinopteri > Perciformes > Liparidae > Liparis > Liparis tanakae. Next base: position 1,359,527 of record CM070100.1, on the reverse strand, counting down.
GATCCTCATCTCGCCGAGGAGGCTCCACAATGGGATTTGCCAGGGTGTCTTTCCCCCTTATCCGGGGGGGGGGGGGGGGGGGGGGGGCAATGCAGATATAGATGCATTCTCCGGCTCCCAAAGCCCCGACTTCCTATTTTGAATACAAACGTTCCAAATTGTAAAAAGTGGCATTCTTCTCCTTTCCTCCGTGGCCGGGTCGCCCCGCTGGAGGAGCGTCTCTTTGTGTCGCTCTGCCGCCTACGCTTCACTCCATTATTTATCTGTGTTGTTGTTGTGGAGTTGTTGTTGTTGTTGTGGAGTTGCTCAGGAACAGAGAAGTCGGTGGTGACGGCCTCAGAGACGATCTGATACCACCACACCATGTATGACCGCGGCCTGCACCGACGGGCTAACAGGGCTAACAATGCTAACATGGCTAACTGTGCTAACAGGGCTAACAGGGCTAACAGGGCTAACAGGGCTAACTGTGCTAACATGGCTAACAGGGCTAACAGGGCTAACAGGACTAACAGGGCTAACAGGGCTAACAATGCTAACAGGGCTAACTGTGCTAACAGGGCTAACAGGGCTAACTGTGCTAACATGGCTAACAGGGCTAACAGGGCTAACTGTGCTAACATGGCTAACAGGGCTAACAGGACTAACTGTGCTAACAGGGCTAACAGGGCTAACTGTGCTAACATGGCTAACAGGGCTAACAGGGCTAACTGTGTCTATTTCAAATAGTGAAATAGAAGTGACATCCTTGATTCTCTATAACAACAACAACAACAACAACAACAACAACAGATGACGTCAACAAATAGAAGGACGAGGTCTAGAATGTTTGGTTGACTGTAAATGTTTTAAAATGTCTCTGCGTGGTTTATTCCACCTCCTCCACCACCTCCTCCACCTCCTCCTCCTCCTCCTCCTCCTCCACCTCCACCTCCTCCTCCTCCACCTCCTCGCTGCCTCTCCCTCCTTCCTAAGTCTTGTTCTCTGAAGGGCTTCAGTGACCCCCCCCCCCCCCCCTCCCTGGGTAATCCTAAGAAGGGGCAACACCATCAGAGGGTGTGAAATTAAATACATTACAGCTCCGCGGATTAAAGTGTTTCATAGGCAGTTGCTCATCCACATCAAACTTTAGCTTCATAAGCCTAACATTTGATCTGGGCTGGAAACCGAGGTCAGAGGAGGAGGAGGAGGAGGGGGGGAGGAGGAGGAGGAGGAGGAGGAGGAGGAGGAGGAGGAGGAGGAGGAGGAGGAGGAGGAGGAGGAAGAGAAGGAGGAGGAGGAGGAGGAGGAGGGGGAGGAGGAGGAGGAGGAGGAGGAGGAAGAGAAGGAGGAGGAGGAGGAGGGGAGGAGAGGAGGAGGAGGAGGAGAAGGAGGAGAGGGGATGAAGGAGGTGGCCGTAAAAAGAGGAGCTGGACTATACATTTATGTATATATATGTAGATATATACATGCATATCTATGTATATATACATGTATGTATATATATATATATATATATATATATATATATATATATATATATATATATATATATGATAGCGTAATCTGGGAATTAAAGGGCCAGCACACGGCGCAGCGTTCAACCAATGAACAAGCAGCTAGCCATCGTGTGCTTTATAAAGAAGATACATTGTGTCATGTTACAATGGTGATGGTGCTGATGGTGATGATGGAGGTGAGGGTGGTGATGGGTGGTGATGGGGGTGGTGAGGGTGATGGTGATGGTGGAGGTGAGGGGTGGTGAGGGTGATGGTGATGGTGGAGGTGAGGGTGGTGATGGGTGGTGATGGGGGTGGTGAGGGTGATGGTGATGGTGGAGGTGAGGGTGGTGAGGGTGGAGGTATGGAGCGTCCTCGCCTGCTGCGGCTACCTGACCAGCTGGGCGACCGTGAAGTCGTCTCCGGTGATGAGGTCAGAGGAAGGGAAGTCCAGCTGGAACCCCCCCCCCCCCCCCCCCCACACACACACACACACACACACACACACACACACACACACACACACACACACAAGGCTACTAAGACTAGCGTAAGACAGTTGAACATCTCTAAACATACAAACATGCAGCTATGCGCACACACACACACACACACACACACACATAATATAGTGTGTACACCCCCGCATAAGCACGCACACACACACATTGATTTGTGTAGGCACGGACAACAATTTACACAGTTCATACACGCACACAGACACAAATACACACACACACACATACACGTCAACACACACACACACAGACACACATACACATAAACACACATACACACAGACAGACACATCAACACACATACACACAGACAGACACATCAACACACATACACACACACACATACACACATACACATCAACACACACAGACACACAGACAGACACAAGGCTACTAAGACTAGAGTATCACAGTTGAACATCTGTAAATATAAAATATAAAGCTACATTGTCATGCACACACACACACACACACACACACACACACACACACAGACAGACACAGACACACACACACAGAAACACACAGACACACACACACACACACACACACACACACACAGCCTCCACCCTTCCTCCTAACCACCGGTCCAACGTTTTCCAAATGATCTCATCATTGCTCCTGATTACCGCCGCGCTACTTATATAGCAATTTAGCGGGGGGGGGGGGGGGGGGGGGGGGTGATGGCCGCCTCAGAGGTGACATGTTGCCACAGCCGGGCCATTAGGGCTAAATGATCCCTCTGACTACACCACCACCTCAGGGGAAGCAGGGAGACAGGTAAGGGAGCAGGGAGACAGGTGAGGGAGCAGGGAGACAGGTGAGGGAGCAGGGAGACAGGTGAGGGAGCAGGGAGACAGGTGAGGGAGCAGGGAGACAGGTGAGGGAACAGGGAGCGAGGTGAGGGAGCAGGGAGACAGGTGAGGGAACAGGGAGCGAGGTGAGGGAGCAGGGAGACAGGTGAGGGAACAGGGAGCGAGGTGAGGGAGCAGGGAGACAGGTGAGGGAACAGGGAGCCAGGTGAGGGAGCAGGGAGACAGGTGAGGGAACAGGGAGCGAGGTGAGGGAGCAGGGGAGACAGGTGAGGGAACAGGGAGCGAGGGTGAGGGAGCAGGGAGACAGGTGAGGAGCGAGGCAGGGAGACAGGTGAGACAGGTGAGGAACAGGGAGGGAGGGAGCAGGGAGACAGGTGAGGGAACAGGGAGACAGACAGATGAGGGAGAAGGGAGACAGGTGAGGGAGCGAGGTGAGGGAGCAGGGAGACAGGTGAGGGAACAGGGAGTGAGGTGAGGGAGCAGGGAGACAGGTGAGGGAGTGAGGTGAGGAATCAGGGAGACAGGTGAGGGAACAGGGAGACAGGTGAGGGAGAAGGGAGACAGGTGAGGGAGCGAGGTGAGGGAGCAGGGAGACAGGTGAGGGAACAGGGAGACAGGTGAGGGAGCGAGGTGAGGGAGCAGGGAGACAGGTGAGGGAACAGGGAGACAGGTGAGGGAGAAGGGAGGCAGGTGAGGGAGCGAGGTGAGGGAGCAGGGAGACAGGTGAGGGAGAAGGGAGACAGGTGAGGGAGCGAGGTGAGGGAGCAGGGAGACAGGTGAGGGAGCGAGGTGAGGGAGCAGGGAGACAGGTGAGGGAACAGGGAGACAGGTGAGGGAGCGAGGTGAGGGAGCAGGGAGACAGGTGAGGGAGAAGGGAGACAGGTGAGGGAGCAGGGAGAAAAAAATGCCATTAAAAAAAAGAGAGAAAGAAAGAGAAAGCCGGCTGATCGTTTTGTGACGTGGCACTTTTCTTTTTTTAACATCCGTCATGATCTGGAGTCTCATTCACAATGAATGAGTCAGTGGGCGGAGCCACATGGTAAGTGGGCGGAGCCATACAGTCAGTGGGCGGAGCCACAGAGGTCACGAGTCATGTCATCATGTCTGTAGTTTATTGCTCATCAGTTTCTTCACTGTGAGAAAAAAATAAATATACAATTGTGCAAATTTTAAAAGTTCAAATGAAAATAGAAAACATTCAGAAAATAAGTAAGTAAATTAAAAAAATTAAATAATAATAATATTAGTAAGTAAGAAAATATGTAAATAAAACAAGTAAGGAAATTCAATAGTAGGAAAATAATTATAGTAAATAAAATAGTATTAAAAAGTAAATAAATAAATAATACAATGAGTAAATAAAAAAACAAGTAAGTAAAAAGAATAAGTAAGAAAATAAGTAAGGAAATAAAAAAAATGAGTAAATGAATTGAAAATAATATGCGTAGATGAATACATAATAAAACAAGTAAAAACATCTGTGTGCTCACGATGGAGCCTCAGAGGTCGGAGGTCGGAGGGCCAGGATCCTCCAGTCCTCCGTGAACCAGAGTGACCATGAAGACAGAAAGAGCAAAACCAAACCCCCCCCCCCCATTAGCCGCAGCATTAGGCCCCTAATGAAGACCAATCTGAGGCCCCCGGGCCGCCCAGCTGCGGCCCGTTTACCCGTAAACACATATGCATAATGGAGCCATAATGGAGCCTAACAATGTG
>CM070100.1:1340000-1350000 GCA_036178185.1 Liparis tanakae | reverse complement strand
TTTCAAATAAATCCTGCGGCTCCCTGCAAAGCTACTGGGCACCACATCTCAATGAAATCCAGCTGGAGACGGCACTTCAACACGGAGCCACCCGCAAAGAGAGAAGAGGAGGAGACGTCATCAGAGACGAAGAGGACATGAGAAACGTTTTCCACGGATGATTAATGGAGATATACAAATCAACATAAGTTAAACCAGGGCTCTCAAGTTCTGAAGACAGGCAAGCGTGACGTCACATGACCAGCGACAAAGTGACCCACGGCGAGCGTTGAGACGTGACGTCACGTCACATGACCAGCGACAAGAAGTGACCCACGGCGAGCGTTGAGACGTGACATGACATGACCAGCGACAGGAAGTGACCCACGGCGAGCGTTGAGACGTGACGTCACATGACCAGCGACAGGAAGTGACCCACGCTGAGACGTGGCGTCACATGACCAGCGCAGCGTTGAGCGGGTCTGAGCTGGACTCTCCACACAGAGCGCATGTTGGCGCCATTCAAACATTAAATAGACCAGAGTTTTTTTAAGCGTGAGAAATATGAGTTAAGACCGAAACGCTCAAAGCGTGAGACGTGAGAGCCCTGATAAGTCAGTCTATCGAGTCCCAAGTCGCTCGTAACTATAGTTTAGTAAACAGCATGTGTAGCTAACATAGACCCAGTGCCTACGAAACATTTAATAAATATTATTTTATTGAAAGTGTCCCATTGTCATTGTTGTTATTTTAAAGGCAGCTTTCATCAAATGAGCAATTTGAATTAATGAGATGTTGCGAGAACTAGCTACTATCTCCCCTCCTTTAGCTAGGCTAACGAATGTAAACAATGCTGTTTGTCCGTTAGCCACACGGAGGGGACTACTTTCACACGGAGGGGACTATTTTCACACGGAGGGGACTACTTTCACACGGAGGGGACTACTTTCACACGGAGGGGACTACTTTCACACGGAGGGGACTACTTTCACACGGAGGGGACTACTTTCACACGGAGGGGACTACTTTCACACGGAGGGGACTACTTTCACACGGAGGGGACTATTTTCTCTCGGCTACTGAAATGCGATGCGTAACTTTGGTTGGCAACAACTATTTTGTGCTGAAAGGCAGCTTACTATTTACTTACTATTTATAATGTCGCTGGTGACCGTATTATAAAAGCAATAAGGGACTCGAGGCAGTACTTTGACGTCGGGCCTAACAACACCCTTGAATAGTACTTTATTGACGTCAAAGTACAGCCTCTCGTCCCTTATTGCTTAAATATGACAGATTCAACTTCTTCTTCTTCTTCTTCTTCTTCTTCTTCTTCTTCTTCTTCTTCTTCTTCTTCTTCTTCTTCTTCTTCTTCTTCTTCTTCTTCTTCTTCTTCTTCTTCTTCTTCTTCTTCTTCTTCTTCTTCTTCTTCTTCTTCTCCTCCTCCTCCTCCTCCTCCTCCTCCTCCTCCTCCTCCTCCTCCTCCTCCTCCTCCTAAGAGCAGACAGTATAGTCATTAGGTTCATCAGAACGGGGTCAGCACGGAAGCCGCTCGGCCCCGTGTTTAGTGATTAACGTTTCTCGGTGAATATCTCATTACCGTGAGACAAAGGCGGCTAATAGGAGCTCCGCCTCCAGCTCCGCCTCCAGCACCGCGCCGCCGGCAATCAGCCGGATTCACCGGCGGGAGCTCGGTTCATAATGTGTGAAACACTTGATGTCTTCATCACAGTTAAACTGTTTCAACTTAGTTAAATAACTTAGATGATGAAGGGAATCTCTGCATGTGTGAGCCTATTGATGCCGGTCAGCTGGTCCCACTGCCCATTACTACACATATATATACAAACAAAAAATAATTATATATATATACATATGTATATATACATATATATACATATATGTATATATATACATATATATATATATATATATATATATATATATATATATATATATATATATATATATATATATATATATATATATATATATATATATATATATATATATATATATATATATATATATATATATATATATATATATATATATATATATACATATATATATACATATATATATATATATATATATATATATATGTGTGTGTGTTAAAGAAAACAAGAGAATGTCCTTCTGGCTCCTTTTAAATAAAGTTTTGAAGTCCTGTTGAACGCTGTAATGAGGAGACGTGAGGTCTGAACCACCAGAGACCTCCGATGCTTCTGATATGAGGGAAACACATCCCGTCCCTCTAGCTGTGCTCCTATGAACAGAGGGTGTGTGTGTGTGTGTGTGTGTGTGTGTGTGTGTGTGTGTGTGTGTGTGTGTGTGTGTGTGTGTGTGTGGATGGCTGCCTCTATTGGAGAAGACCTGCCCGTGTTGACCCCTGCGTGACCTCTGGAGGCCTCATCTCCCTGGATAACAGGACAAAGAGGGTAAAATGTGTTGATGGTGGCAGACGGCGCCGGAATCCCGGAGCAAAATGTGTCAAATTAGTTCTCACGTTCCTCTCCACCTCCGCCGTGATCCCTCGCTCCCTCGCTCCCTCGCTCGCTTCCCTCGGCTGCTCTTTACACCCCGGTGTAGGTCTCGCTCCTCACTCCTCCCACAATGCAACGCTCCATCCCTCCTGCGACCTCCCCGTCCCTGGTTCCTCTCGTCCACACGGCGGGGAAGAAAGGAATCTGGAGAGAGAGAGCAGCTCGCAGATCACCGTGACAACCACAGCCGCTGCTCACGGACGCTTTGTATTTGTTTATTGATTTTCATCCGATATATAGTCATATTAACAAGAAGCCCGGGAGTAGTATTTATATATATGTAGATGTCTATATGTATATATATATATATATATATATATATATATATATATATATATATATATATATATATATATATATATATGTGTGTACACACACACACACAGGTGGAAAACACCATTGTGAGGTACGGTGTGTGTGTGTGTGTGTGTGTGTGTGTGTGTGTGTGTGTGTGTGTGTGCGTGTGTGCGTGTGTGTGTGTGTGTGTGTGTGTGTGTGTGCGTGCGTGTGTGTGTGGGTGTGTGTGACCCGAGGACGTCCTCCCTCCCCGGGCTCCAGGCGAGTTCCTCCCCTCCTCCCCGTTGGCTCCGCCCCCTCCGTGAGGAGCGCCGGTCATGGTGCTCCATGCGCTGCAGCGGCTGCATGATGCATGAGCCCCCCCCCCCCCCCCCCCCCCCCCTCCTCCTCCTCTCCGCTGGGGAATTCTGATTCTTTTCCCGTCATAAAAGTTGCACGACCTCGCCACTCCGAGGGGAGTAAATGATTCAGCGGCGAGGAGGCGAGGAGGCGAGGAGGCGAGGAGGCGAGGAGGTGGGGAGGCGAGGAGGCGCACGCCGCGGTAAGTAAGCAACTAATGTTAATTCAGCCATTTTTCAAATCACTCTTCAGCCCCTGATCGGGTATCGAGTGCAGGGCGCCGCTCCATTTACCCTCCGGGCCCGTCAACGGCGTGGGGGTCAAAGGTCGAGGCCACGCGGCTCTCCATCTTCTGATGAACACTCAACAAAACAACACACACTTTGTTAATGATGAATAAATAAAAACACACACGTTGAACGTGCACGCTTGTTGTTGTTTTCTGCAAACTTTTTCTTTTCTTCATCTATTGCCCCCCCTCCCTCCCCCCCCTCAGACTCTGCTAATGCATCCTCCACATATACAAACACACTTTTTTAATAATGAATAAATAAAAACGCACACATTTCGGTAACTTCCAGTCCAACGTGCATGCTTTTCATTTTTTTTCATGTCTTTTTTTTCTTCATTTATGTGCCCCCCCCCCCCCAGACTGTGCTAATGCATCCTCCATGTGTGCTACTTAAGCCCCTCCCCCCTCCCCTCTCCTCCCTCGCCGCATTGGAAAGCCTCAAAAATTAAAATAGTTTTATGTGTAAGTAAGATTCAGTGAACTCCATTATTTTCCCTCCGCACTATTTGCTTGAATAATTCAGGGGAAAAGAAGATGGCTGAATTATGGATAAAGTGTACAGTTTGAAGAGGGGGGGGGGGGGTTCATGTGCAGCCCGGAGCGATCGCCTGGCCTTAATGATGTCTGCAGATGGGGAGTCATTAGCTTCAGTCATTTTCTTCAGAAATTAAGAAACGTGCTCCTTGAGCAGCCGGACCGGGGGGGGGGGGGGGTTGTCACGTTTTGGAGAATGTGCTGACTCATCAGTCACGTGACTCCCGTCATCATGCGATCGTTTACCAATAGTCTCTTTACTGTTTTGACATGGAGCCAAATCATCTTTCATGTATCTTTTTTAATTGAAATTCTTCATGAATAAAAAATACACTTTTCTTTTTATTATTATTATTATTATTATTATTATTATTATTATTGTTATGATTAATTTTGTTATTATTACTATTATTATTGTTTTCATCATTAATACAAATATTATTTAAAAATAATTGTTGGAATAAACTTTAATCAAATTTGCTCATTACTTATTGAGTATAGCCTTAAAATAAGACAATTATAAAACGTCCCATTTTGCAGATAAAAAATATAGGAAAATACATTTATTTATTAATAACAACATTCTTTATTCTTTGTTATTTTTTATTAGTAGAAATGTTCTTTATATATATATATTTTTAATAACATTAACTTTGAGCACCATTGCTCGCTCTTAAAATGAATAATAAATAAAAAATCATATTTTGCACTTAATAATATTATTAATATATTTAATTATTATTAATATTATTACAATTATTTTCATTATTGTTTTTTATTATATAAAAAATATTTAAATAAAACAATAACATTAACTCCAAGCAACAGTGATCGCTCTTTACTGAGTAGCCTGAAAATAAATAAAAACTGAAATATCCCATTTAGCAAAGAAACAAGAGGAATTTAAAATAAATATAAATAAAGCCCATAGAGCAGCGTGTGTCTCTGCAGCGTTTCACCGTTAGCTAACAACGTCCGGCACGAAACACGAGTACCAACAGAGTCTGGCACAGCCAGGAGCTACACCGTTAGCCGGGATAACGACATCCCAGAAAACACACACACACACACACACACACACACACACATAAACACCCTTCAGCAGCCAGCGGGGAGGCTTCCTGTTCCCACTCCCTCCAACAGGGAGGCTCAGACTGCTCTCTCCTAATTACCCACATTCCTCTAATTATCCAATCATAAAGCCATTAGCGGCCTCACACCATATTAACGTGGTCCCGCCCACACGCCAATTTGTGCGGCGCCAAGATGCAACATGGCGTTCCCCGGCACGCGTCTCCTGGCCCTCGACGAATAAATAACAGATTTACAAACAGCATGCGACGGCAGCTGCAGGTCGTTTTACTGGGATTTCACAATAAAAGCTTGGCGGTTAGTTCACAAGGCTTTAGAGTCAGGAGAGAGAACGCAGCTTTAACACATGAAGCATAGACTTCTATACAACCAGAGGAGCCCCCTGGTGGTCAGGAGAGAGAACGCAGGTTCAACACATGAAGCAGAGACTTCTATACAACCAGAGGAGTCGCCCCCTGGTGGTCATAGGGAGGATGCAGCTGTAATACATGAAGCATAGACTTCTATACAGCCAGGGTCGCCCCCTGGTGGTCGTAGGGAGGATGCAGCTTTAACACATGAAGCAGAGACTTCTATACAACCAGAGGAGTCGCCCCCTGGTGGTTGTAGGGAGGATGCAGCTTTAACACATGAAGCAGAGACTTCTATACAGCCAGAGTCGCCCCCTGGTGGTCGTAGGGAGGATGCAGCGTGGTCCCCAGGCAGCATCTCTTATGGATGCCGGTCCCGGCGGGCGTGTCGGGTAACGGAGGATCCAGACGGCTCCTCCTTTATTCACGAGCCGTCAGCCGGCCGCGGTCATCGGAGGGAGCGGGGCGAGAGGAGGACGGCGGGCGCAGATGTTCAGCACAGCTGGCACCGAGTTAACGGCTAACGCTAAGACGTGCACAGACTGTGTGTGTGTGTGGGGGGGGGGCTAGCTCTTCAGCTAGCTCGTCAACCTGACTGATTTGGAGGTCGCATGCAGAGGTCAAGTCTGAAAGAGTGAAAGGAGGAACAAGAGAAGAACAGGAAGTGAAGAAGCTGAGAAAGAAGAAGAAGTAGAAGATCTTCATGCACATGTCTGACTTAACAAGAAGAAAATAAATCAGATTAATAGAGAAGATGAGTAAGACATGTGGAACCTAACAACAGGTCAACTCCTTTGAAAGGAGGAGGAGGAGGAGAAGAAGAAGAAGAAGAAGAAGAAGAAGAAGAAGAAGAAGAAGAAGAAGAAGAAGAAGAAGAAGAAGAAGAAGAAGAAGAAGAAGAAGAAGAAGAAGAAGAAGAAGAAGAAGAAGAAGAAGAAGAAGAAGAAGAAGAAGAAGAAGAAGAAGAAGAAGAAGAAGGAGGAGAATGAATCCATTCATCCTCACATCGTCATACACATTGTTTTACTCGTGTTGTTCCTCTTTGTTTGTCTTTGTTTGTTGTTGTTTGTTGTTGTTTGTTGTTTGTTCCTCGTCTATCTACCAAGGTGACGTGATAATGGAGCTTTTGTTGAACCGATGTGTGAGGAGGACAAAGGAGGACGAGAGCGTCTCCTCTTCCCTTTGTCTCTCCTCTCCTCGTCGCCAATCGAAGCCTCAGAGTTAACAAAGACTCACTTCTTCCTTTCTTTCTCTTTTTCTTTCTTTCTTTATTTCTATCTTTCTCTTTTTCTCTCTTTCTCTCTTTCTCTTTCTCTCTTTCTCTCTTTCTTTCTCTCTTTCTTTCCTCTTCTGCTGCGTAAAGCAACTCTTACATAGTAATCTCATTAAAGCTCCGGTGCTCCTGCACATCTGGAGTCCGAGTGGTTTTCAGAGAGTGTGTGTGTGTGAGTGAGTGTGTGAGTGTGTGTGTGAGCGTGTGTGTGTGTGTGTGTGTGAGCGTGTGTGTGTGTGTGTGTGTGAGTGTGTGTGTGTGTGTGTGTGTGTGTGTGTGTGTGTGTGTGTGTGTGTGTGTGTGTGTGTGTGTGTGGCGGTTTGAGGATCTCAGATGTTTTGAGAGATATTTGAAAACAACAAAAATTAATTATCTCCATCAACGTTTTTTCTGCAATGATAAAAAAATATTTTGTGATTATAGCGGAAAAACATCAAAGGAGAAAAACACAAAGACTTCCTTTACGCTCTCATGGATATATGTGTATATATAAATATATAAATGTTTGGAAATATATATAAATATATTTGGATAAATGTTTTTATAAATATATGTGTACATATATATAAATAAATCTATAAATATATATGTTTATAAATATATAAATAAACAATAACATTTCATTTTTTATACAGCGCTTCTTTAAAATATATATGAATATATGTGTTTATAAATATATATATATATACATACATGTATATAAACATGTATATACACATTTATATATGTCTATATATATATATAAATAAATGTATACACATGTATATATATATATATATATATTAAAGCGCATACAGGATGCAAAAAAGAAAAGATGTGTACCCTGATCGTCTGTGCACTAACGCAACTCCCCCCCCCCCCCCCCCCTTCCCTCCTGTCATCTTCAGGTCATAATGCAACATGACACCGGCGGCTGCAACAAGGCCGGCCAACCGGAGCGTTTAAGACCAATGAATATCATTTGCTCCCGGTAGCCCCCCCAAAGCTTTCAGACGCCGCAGCCAGACTCCATCAGCGTTCACACCTGTCATGTCTCTGACGCGACAGAACACACACACACACACACACACTGTAACGGCGCACATGCGTTCACACACACTCTGGAGAGCACTTTGTTGATCCTGATGCTTCACCCCGCTCTCTCTCTCTCTCTCTCTCTCTCTCTCTCTCTCTCTCTCTCTCTCTCTCTCTCTCTCTCTCTCTATCTCTCTCTATCTCTCTCTATCGCTCTCTCTCTCTCTTTCTCTCCCTCTCTCTCTCTATCTCTCTCTATCTCTCTCTATCGCTCTCTCTCTCTCTTTCTCTCTCTATCTCTCTCTATCGCTCGCTCTCTCTCTCTCTCTCTCTCTCTCTCTCTCCTTATCGCCATGCAAACCACATTAGGACCCTCTCAGGTGAAAGCCGCCCGGGTCAGATCCCCTCCCTCATTAGGGGGATTAAAGCCGGGGGGGGGGGGTTCCTTAGACCGCTGTTTGAATTCCCTCGTTGCACACTATGAAAATGTCTTCCCTGGGGATCCACGGGGCTTTGATCACACACACACACACACACACACACACACACACACACACACACACACACACACCACTGACCCTGAACCATGGGGGGGGGGGGGTAAGAGGGCTGGAGGGGGTCAGGGGCAATGCTGACGGAGATAAGAGAGAGGAGGCCAGAGAATGAAAGGGGGAGGAGGTCTTGTAGAGATCAACTGGGGTTGGGTATAGGGTGATGGGGGGGGGGGGTAATGAACCCCACTAATACTCCCCCCCCCCTCCCACACACACATTTAAGCAGCCTAATTAGCTGCCAGATCTGCTGCTCTGACAGGCACCTGCACGCAGCGCCGGGACGCGCTAACCACCTCGTTAGGAAAACCTCTGATGCTAATGAGAGCTAACGAGAGCTAATCACGCCGCGTGTTTAGCTTCATGCTAATGGGGCGGCGGCGCGGTATTAAGAGCATTGGAGTGGACCCGGGCCGATTCATCTTAAGAGCATGGGGGGGGGGAGGGGGGGGGGGGCTATGGAGTCAAAGCGCTCGCGGCAATTATAATCAGAGGCTCTGACACACGTGGGAAAAACCCACGAGGAAAAACCGTGAGCTCTGAGGATCTGAGGAGCGAGTGGGTCGGTCCGTCTGGGTCTCCGTGGATACGAGCGGCGTGTCGGACGGCGTGTTGGACCGCGTGACGCCGATCGGAGAGCCGTCTCATCCGATTAGACGAGTATTGAGATAAAGAAGAGATGCTCCGATTAAAAAACGTCAGTGTGTGACGAGAAAGAAGAAGAAGAAGAAGAAGAGAAGAGGGAGGAGAAGAAGAGAACGAAGAGGAGGAGAACGTGGCCCGAGGCCCAACGCCGTGACCAAATGCACAGATTTCAGACGAGGCGGAAAAAGAACGTAAATTGACGAAAAAAATTGAAGTTGGAAAAAAGTGAGCCGGGGTTATTTGGATAAAAGAAGAAAAACAGGCGTCTTTTTCTTTTTTAGAACATTAATTCCTGCTTCATGACTTTATCCTTAAATTCTGGTCATTTAGAGTCAAACAGACGTGAAGCAGCCAGCGCTTTAGGGGCGGAGCTACAGGTGACGGACAGACGAACGCCACGCGGGTACATGTTGATCATCCAGAGGAAATGAAGCCTCTTCCTCCTCTTCCTCCTCCTCCTCTTCCTCCTCCTCCTCCTCCTCCTCCTCCTCCTCCTCCTCCTCCTCCTCCTCCTCCATGTTTCATCCTCAGTGACTCTTCGGTAAACGTCCTCCTGCTCTCAGCATCGAGTATCATCTCCGCGCTGAGTGCTCGTTAAGATCCTCCAGGTCACTTCATTTCAAAACATCTCGCATTCAAACACAGAAATCACACACTCACACACACACACACACTCACACACACACACACACTCACACACACACACACACTCACACACACACACACACACACTCATTCACACACACACTCACACACTCACACACACACACACACTCACACACACACACACACACACACTCATTCACACACACACTCACACACTCACACACACACACACTCACACACACACTCACTCACACACACACACACACACACACTCAATCACACACTCTCACACACACACACAGACACACAGCAACCTCCAGACAGTTCTAAACAAACTCCTCCCGAAGCCCCGGATGAATAAGTAAGGAGCATAAAAGCTCATCGATACATCCTGACGCACAACATGCAGATCAATCAATACGTGTGTAAGTGTGTAAGTGTGTGTGTGTGTGTGGGGAGGGGGGGCATTCTTTTGTTGTTGA
>CM070100.1:1317500-1335000 GCA_036178185.1 Liparis tanakae | reverse complement strand
GACGGAAGAAAGGGAGGTGTGTGAGCACATGCAACTGTCTTTGAAAAGGAAATTCTTCAACAAATGCTTTTTTCCCCCGACGGAGCATTTCCAAAATCATGGAGGGGGATGAGGGGGGAGAGAGAGGGGGAGGAGGGGGGGGAGAGATGGGGATGAGGGAGAGAGAGGGGGAGGAGGGGGAGAGATGGGGATGAGGGGGGAGAGAGAGGGGGAGGAGGGGGGGCATCAACAACCACAAAACATGCTCAGCGTCTGGAGCCCCTCAGCGTGAGGCGGAGAGACAAAACGTCGACTCGGATCCCGTCGCACATTTTCCCAGAAGCCACCGGGAGACGAGATAGACGTCTTCGTCTTCGTCTTCATCGCGGGCTCCTTCTTCCTCTCCTGTTTCCTCACTCCCCTTCCCTAACTTTATTCTCTCTCACTTGTTTGTTTGTTTTTGTATTATTTTGTTGTTGTAGAAACATTGTTTACATTTTACAAATGAAAGGTAAACAATGTTTCACTCATGAAATAAAAAGTTTAGAATCATGAAAAAATAAATGTTCAGTCAGAAAAAAAATCTGTCATTAAATAGAAGCAATATTTCACAAATAGAACTAATGTTTTATTTCATTAAATATAAACAATGTTTTATTTCATTAAATAGAAACAATGTTTTATTTCATTAAATAGAAACAATGTTTCATGTCGGCCATTTTTCCGCCCGGAGGAAAGTCAGATTTCTTTCGTCGTGTTTTTCGTGACAATGAAGGATCCTTGACGGCTCCCTCGTCTCCTTCCTTCCTCGTCTCCTTCCTCCTTGTTTACAACTTTCTTCCGCTCTTTTCCCTCAAACTTCTGTCGTTTCTCTTTATTGCCGTGAAAAACTAAAATATGAAAAACCTCCAAACAAACATATTTAAGGTCCGTTTTGTTTGGTTCGCTCCTCTCGGCAGCAAAGAAAAGAGCAAATGAAAGAAAAGAAATGAAAGAAAAGAAAGAAAAGAAAGGAGAACTTTACATGAGAATCAGCCAGACGCTCCACGTCCAGCGGGTTGCCGAGCACGACTGTCTTGGCAACGGCGTCGCCACGGAGACCGGCTCCCCGTAGATGGGTTCATTGATTAGAGTTGGAGCTCACCCCAGAGTCCTTGGAGCCATTAAACACTGTGGGGGGGGGGGAGGAATTGTGGGAAGGACCCAGAGGTCACATTCATTAAGAGGTTGGAGTCCAAACTGTATCTCACTCATCCAGCTCCAAGACCTCATGAGGGAGAGCCTTCATCACAGAAGAGGAAGAGGTCTACTCTCATAATCATATATATAAATATTTAAATATGTATAAATGTATATATTATGTATATATATTATTTAGTTTTTAAAAATGTGTATCAATTATGTATAATTTTTTGATTTTATATTATGTATAGAATTATATATATATATTTATATCATATATCTCATACTAAACGGAATAATCAATATATATATATATATATATTATTAATTATATCATATATAATATTAATTATATATAAATATATGTTTATATATATTTTTTATATATATATAATATATTAATTATATAATATTAATATAAATTAGGGCTTTCAGCGTTAACGCGTTAATCTATGCGATTAATTTGGCCGTGTTAACGCACTCAAATATTTTAACGTAATTAACCCAACTTTGTTTACTTCCGGTGTTCGTTGATGTTTTTGCACTTTTCTGAGTATCAAGTCGCGGCAGTGTGTCTGACTCTGTTTACGTTTTTAAAACTATGAGTTTTCCGCGAAAATACGGAGCAGAAATGAGTTTAAACTCGTGGATTAATAAATTGGGTTTCCTCCTGCGCCTCCTTCCTCCCGGCTGCTCCTCCGCTCCACACACACACACACACACACACACACACACACATGCACACACACACACACACACACACACACACGTGACGGTGACGCGGCGCGGAAATAACTCGTCACACGAAACCTTCACCGTGATTGGTCAATCCGTTTGTCTGTCAACATTTTGTGAAAAAAACAACCAATGAACACTCAGTAAATCACAAGGCCCGCCCACCTCCCAGGTGAGGCTCATTAGCAGCCTGTCAGCCAGAGACAGAGAACACAAGGAGGAGGAGGAGGAGGAGGAGGAGGAGGAGGAGGAGGAGGAGGAGGAGGAGGAGGAGGAGGAGGAGGAGGAGGAGGAGGAGGAGGAGGAGCCTCATGTAGAGATGAGATTGTTCTGGAACGTTTGAGGTAGAACACGTGGGGTTGTGTGTCATATGCCAAAGACTTTAAAAGGTGAATTATATTATATTTTTGTAAAATGTATAAAATGCCCCCAGCCTCCAGAGTGACACATGTGAATGTGAGTCAGTTTACAAAGCCACTGGTTCTGGTCCTGGTTCTGGTTCTGGTTCTGGTTCTGGTTCTGCTTCTGCTGTTTTTTTAATTTTTTTTTTAATCGACAATAGTGACTTTCATGAATTCCTTGTATATTATATTTAGATTCCCTGCATGACGGAGAGATGAACTTAAAGCTCCAGAAGAACGGCCTCTAAATGACCAGAAACACCCCCAGGAGCTCACACACAGGAGGAGGAGGAGGAGGAGGAGGAGGAGGAGGAGGAGGAGGAGGAGGAGGAGGAGCCGGGGAGACGCCACGGGGACGTCTCTGCGTCTCTCGAGCTCCGGGAAGTCGACAAATAAACTATTAACACAACGCTCACAACCTGAGGGCGTGAGCGCGGAGCAGGAGGCGCGGGGCAGGAGGCGCGGGGCGATGTGTTACCCAGCTGCATTCTGGGAATGGAACGACCTCTGGGTGAGACCGTGAATGAAGGACGGGCCTCTTTAAAACTCTTCAGGAAGTCAGTAAACATGTCAACATGAGTTTATGTCTCAGTCTCTAGTCTCAAGTCTTCTTCTATACAGCATGATGTCATCGTTTAGACTTTATGGTCTCTAGAGTCAGACCATGAAGCAGGGGACGCTTTGGGGGCGGAGCTACAGGTGATGGACAGGTCAACATCAGAGACATATACGGCGTCTCTACGGCGCCCCTCAGTCCACTTCCTGTTTACCTGTTGCAAAAAAAAACAAGACGGTGACGAAATAAACAATATGCTCAACGGCTTCAAACGTCTTTTACACACTGTGTGTGTGTGTGTGTGTGTGTGTGTGTGTGTGTGTGTGTGTGTGTGTGTGTGTGTGTGTGTGTGTGTGCGTGTGTGTGTGTGTGTGTGTGTTGGGGCGAGGGCCGGTGCCAGTGCGAGGGTCTTTGTGTGTTGGTAGCGGCAGCGGCGCCCCTCAGGTCCGGGGACACACGCCCGGTCCGTCGGCGCCGCGAGGACGGCGGCCATGAGACGGGCGCCAGGGTCGTCGTGACAACGGAGACACGGCGACGCGGCGGTGAAGACGATCATCACGGGTCACGTTCAGGTCAATGGCCACGAAAAAATAATGAATAAATGAAGCAGGGTTCAGACTGCTAGTTTGGTCAAAACGACACCTCGATGTCTTTAGACCTTCTTGTTTCCGACGGTCCTTGAACGCATCGTTTATTCTTCGCAACCCGCCACAAATAAACCGTCTGCTTCCTCCAGACCCGGTGAAACATTTCATCTGAGCTCCTCGATGACTGAGACCGACCGTCACGTGACAAGCACTCAGCACGCAGAGCGGAGTGACACGGTTTGGTAAATGAGACATACATGTTTATTGTTATTCCAACATTGTAAACACACGGACGCTTTAAAATATATATTATTCATTTTCTTTTTGTTCATGAATATATAGTTTATATATTTATTCATATATATTTATATAGATGTATATATACACTTTCATGTATGTATATTTATAAATATAAATATGTAAATATAAACATATTTATATATATATTTAATTATATATATATTAATTTTTGTATATATGTGTACATATTTATATATATATATATATATATATATATATATATATATATATATATATATATTAATGATTGTATACATATGTACATATTTATATATATATATATATATATATATATTTATATATATATATAATTTATTTATATATAATTTATAATTATAAATATATATGTATATATATTAATGATTGTATATATATGTACATATTTATATATATATATATATATAATTTATTTATACATAATTTATAATTATAAATATATATGTATATATATATATATATATATATATATATATATATATATATATTTATATATATATATATGTAGACAGCTTCATTATATGCTGACTAATCCCCCCCCCCCCCCCCTCCAAAAAAAGACAACTTCCAGGTAACGGCGCTCTGACTGAGGCCTCAAGGCCAACCACCCCCCCCCCCCCAACAAAGGGCTCTCTCAGGGCCCCTTCCACCTGCATGAGGAGGAATCTGAGAGGAGGAGCTGTGGAGGGGGGGGGCAGCGAGCGGCTCTGGGCCCGGCGGGCGGCGCCGGCGTGTGAAAGCTGACCGGGGACGCACCGTCGTGCCTCTCCAATTAAATTACCGCCGCCACAATGGCGAGGGCCTCGAGAACTGACACCTCCATTGAGAGCGTGTCAGCGGCTTCCGTGGAGAGCGCCACCGACACTCTCCGTCTCCGGCTGGAATAGATGTGGATCCCCGAGAGGGGGCAACAATGGCGGTGTGAGGGGGGGGGGGGGGGATCCCTCTAATGCTGGTTAGCAGGGAGGGAAACGGGGATGAGAGCCGGGGATTCAGAGGGTTTAGTTCAGGGACACCGGGGAGGGAAGCAAGCCCCGCCCCCTTCTTTTGGACCGTCACTCGTTCCAATAAGCCTCTCTCTCTCTCTCTCTCTCTCTCTCTCTCTCTCTCTCTCTCTCTCTCTCTCGTGTATTCATCGTGTACATGTTGATTTGTTTGTGCTCTTTCACAGCGTTGACGAGGAGAAGTGTTTCAAACTCATTCTGGTTTGTTTCCGTTTCCCCAAAAAAATTAAGAAAAAAAAAAAAACTCAGATCAGAGGTTGACGTGAAGTGAGCGCCACCTGCTGCACGTCTGCAGAGCGGCAGACATTTAAAGCAACACTTTTACTTTAATTATTCTTCTTTTGAACCCGATGTAGAGGACGCTGACGAGGTCCTCCTGCAGGGGGCGCCAAACACTGAACGGATCGCCCCAACAGAACCGAACAGAACCGAACAGAACCGAACAGAACAGAACCGAGCGAGTGTGTTTGTGCTGTTCTGAACTCGAGGGCTGAATGTTTACCGCCGTTGTTCTTTTTGTTTTTCTGCCTCGCAGCATTAGCGACGAACTCGGGGAAGAAATAGAAAAATCAGAACTAAAACGCTCCGCCGCTAAACCACGTGCAGCACCTAAATATTCAAATATATAAATATAAATATGACGACTCAACTCGCGTGTTGGATCTCCTCTTGTGCGTCAACAGTACATCCACAACGTCACTACTCCGCCTTCACCGTTTGTCCACCAGAGGGCGCTGACTAGCATTTAATCATAAAATAAATAGATCGTAGTCGCACAGATTTTTTTCCGTTAAACTTCCTAAAATGTGTAACTGTTCATGTTTGTTAGTGTTTGAAGCGGCGAGCGGTCGCATTCCTCGGCCTCCTCGCGCCTCGTCTAATCCGCCTTCAGGGGAACGAGGTCGCCGAGGTCGCCGAGGTCGACATAAAGACGCCGTTGTTCCATCGGGTCAAGAGAGGAAGACGAGGAAGACGAGGAAGACGAGGGTACAAAGGTACGCGGGACGCGACGTCTGCCTTCCTCCTGGGTAACTAAGTGGAGGCTGCTGAAAGGGCGGGCCTTCAAGTCTGACCCCCAGAGGTCACACCTCTGTGTGTGTGTGTGTGTGTGTGTGTGTGTGTGTGTGTGTGTGTGTGTGTCCATCCCCCAGCTGTTATACCTGGGGCTCATCTCGTCGTCTCGCTTCGACGGATTCCGTAATTTGAGCGATTAAAAAACATCGGGAGTAATCCCACGAATGACTAACGCAACGTAAAACGTCTTAGACTGGGATTAAAGACGAGACGCGAGTGATGAGGTCACGGAGCCAGACGTGGTATTGTTCCTCCCGTCGGACAAACACGTTTAAAGTGGAGAGGAGGCGTTGGGAGGAGCTCCATCAGGCCCAGAGGAGGCGCCCAGAGGAGGCGTCCAATCAGAGGCGTCCAATAGAAGGCGTCCAATAGGAGGCGTCCAATAGGCGTCCAATCGGAGGCGTCCAATCGGAGGCGTCCAATCGGAGGCGTCCAATCGGAGGCGTCCAATCGGAGGCGTCCAATCAGAGGCGTCCAATCAGAGGCGTCCAATAGAAGGCGTCCAATAGGAGGCGTCCAATAGGAGGCGTCCAATCGAGGCGTCAATAAGGCGTCAATCGAGGCGTCAATCGAGGCGTCAATAGGAGGCGTCCAATAGGAGGCGTCCAATAGGAGGCGTCCAATCGGAGGCGTCCAATCGGAGGCGTCCAATCGGAGGCATCCAATAGGAGGCGCCGCAGGGTCCGAGAGCGCCGGAGGAAATGACCTCCTCCTGCGTTTCTGGGTCGACAGCTAATTGATTCCCTGATTAGTCGTCCGTCAACCTGCCTGCACACCTGTGACGGCGGCAGGCCGTGATGTCACAGCCGAGGAAGTCATTAATGGAGCGTCTGATTGATCCTCCTTAACGAGTCTTAACGAGTCTTAACGAGTCTTAACGAGTCGTAACGAGTCTTAACGCACAATGGAAAAAGAGTTTGAGTTCCACGGAGGAACGTGAGAAATGACTATTTTCTCCTCTTCTTCTCCTCCCCAGTTAACTCTGACGCCCCGACGACGGCTCAATTAACACGGCCGGCTTTGTTGTTTTGTTCCTCCTTTGTTATCGTCGGGGGAAATATGTGAGCGTCTGATCGTGTGTGTGTGTGTGTGTGTGTGTGTGTGTGGGCTGTTAGCGACATCGGTGCATTTAATTTGTGGAGCGGCGAGGACCACGTCGGCTCCGGCGCCGCAATTATCTCCTCAAGAGCACAATGTGGGCATAATTTCCCCAGACTGCATAATTATCTCTGAGAGGGGGAGGAGCCTGTGATGTTAACGGTGGCCAGGTAGGTCGGGGGGGGGGGGGGTTTAAAGAGAGAGAGTATACGTATATATACATACGTATACTCTCTCTCTTTAAAATAAACTTCTGTGCACTTTCTGCTCGTTACGCCTCCTGGAGGGGAGGGGCTTAATATTTGGCCGCGGACATAGTTTTTTCGATATTTTTTAATTTTTGTAATTATTTTTTTAAAGCTTGAAATAAGAACGAGGCGGCGGCCGGTGGGTTCCCTGGTGATATCGGTCCACCTCGTTTGATTCCACACAGACTTTGTTACCTGCATTGAAAAGAGGAAAAAGATCCTGCTCACACGTGATTGGTCGAAAAGGCTTCCAGTGTCAACCCCGGACGTTTGAGGACGAACGGCGTGAACATCGTACGGAAGTGGCACGCAGTATAACGTCAGTATCGTAAGTCAACGTTGAGCGAACAACGGTCGCCGTGACGACGTCCATCGTTCAACAAAGAGACACGAGTATTCTGATGAATATGTATATATGTATATAAATACGTATTTATACATATATATGTATGTATGTATATGTATATATATAAACATTTATTTATATATAATTAATATTATATATTATATAATTAATATATTATATATATAAATATATATATATATATATATTTATATATATATATATATACAGGACTGTCTCAGAAAATTAGAATATTGTGATAAAGTTCTTTATTTTCTGTATGTCATGCATTGTGGATTCATTACAAATCAACTGAAATATTGCAAGCCTTTTATTCTTTTAATATTGCTGATTATGGCTTACAGCTTAAGAAAACTCAAATATCCTATCTCTAAATATTAGAATATTTCCTCAGACCAAGTAAAAAAAAAGATTTATAACAGCAAAACTAAATCAAACATTGTAAAATGTCCATTAATGCACTCAGGACTTGTTGGGAATCCTTTTACGGATTACTGCATCAATGCGGCGTGGCATGGAGGCAATCCGCCTGTGGCATTGCTGAGGTGTTATGGATGCCCAGGAGGCTTCAATAGCGGAGTTTTCTTAAGCTGTAAGCCATAATCAGCAATATTAAAAGAATAAAAGGCTTGCAATATTTCAGTTGATTTGTAATGAATCCAGAATGCATTTTTGTTTTTTTAATTGCATTACGGAAAATAAAGAACTTTATCACAATATTCTAATTTTCTGAGACAGTCCTGTATATATTATAATAATATAAATATAGTCTCCAGCGTCGGCCTCCGCTCAGGTCCCTCCCCCCCTCCCCCGATGTGTCCGACATTGAGGGAGCAGCGTAACCCGACACCACTGACTGATGCTGATCGCTCCCCACAGGGCCCCATTGACCCCCCCCCCCCCCGTCAGGCCGAGGCGAACCCGGCTGCAATTATAATACTTAAAATAATTCCACAAAAGTGGAGCCATCATTGAATAATTCAGCCTCCCTGTGACATCATCGGAGGCCAGGAGCCCGGAGCAGATGTGGGACTGGAGAGAGGAACACTCAGAGGGGGGGGGGGGGGGGGTTCAAGCTGCTGTTTCCTTCAAAATAAAGGAAAACCCAACTGAGCTCCATGAAGTGTGTGTCGTCGTCGTCTCCCCCCCCCAGAGTGTTGTTGTTTGTGTAAACAAAGCGTGTTTAATTTTCCATGAGCGCTGCGCCTGGCGCCCGACACCCTGAGAGCTCGCCACGCCGTTAATGAGGCTCATCAGACTGGACGGCCTTCACTTCATCCATTAAATATCAGAGGAGCAGAGAGGCCCCGAGAAGAAGAAGAAGAAGAAGAAGAAGAAGAAGAAGAAGAAGAAGAAGAAGAAGAAGAAGAAGAAGAAGAAGAAGAAGAAGAAGAAGAAGAAGAAGAAGAAGAAGAAGAAGAAGAAGAAGAAGAAGAAGAAGAAGAAGAAGAAGAAGAAGAAGAAGAAGAAGAAGAAGAAGAAGACACTTCTGCATATATGATGTCCAAATTGAGAGACGCACTGGAATGGTTATAGGGTGTTTTTAGTTCACGGTTCACTACACACACACACACACACACACTCACACACACACTCACACACACACACACACACACACACGCACACAGCCTGTGGTTGCATCATAAATAACTTGAGTCCTAAGCTCCTCGTCTCCTCGTCTCCTCGTCTCCTCACGCCGCTTCCTGCGACACGTATACATCCACATGTCGGTCGTGTGATGTCACCGGCGTGAGGCGTTCAGGGCCCGCCGGGTCACGGGAGGGAATCTGCTCGTGGTGCGTTTGTAAAGTTCTGCAACGACAGCGTTAAAATAAACAATGAGAGTTGAGTGTGTGCGTGTGTGTGGTGTGCGTACATGTGTTCCTACATGTGTGTGTGTGTGCGTGTGTGTGTGTGTGTGTGTGTGTGTGTGTGTGTGTGTGTGTGTGTGTGTTACAGTCCCTCTCAGCCAGAGGCTCAGTGTTTGATCCCTGGCTGTAAAATGGATTATCTGGCAGCAGGAGGGTGAAAGCAGTGTGTTAACTTTGGAGTGCGTATACGTGTGTGTGTGTGTGTGTGTGTGTGTGTGTGTGTGTGTGTGTGATCCCCCCCCCTTGAGGAACCCTTTCTTAAAAAGCGGTGGTGCTCCAGCTAATGCTCACTTTGTCACCCAAACAGGGCGAGAGAGATAATCAATACCCTTTGATCGGCACTATTAGGGTCTTAACAAGCTTTTCCTCACGCTGGGCTGCTCCTCCTCCTCCTCCTCCTCCTCCTCCTCCTCCTCCTCCTCCTCCTCCTCCTCCTGCATCCTTTCCTGCTCCCTCGCTACCTTCCCTTGGCTGCACAGGCTCCGTTGCCCCTCCATGTGAGCGTGCACGTCTCACCTGATTGGTCGGTTTGGGGGTTTTGAGTTTTTTAAAGTTACGTGTCCCGTAAATATACAAAAAATAATGCGTCAGAAATCGTTGATTACACAAAGTTGATGTTTCTACAACCTCACTAAGTCATTTTGCTTCCCGCAAAGACGTTTTATTTTGAAAAGCAAGGAGCAGGAAGTGGACACCTGCTGCTGGACGAGTGTTGAAGCTACGCGTCGTTAAACCTCCGGAGTGTTTTGGGATTATCCTCAGCCCAAATGTGCCAAGTTAAAGAAGAGGACCTCACACACAGACACACTCACACACACTCACACACCTCTACCCGGTAGGAGCACCTTAGACTAAATCTAATTTGCAGCCTCGCGTCGCTCACATTATTCCGGTAATTGTTCTTCCTCACGTTTTCGATTAATTTCAACGCTTTTTTTCTTCTTTTTTCTTCTTCTTCCTTTTTAGTTTTTAAAATAATCTCCAGCCGCTCAATTAGCCGCCGCCGTGAACACACGATGCTAACGACCATCATTAACCCCGCGTGGAGCCGGAGGAGGACTGGGAGGACTGGGGGGAGGACTGGGAGCTGATCAGGGTGCATTGTGTTTGGTTCACGTGCAACACTTCATCTTCATTTACTAAACAAGCTGGGAGCGTCACCTCCACACACACACACACACACACACACACACACACACACACCTCCGCTCACACACACCTCCATACACACCAACAGGTCGTAACCAGCATCATCCAGAGGCCCTTGAGCAGGCCGGGGAAACCCCCGGGCCCCGGTACAATCACCGTGTGTGTGTGTGTGTGTGTGTCCACACGACACCTCCTAGTCAAGGTCCTCAAGGGGCTGCAATTACAAGTATGTGTGTGTGTGTGTGTGTGTGTGTGTGTTTGTGAGAAAGTGTGTGTGGCCCCACACAAAACCTCCTAGTTAAAGTCCTCAAGGGGCTGCACTTCCATGTGTGTGTGTATGTGTGTGTATGTTTATGTGTGTGTTTGTGTGTGTGTGTTTGTGTATGTGTGTGTGTGTGTTAATGTGTGTGTGTTTGTGTGTGTGTGTGTGTGTGTGTGTGTGTGTGTGTCTGTATCTTAAAGGCTCATCTGAGGCGTACTTTTGGTTGTCTCTGACTAAACTGTTTTGGGCTTCACCTACACGTCGCTTCAAAAGAAAAACGTCTATTAATAATAATATTATTATTAATAATAACGCATATTATCTATTATGCACTTCTAGCTATCTCCTACTTTAAAAGGCCAGAGCAACAAAAGTAAGGAATTTAAACATGTCGCCAGAAAAATGGGCCGATAAAGATAATTTTGTTTATTAACGATCTTGGTGAAAGCATGAAGAGGGTCAGGGTCAATGCCCCCCCCCCCCCCCCCCCCCCCCCAGTGGGCCCTTCCGGGACAGATGATACAATAAGATCCATTAGAGAGGTCTGGTTCATTTGAACGTCACGGTTAACAACCTTACACAGGGGCGGGGGGGGGGGGGGGGAGTGTAAACAAGATGGGGGGGGACAAGAAGGGGGGGGGGGTAAACAAGGAGCAACAACAGAGCAACGGGATCCTTCGGGGAACTTCATCGTCTCCACAGAAGAGCTCCTCTCACCGGTGACGATGACCATGATGATGATGATGATGATGATGATGATGATGATGATGATGATGATGATGATGATGATGATGATGATGATGATGATGAAGGAGGACTGGGCCTGAGAGGAACCTGCTGAGAGGCTGGAGGGAAACCAGAAGCCGAGTAAATGAAATCTCATCCGTCTATCTGTGTTCCTGGTTTCCTCCTTATCTCATCCTTGGGGTTAGGGGGTTTACAGTAATGCTCCGAGGGTGAAATTATTCCTGGAGCCCCGGAGTTTAATTATTTCCTCTCGTATCAATACAGTCCACCAACGACTGTAATATCCGCGTTTGATCCGGTTAAAATGAATGTGACGTGCCGGCGTGCGGGGGGGGGGGGGGGGCTCTGACGAGAAGCAGACACGCCGCTTCATGCATCAGCGGCGGCGTAACCGCGTTAGCCACGCAACGCTTCCTGCACCGGGCCGGCTGCTGCCAACGGAGACAAAAGAGGGAGCAGAATGCAACGCTATACGCCGAGGGCCCTGAACGCACCGCCAACCACCAACACACTCGCTCGAGAAAAATATATGGATATAAATATATATAAACATATGTACTGTATATATTTTATATATATATAGAGAGAGAGAGAGAGACGTGTATGTATATATATATATATATATATATATATATATATATATATATATATTTACATATTTATATATAATTATTTATATACATATATGCGTATGCGTATTTATATCTACGAATAGTTATATACATATATAAAAATATATAATTTTTTTTTTCATTTCTATAAATATTTACATATGTATATATTCATATATATATACATATAAATATTTATATATATTTAAACAGTGCTACCGCAGTCTAGCCCTAGCTGTTTAATCCATCTGTTTATTTGTTCATATATATATATATATATATATATATATATATATATATATATATATATATATAAACAGTGTTGCCTCAGTCTAGCCCTCTTGTTATTACTCTCATCATTTAAGCTTGACCGGTGCATCAGTGTGATCAATACTTCATGTTGATGGAGTATTGACCCTGAACACACCAACATGAAGCGTCTGATTTGTTGTTCCACATTTCATCTCCGTGTTTTCAGCCCGTCTCATTTTATCTTTTCAAGCCGTTTCAGGACCGTTTGATTATATCGTCACGGCTTCAGGGAGAGCTCAGGACACGAGGAGTCAGGACACGAGGAGTCAGGACACGAGGAGTCAGGACACGAGGAGTCAGGACACGAGGAGTCAGGACACGAGGAGTCAGGAGAGGACGCCAAGTGTGTGTTTACCTTTCTAGAGGGTGTGAGGGCAGAGTGTGTGGAGTCTGTGAAGTGTGTGGTGCGTGGTGTGTGTAGAGTGTGTAGAGTATGTAGAGTGGGTAGAGTGTGTAAAGTGTGTAGTGTGTGTAGAGTGGGTAAAGTGTGTAGACTGGGTAGTGTGTGTAGAGTGGGTAAAGTGTGTAGACTGGGTAGTGTGTGTAGAGTGGGTAAAGTGTGTAGACTGGGTAGTGTGTGTGGTTCACTGTATAAAAAGTCAACTTCTTTTTGTCCGCCTCCATATTGGTTTCTTCTAGGGGGCGGAGCTTAAAAACAGCCAGATGCTCAATACGACTCTGTTGGTTAATGTTGCATTTCCTTTGTGAGGTTGTAATAAAGACGTTTTTAATGTGTGGCATTAAAGGAGATGGGGGGGGGGGGGGTCCACCTGTACCCACAACAGGTGTTCTTCCGCCCCACTTGCAGAGCCCCCTGATTAGGAACCGCCACGCTTGCCTTACCGCCGTCTAGAGGCTAGCTTACCCCCCCGCACCGGCTCCTCCGGGTATGATGGTTAATTAGCCAGCAGAAAAAAGACACAGGCTGACCTTCCACCCTCCACTACACACACACACACACACACACACACACACACACCAGTCAGGAAGAAGAAAGTTCCAGTGCTCTTGAAAAACAAACTTGGGGCTTTAACGCGAATAATAAAGACTTCTTTGACTTTGAGTTATTACAAGAAAAAGAAAAAAAGAGGCGGGATCAAGAGAGCTCACTGTACTGTGTACTGTACGTCTGTTTCCATGGCGAAGCTGCTCATACACGGGGAAGCAATCAGGAGAGAGAGAGAGGGAGGGAGAGAGAGAGGGAGAGAGAGAGAGAGAGAGACCATAATGACACCCAGCTGCAGAAGTGGGAGGCCACAGACGGGGTTGCGTTAGCTAAAGAAATGTCACAGGTGCAGCTCCGCTACCCGTTAGCTGAACACCGTCACCTGGACCGGCGCCGCGCCCTTTAGCTCCTCATAGCTTCGCCTGAAGTTATGGTTATTACGATATGAAGTTATGGTTATTACGATATGAAGTTATGGTTATTACGATATGAAGTTATGGTTATTACGATATGAAGTTATGGTTATTACGATATGAAGTTATGGTTATTACGATATGAACTTATGGTTATTAGTCTTTCAGCTGCAGAGAAAAGTTCAGGTGGAAGTCAGAAACGTCAGGATTCATGCACACACACACACACACACTCACACACGCACACACACACACCCGTATGGGAGCGCACACGCAGATATTAATATATTGTTTAACACGTGTTCCCTGCAGCCATAAGCACTGCTCTGCAACCTAATTAAGAGAACAATCAAGTCGGAGATGATGAGGATTGAAATAGGAGAGCGCGTGTGTGCCTGTGCATGGGTGTGTGTGTGTGTGTGTGTGTGTGTGTGTGTGTGTGTGTGTGTGTGTGTGTGTGTGTGTGTGTGTGTGTGTGTGTGCGTGTGTGTGGGTGTGGGTGTGTTCAATCATCAAGATCACATAATATCTGACTAAAGAATAAATGAGTCTATTCACTCATATCGTGGACTATATTTTTTTATTCATGATTTAGTTTTATTCTAATGTTAATTATTTGTACATTGTCTTGCACTTAGAATGTAATGCTCTACCATATTGACCTTTTAGAAATATATTTGAGAAGGGCTGTGACATATATATTTAAAAAACACAATTTCACAAAAAATTGTGTATATATATATATATATATATATATATATATATATATATATATTGTTTATTTATTATTATTTAATTTTCTCATTATTTATATATTTTTTTTAATTACTTTATTTCTTTATTTTCTTTATTTATCTTATTTATTTATTTTATTTATTTTATTTATTTTATTATTATTATTATTATTATTATTATTATTATTATTATTATTTTATTATTTTATTTCATTTATTGTTTAATTGTACTGTTTAATTTTACTGTCTCAACAAGTCAATAACTTATTGCGCATTCCACAGACATCCTGATAACTCTGAGTTCAGGTGATCTGGTGCTTTTGGGGACTTCCGTGACCTGAAAGTGATTTTCCGCGTGTTTTCCTGAGCTCCTGCCGGACGCCGTCTGACGGACCGATGTCCACACATCAACCCTCAGCCAGCGGAGCGAGACCTGCTGGCCCCGCGCCGCCTCCATATGCCCCGCGCTGCTGCTGGCCGGCCAGCCTGGATGCCCACCCTCACACACACACACACCTAGACGCACACACACACACACACACACACACACACACCTAGACGCACACACACATGCAACACACGCTTCACTGGGGACAAGCCAGCAAGAGTAATCCTGGCCTACTTCTCTGCCCGGAGCGCACTGCAGCCCCGTCTACTATACCACTGAGGAGGAGGAGGAGGAGGAGGAGGAGGAGGAGGAGGAGGAGGAGGAGGAGGAGGAGGAGGAGGAGGAGGAGGAGGAGGAGGAGGAGGAGGAGGAGGAGGAGGAGGAGGAGGAGGAGGAGGAGGAAGAAGAAGAAGAAGAAGAAGAAGAAGAAGAAGAAGAAGAAGAAGAAGAAGAAGAAGAAGAAGAAGAAGAAGAAGAAGAAGAAGAAGAAGAAGAAGAAGAAGAAGAAGAAGAAGAAGAAGAAGAAGAAGAAGAAGAAGAAGAAGAAGGATGATACCTGTAACATGTAAATACATGACTACGTCACCATGAGCGCATGCCTCTCCTCATCACGAAATAGGGATGTTGTTGTTGTTGTTTTTTTTTTTTTTACTACTTGCTCTTCGGGGAGACACGTGCCGCGGTTTTGTTTGTTGTGTGTGTGTGTGTGTGTGTGTGTGGGGGGGGGGGGTAATCACTGTGTTCAACAATCATTCTGTGAATGGCAGTCCTCATGCATCTGTGGTTTCCGTGGCAACAGGCATGTTCTGGATGAAAAAAAGAAAGTGTTTTGTGTACTAAATGAAGAGGGAGTGTGTTGTTGTTGTTGTTGTTGTTGTTGTTGTTGTTGTTGTTGTCATTATGAAGCTTCTGGCAGAGGGAGCTCCGTCAAGGGCGAACAGGAGGCGCCGAGCCAACAGGAGGAGACGATTCATCAAAGGGAAACAAAATGAATAAAGTAAACACACAACAATAAAATACAATTATGAATTCATAATGATGACCATTATTCCCTGGTTTGAATGAGAAAGAGTGGCCTTCTCTTGAGATGTGTAAACAATGATGTCATAGATAAACGATGATGTCATAGGTAAGCAATGATGTCTATAGATAAACAATGATGTCATAGGTAAACAATGATGGCATAGGTAAATGATGATGTCATAGGTAAACAGGTCAACGTGGGCGTGGCTACGGCCGGGGGGGGGGGGGGGGGCACTTTCTGCGTTGCAATTAGAGACTTCCTGGCTCTGTTGAGCATGCAGCCGAGTTAATTACCTGCATCGCTCCTCCTCCTCCTCCTCCTCCTCCTCCTCCTCCTCCTCCTCCTCCTGCTCGATGAGGACTCGGGTCCCATGAATCACGACGAGGTGCCTGATTACTTTGTTGTCAGCGGGGAGCAAGAAAATGTTCTCGGTGGTCCCAAGGCCTCCGAGAAATGAGGAAAAATATGGATCGCAGCAGAAAAGCTTTAGGGGGGGGGGTATTTAAAGCGGCAGGTCAACACACACACACACACACACACACACACACACACACACACACACACACGCGGTCGTACCGTCGCCCCCATCGCTCTCGCTGATGAAAGGTGTGTCTCTGCTCAGGGGTCGTTTGTCGCGGGCATCTCCGCGGACGGCTCATTGGAGAGTGCAAGGACCCCTTCATCTTTCACCGGTGACAGGTCTCGGACACCGGACCCCCGTGACAGACGACCCACGAGGGGGGGGGGGGGGGGGGGGCTAATGGCCTTGACTCCAGGCCTCAGTAATGATCACGTCCAGATTACCATTGCCCCCCCCCCCCCACACACACACACACACACACACACACAGACACACTCTCTCACACACACACACACAAAAGACTGTTGTCATAAAATTGCCTCGACCCAGAGAGGCGGAGTGAGACCCTAAACACTCATGACATAGTCGCAAAGAGAATGCAGCTTTAACACATGAAGCATAGACTTCTATACAACCAGAGGAGTCGCCCCCTGGTGGTCAGGAGAGAGACTGCAGCTTTAACACATGAAGCATAGACTTCTATACAACCAGAGGAGTCGCCCCCTGGTGGTCAGGAGAGAGAATGCAGCTGAGCGTGTCGAGCATCTCCTGAGTGAAAGTCCTGTGTTTGTACTTTTTGGGCATGAAATTGGTGGAACAATGTGTTTATTGAACATCAGAAACCATCATGACTAAACATCAGTGCTTTCAGAAAATTTAGTTTAAAAATAAAAGTAAATATTCCCTCATGTCCCTGAAGACCTTTGACCTTTGACCTTTGACCTTTGACCTTTGACCTCTGTGCTGTTTCTGAGCTGCTCTCTCCAGACTCTCTGTGTATCCTGGACGTCTCCGTAGAGGAGGAGCAAACTCACCTTAAATATCACGATGATACAGTAACCCATCTCTACAGGGACTCACCCGCTCACACACACACACACACACACACACGCACACACGCACACACAAGGACACACACGTACACACACACACACACA
>CM070100.1:1312500-1315000 GCA_036178185.1 Liparis tanakae | reverse complement strand
CTCGGCGCCCAGGCAAGAGCCTCCTTGGCTGGGCCAGGGCAGGTGGTGGACCTGGCCGGGGATGGCAGAGTGTGTGTGAGTGTGTGTGTGTGTGTGTGTGCGTGTGTGTGTGAGTTGAGTACACGGTGAGATAATACACAACATTTCGTAGATATATTACACAGATTCAATGGATTTAGCGTCATATTTGTGTGGTAAAAGCAGAAGGCGAGGCGTACCGCCGGCTCACGAGATGTTCCCAACTCAACGTGACCGTGGCGTAAACCATGAGCGTGGCGAGGGATTCGGGCGCCAGTGCCATGTGAAAGGTCACGTCTCCACAAAGTTTAGGCAACTGGAAATATACACACGTGTTTTTCAGTGTGGAGCCATCTAGTGGTGGATTTGTATAAAACGTGTGAGCTGCGTGTTGATTGGCTCTGGAGGTCGTTGAGCCTCCTTTGAAGTTCATTGGTCAATATCCTAAAAAAAATAGATATTGACAAACTTCTGATCACTGAAAAATAATCGAGAAAATGTGGGCCCAAAATCCTCAAATAAGGTCCTAAGTCTCTCTCTCTCTCCCTCTCTCTCTCTCTCTCCCTCTCTCCCTCTCTCTCTCTCTCTCCCTCTCTCTCTCTCTCTCCCTCTCTCTCTCTCTCTCTCTCTCCCTCTCTCTCTCTCTCTCCCTCTCTCCCTCTCTCTCTCTCTCTCTCTCTCTCTCTCTCCCTCTCCCTCTCCCTCTCTCTCTCTCTCTCTCTCTCTCTCTCTCTCTCTCTTCATCTTTATGACCAAATTGATTTCATCTGCCGATATTCATGGGAAAAAGTTCTCCCCGTACTTTCATTTTGTATCTTTCTTTTGTTTTCTTCTCCCGCGGTTCCTTTGAACTTGAACTCATCACGAGTCCGTCAACAACAACAACAACAACAACAACCCTGCGTCCTCACGTTCACGCCTGAAGACATCACATAGTTGCAGAACGCCTCTTCTCTCCACGACCACGCATGACGACGCCCACCCACTCTTACGTGCCGGGGGGTCGCCGACAAGGAGGAGGAGGAGGAGGAGGAGGAGGAGGAGGAGGAGGAGGAGGAGGAGGAGGAGGAGGAGGAGGAGGAAGGTTGCTACAGCGTCTTCGAGGAGATGGAGGAAAAATTTGAGAGGAGAAGAAAGAGAAAACGCTGGGTCATGAATTATAGAGTAGATCACTTTCGTCTGGTGTCCCGGGGGGAGACCCCCCCCCCCCCTATTCTTCCACGCCTCGTCGGCTACGTGGGAAGCCACCGGGGGAGCGATTTATGGCCAATTGAAGCGGCGGCAGCATCCCTCGGAAGGCGCGGCGTGGATCCATAGCAACGGTCCTGGCGGGCGTATTAATCCGCTGCTTTATGTAGTGCTAAGTGTACAATAGTCATCAGGATGGAGTCGGCCCCCCTGATCATTAAGGGAAAAGGCTATATAAAGAATTCATAATGGGATTAGCCCACGGCGAACGGAGAGAGACACAAGAGAGAGTGGGTAGATGTCTGGAGGAGGAGGGCATGGAGAGATGGAGATGGGTGGGGGGGGGGGTATGGGGGGGGCACAACGCTGGAATTAAATCACCCATCAAATTGCACGGAGGAATTTTAATTTACAGGTTAATGTCGTATTGTGTGACTAATCACAGGCAACCGATTCCACGAAGCGGTGGAAAGAGGGGCGGGGGGGGGGTCAAAGGGTGCTGCTGAAACGAATCGGAGACGCCGCGAGTCGTACCTGGTGAAAGGCAAGGCAAGTTTATTTGTGTAGCACATTTCAACAACAAGGCGATTCAAAGTGCTTCACATAAAACCATTAAAAACATCAAAACGTTTAAAGACAGTTAAGAAAACAATAAAACAATAAAAATCAGTTAAAGGCAGCAGAAAACAGAAAAGTCTTCAAGCTGGACGTGAAAGGAAGTGAAAGGTACGATAAAAAGTATACGCTCTGATATCAGAGCTCACATTCCTCTTCTGTCCACTTC
Source organism: Liparis tanakae (assembly GCA_036178185.1). Taxonomy (NCBI): domain Eukaryota; kingdom Metazoa; phylum Chordata; class Actinopteri; order Perciformes; family Liparidae; genus Liparis; species Liparis tanakae. Next base: position 1,313,010 of record CM070100.1, on the reverse strand, counting down.
CTGCCTCGTCCTCACTGGAGGGTCAGAGAGGAGGCAGGGTCATATTACCCACAAGACACTGCAGCAGAGAACTGTAGAGGCTGGGCAGAATGTGGAGGACGTCGGGGCACGGCCAAGAGGCGGGGCACCTGAAGGCACCCTAAGGCGCCTGAAGGCACCCTAAGGCGCCTTAAAGCACCCTAAGGCACCTGAAGGCACCCTAAGGCACCTGAAGGCACCCTAAGGCACCTGAAAGCACCCTAAGGCGCCTTAAAGCACCCTAAGGCACCTTAAAGCACTCTAAGACACTCTAAGGTACCTTAAAGCACCCTAAGGCACCTTGAAGCACCCTAAGGCGCCTTAAAGCACCCTAAGGCGCCTTAAAGCACCCTAAGGCGCCTTGAAGCACCCTAAGACACCCTAAGGCACCTTGAAGCACCCTAAGGCGCCTTAAAGCACCCTAAGGCGACTTAAAGCACCCTAAGGCGCCTTGAAGCACCCTAAGGCGCCCACACCCAGAACACTCTGAAG
>CM070100.1:1305000-1307500 GCA_036178185.1 Liparis tanakae | reverse complement strand
TACAGAGAGCGTTTCTTGCTACACACTTGACTACTAACTGACCTCATGCCGTTGCATTGTGGGTAATGTAGGCTAAGGTAAGGGAGAGGTCTCCATGAAATGAAACGAGGCGATATCATCGCCAGCTGCATTTTGATTTTCAACCTTGTTTTTGTTTTAGCCAAACTTTTGTAATTGTATTAGAAAATTATTTAAAATATTATTATTAATATTCTAAAAGAATATTATTATTATTATAAAGAAAAATGGTTAGTAAAATTATTGATATTACTTATTATTATTGATATTACAAAAAAATGTTGTTACGATTAATATAATTATACGAGAACATATTTTGTATTAATTTATCATTCTAAACTTTAATTTGGATATTTTTCTTTTTTACATGAATATTAGAAATAATCAAAAATCTGACACCATCTTCAGCTTCACGGGGGGGGGGGGGGGAGTTTCCTGAGTGTCTCCACAGGAAGTCAGAACATGAGACACGTCGACATCTGTAATTACTCAAGTTCCCCGTCGCTGCTCTGCTAATTAAAGTAAAAATGTATCCCCCGCCAAAATAAAAGCGCTGAGGCAACGAGCCAGCGAGAAGAGGGACTTCTTCTAAAAACTGCGACAGCGATGATTTCCTCCAAGACAAAAACTGTTAACTTTCCTTCTTCTGCACCTGGGCGTTGGACCCTGAACGCCTCTTCCAGCAGCACTCTGGTGTCACCCCTCGCACCGCCTCGTGTGTCGTGTTTGACATTTCCCAGTAATGATGGGGACCCCCCACACACACACACACACACACACACACACACACACACACACACACACACCCACACTGAGGCCCGACGCAGGCCCTGTGAAATCCAATAGAGCGTCTTCCGTCCCCTGAAGATACAGGAACAAATCATCGCTGGTTTTATCTCAGCCGGCGATGTCGATTTATCTAAATGAGCTTACGGTCCCGCTCGCCGCCTGTCACAGCTATTCCTCCCTCTGCAGCCCCCCCCTGACCCCCCCCCCTCATCCCCCTCCACCCGCTCTGATTCGAGGAGGTTTTAGATCCTTTCCATGTCTCCGCATCCTTTGTTCTCTTCTGAGGGGGGGGGGGGGGGACGGGGGGGGGGCAAGTAATGGGATTGGTACCCTGAACTGGGCACCAGTTTTGTTTCGAAGCCTGCCTTACTGGCCCAAAGACAAGTGTGTGTGTGTGTGTGTGTGTGTGTGTGTGTGTGTGTGTGTGTGTGTGTGTGTGTGTGTGTGTGTGTGTGTGTGTGTGTGTGTGTGTGTGTGTGTGTGTGTGTGTGTGTGTTATTCGGAGTCCCTTTAGTGTGCAGTGGAATGTACTTAATCTGCCTGCCATCATAATGCAAATGAAGCTCCCCGCGGTCCCAGCGGGGACATACTGACTGTGTGTGTGTGTGTGTGTGTGTGTGTGTGTGTGTGTGTGTGTGTGTGTGAGTGTGTGTGTGTGTGTAAGAGCCGGGCCCTTGACGGGGAATGCTCTGGAAAAGCTCTGGAGGGGGCATCAAAGAGTGGGCAAAGGCTTCTGTCACACTGACACAATGGCTCAGGACCAGGTCCAGTTACTCACACACACACACACACACACACACACACACACACAACACACACACACACACACACTCACACAGACAGAGGTCCATGCAGCAGACTGAGATATGACACCATGCATGTGAAGTGATGGAATGACTGAAAGAAACTGAATTCTGTTTAAGAACATTTTGTTTTCCTCGCTGCCTCGCTCCCTTTCTCCTTCCTCCCTCCCTCCCTCCTCCCTTCTTCCTCCCTTCTTCCTCCTTCTTCTCCCATCTCTCTCTTCCTGTCGTTCCTCTCCCCGATGCAGAGGAGGTAAGTCACATATCTCCTCAGATGTAGATGTAGATGTAGATGTTTTCCAGTGTTTCTAGAGGGTAATAGAGGCTCCGGTGTGATGCAACACGCTGGTCATCGGGGTCAAGAGGTCACTCACAGAAGTTGCTCTATAATGAACTCAGCTGTGAAGAACTGTGTGAAAATGTCTTTGTTTTTAATTTAAATGTTAAATATCTTTTTTTAAATGGTTGTTTTTTATAATGCAGCGTTAAAAAAAAGATAGTCGACGCAGAATGTGAATTTCTTTTCGACATAAAATTCACACTTGAGCCGTCAACTCCAGGAGGGAGAGTCTTAAAATAGGTTCTTCAGTTTAACTCGTGATCACCGCGGATTCATCGTCGTGACGACGCCAGAAAATCATTAATGACAGACAAAACATTTTTATGATTACTATTATTATTATATATATATATATATATATATATATATATATATATATATATATATATATATTTAAATACTCAAACACGGCAACACGGCAATCTCTGCCGTGTTCGCTCTTGCTCTTTATAATGTTTCTTATATATATATATATATATATATATATATATATATATATATATAAATATTTAAAAACATATGTATTTATAAATATCATATATATATATAA
>CM070100.1:1297500-1302500 GCA_036178185.1 Liparis tanakae | reverse complement strand
ATAATCAGAGCCAGACGGTTATTTAAACTGATAGCTGTGAAAAGCTGAGCACAGATTAATATTTCCTCCCACAATGTGGCTTGAAAAAGAAAAACAAGCAGGCAGAATGTCCCAGAAGGAGCGGGTCCTCGAAGGCACCGCCACGCCCCCCCCCCCCCCCCCCCCCTCCTTCCCGCACGCCGTCTCTTCCGTCACGCGCGTTAAGGACGGTAAGCCGGCGTGACGCAGGCGGCGCGCCGAGCCTCCGGGCGGCGAGCTAACAGCATTAGCCGCCGAGCGCGAGCGATGCATTCAGGCGCCCGCGGCGCCGCTAGCTCGCCGCTATCAGGCGGGCTTATTCACGCACATTCTCCACAGCGAGCGTCCGGCTAATAAGTGAAAACGAGACGCAGCGGAGCAGAAATAAATAATCCAAACCCGTGTTCACCGTTTTCTTTTTGTCATCCAACAATGTGTTGAGGGCCGAGTGTTTCCTTCAGGAGGCGGTCGGTCCTGAACGATTACCGGGGGGAAGCGATTTTTTGCTTTTGCGCGACGCTTCAACGGCGTATCCATCATGGGGGGGGGGGGGGGGGATTTATTGTCTTCCAATAAAAAAATAAGGAAGAAAAAAAACATCTATCCACTCAGTACTCACTTACTCTCTCACACACACACACTCACACACACTCACACACACACACAGGCGATGGCATTGCCCCCTAACAACATAGAGCCGTGTGTAGCGTCCAATTATCTGTCGGGGGTGAATAATGGCCCCAATAATATATTCACGTTGCCGATCAATTTTTAATCAAGCTGAGAAATATGGAGGAAGAGGAGCTGGAATGACCGACGAGGAGCTCTGCTCAGCGCGGCGGAGGAGGAAGATGTTATTCTCCTGCAATCAAATTACCCCCCCCCCCACACACACACACACACACACACACTAATGGAGCCCCCGGGGCGGGGCCAATAATAACTACAACAGGCCTGTTCCTTCATAAGGTCGGAGGTCAGGGGGCGGCGACCTTTAAAGACTCTTCCACTGATCGTGAAGTGATTACCAGCTGGTTACTCGCTCTTTACGGCTTTTACGATCTTTAAATGTTCTGACTGGGCCGGCGTACGATTCTAAATGTCAGGAGAGTTCAATACGTTCTTCAGTCTCGCGTTAAAATAAAGAAATGAAGGAAGAGATTTAATCTCCACTTTCAAAGCTGCTGGGTTGTTTTTAGCGTCAACTAAATAACTTTTTATTGCAAATGTGTCAGAAAAACTGGGTCAATGTGCACACCAGGCCCCCTGGTGGCCAGGAGAGAGAATGCAGCTTTAAAATATGAACAATAGACTTCTATACAACCAGAGGAGCCCCCTGGTGGTCAGGAGAGAGAATGCAGCTTACGTTATTTTTTATATTTTTATTTTATTTATGGCGCAACGTGAAACAAGAGGACAGAAACCACGGATAAAAACACAAAAATAAAATCATGATTGTATACAACACAACACAGACATTAAAATGAATTCAAACACTTTAATAACATACGATATATATATCTAACGTCGTAGAAGATTTGCCCCCTGGTGGTCAGGAGAGAGAATGCAGCTTTAACATTTGAAGCGTCCACTCCCCCCCCCCCCCCCCCCCCAGAGGGTCGCTCTCTCTCTCCTCGCTTTAGAACAACAGCGTCCGTAAAAAAAAACAAATGAGCGAGGAGGTAATTGCAGACAAACAAAAATTACATTTCCAATAAAGGTTGTTGTCTCACCCCCCCCCCCCCCCCCCCCCCCCCCCGGGGCCCGGCCTCCTCCTCTGTTTAACAGCCTTAATATAACCTCTCATCAGCCGCCGGAGACCAGGAGAGATGCTCTAATGCGGCTGAGCGCTTCATGGTGGAAGTGTTTCAGGCTATTAAAAAGGAGGAAGGGATGGAGGGATGGAGAGGAGGAGGGGGAGAGGGGGAGAGGGGAGAGGGGGAGAGGGGGATGGATGAGAGCATTAGACAAAACACTAAAAGTTTACATGACCCATAGTTTATACTGGAAGACATTCATGGCACTGTGGAGGAAGGAGGAGGAGGAGGAAGAGGAGGAGGAGAAGAAGAAGTGGAAGAAGAAGAAGAAGAATGAGGAGGAGAAGAAGAAAAAGAAGTCAAAGAAGAAGAAGAAGAAAAAGGAGGAGGATGAGAAGAAGAAGAAGTCAAAGAAGAAGAAGAAAAAGGAGGAGGAGAAGAAGAAAAGAAGAAGAAGGAGAAGAAGAAGAAGAAGAAGAAGAAGAAGAAGAAGAAGAAGAAGAAGAAGAAGAAGAAGAAGAAGAAGAAGAAGAAGAAGAAGAAGAACTCTTGACTATTTTATTATGTGTATGATGTCATTTGTTGCTCTGAATGTTCCAGAGTGATAATATAATCCATCACACTTCTCTTCACTTCTCTTCTCTTCACTTCTCTTCACTTCTCTTCTCTTCTCTTTCCTTCTCTTGTGATGGAGAGAATAACGACTGCACATTAAAATCTGTAAATAACGACAACATCAACTCGACAAGCGGTTTGTTTATTGTGGTAAACAAACAAAGTGATCTGGGAGAGGAGGGAGCCGGCTGCACGCTCAGTCCTGATGGACACACACACACACACACACACACACACACACACACACACGCACACACACACACACACTCACATAGTAAGAATTCCACTGAGTGCAGCCGTGAGATCAGATCAGTGTGTTTATCTGATGGTGAACTCGACATTAGGGCCTAGAGGTCCCTGCTCGGCTTCCTCTTACCCCCCCCACACACACACACACACACACACACACATTCACACTCACACACACACACACACACATGCACACAGGGGGAAATTGATTACAGCCCCGGGCTCCGTACACTCCATTACGGGCGGCCATTGGCTCTCTGGGATCAGATGCTCTGATAATATTTGATCCGGTAACAGTTGATGAACGACGGGGAGGTGGCGTAACGCCCCCCCCCCCCCCCCCCCGAGGGGGCGGGGTCAAGAGTTCAGGCGACCTCCGTGGTGACTAACGAGGACGCTTCCTCTTATTGATCGCGTATCGCTCTCTTAAGGAGGCATGTTTACTCCATATAATGTTTACTGTATATGAGCCACATGTCCTCGTAGAATAGTTCATTTTTACTACGATATCTTCACAGTTTGACAAATACAATTTTTTTTATTGTTTGTTATTGAATATCAATTCCGTATTTAACAAAATAGTTAAATGTTTAAAGTTGCAGAAAATAAATGATGCAGCCAAATTTAAAATATATATATTTTAATTCCTCTTCATTGTCTGGCGTCTGCATTACCCACAATGCAACGCGACGCATGTAGTTTTTTTCGCGCTTTTCTTTCTTCCTAACACCTCACCCACTACCCCTAAAAAAGCCTCTTTTTTTAAATAGCTATTTTTTCGGACAAAAGTCAGCGACGTGTCAGTTTCAGCTTTTCAAAATAAACTTCAGTCTTCACACAAAAACAAAACAGTTAGGGTTCAAGCAACACAACATGTTCGATAGGATTATGGAAAATAAAGATACAAAATTTAAATTTCTACGGAAGTACACGAGTCACGTGATTAGAAACATCAACTGTCCCGATGGCGACGATGTCTCGGGTAACGTACGATAATAATTAAAACACGCACGGATCTCTTCATTGGCTGAACCCGGCGCCTGCGTTACCCACAATGCAACGCTACACATTTAGTTAGTAGTCAAGCGTGTAGCCTTCGTCTCCTCGCTTCCTAATGCCTCATCCACCACCAAAAAAAAGTATTTTATCCAAAAAATTGTGCGTGTCAATTTCAGCTTTTCAAAATAAACTTCAGTCGTCACAGAAAAAAAAAAAAAAAAAAGTTAGGGTTCAAGAAACAAAACTAGTTTGTGAAAAAAAATATACATATCTACGGAAGTCACTGAAGTACCCGAGTCACGTGACAAAAAGACATCAACTGTCACAATGACGTACGAAATAATTAAAACACGCGCCGTGTCTCGCGGGTTGAGCCTCAGCCTGGTGCTTCATGCTGTTGTTTTATTCTGTTTGAGCTCCTGAGAGAGAGAGAGAGAGAGAGAGAGAGAGAGAGAGAGAGAGAGGATAGTTCTAGGGCATTCCTGTCAGCGTGATCTCAGGTCCTGGGCGGCTTCCTGCAAACCTTCCCGCTCCGACGGTTTGATGTGAACACTCGGAGGAGCCGACGTCCCCGAGATGTTTAACCGGCTAATCCTCGGCTCCTCTCCGTCTTTTCTTCTCCCCCCTCCGTCGTTCCACCGTGGCGGAAGAATCTGGGAATGCAAAGTAAACATGCCCTTTATACTTCATTAGGAAAAACAGAATGAAAATGTGTGCAACACACACACACACACACACACACACCTTTAGCTCGAGGCGTTTCACTTCTCCAATTAGACAAGTCTCAACTTTGTTCGCTCCACCACACGATAAATTAAAAATGTCATTCATTGGTCTTCCAACGAAACCAAAACACACTCCTGAAGTTTTTGGCAGGGACACACGCTCGTTTCTTTCCCACCATAATTAATCCTGTCAACGTTTTATTGTGCTTTGCTGACTCACTGCAGACTTTTGCACTTTAGTATTAGGCATCAAACATAAATGTATTTAATGTAAGGTCGAGTGAGGTTTGCCTTGAGTATTTAAAAGTACCTTTTGATTCATTTTTAATTAATAACACATCATTTGATGGGAGGAATTACTTTAATGAATTGACACTGACTTTTATTACTTTTTAGTTTTATATTATTATTATTAATAATATTATTTATTTATTTATTTTAAGGTCGAGTGAGGTTTGCCATTGGACCAAACGAGTATTTAAAAGTATTTTTTCATTTATTTTTAATTAATGACAAATCATTTGATACTAGGAATTATTTTAATGAACTGACACTGACTTTTATTACTTTTTAGTTTTATACTTTTCGTATTATTATTATTATTTATTTATTGTAAGGTCAATTGAGGTTTGCCAAA
>CM070100.1:1285000-1292500 GCA_036178185.1 Liparis tanakae | reverse complement strand
CAAGTCAGAGAAAACATTTTCAATAATTCCACTTGGCGAGAGCAGAAGGCGGGTCGAGGTGTAAATTATTCTCTTTTTGCACCGTCCAAAAAAAAACGTATTCAAAATTAAATAATTCTATAATTATTTGTTTGTTTTACTCATAAAAACACACAAATATATAAGATAATAAAAGATTGTATTCGTATCGATTAAATCTAATCTTGTCAGCTGTAGTTTTAATGTGTTGTAAAATGCTATGTTTGAAAATGGTGAAACATGAATAATGATGTCATCGGTTTCATTTTGTCGCGTTGAGAACATCTTAAAGAACATTTTGCACGTCAGGAACGTGTTTCTGTCGTTAAGAGTGTAAAGAATGTAAAATTAGAAAGACAACACACCTAAAAACGTCTCTGAAGCTACGGTGTCTGTGTGTTTGGTACCAGGGTGTTCTCACAACAACAACAACAACAACAACAACAACAACAAGTCTCACTCGTTCTTTCGCCTCCCAGCTGAAAGAATCACCGGATGAAACTCATCAGTTAGCTCTTTAGTTAGCTAGTTAGCTTACTAGATAGTCCGCTAGTTAGCTTACTAGTTAGCTAGTTATTCCGTTAGTTAGCTCACTAGATAGCTAGTTAGCTTACTAGATAGTCCACTAGTTAGCTAGTTAGCTCTCTAGTTAGCTAGTTATTCCGTTAGTTAGCTCACTAGATAGTTAGTTAGCTTACTAGATAGTCCGCTAGTTAGCTAGTTAGCTCTCTAGTTAGCTAGTTATTACGTTAGTTAGCTCACTAGATAGCTAATTAGCTTACTAGATAGTCTGCTAGTTAGCTAGTTAGCTTACTAGTTATCTTGCTAGTTGGCTAGTTAGTTGAGTCCAGATGTAGCTGCACCAGAAAATAACGATAACGAGAGAATAAGAGCGTAACAGGGATTTAGCCCCAAAGGGAAACCGGCCGCATCCCAACAAGAAATTCTAACTCCCCACACACACACACACAAACACACACACACACAAAAAAAAACACACACACACACATACACACACACAGCGGCTTTTAATCAAAAATCTGCGATTAAAGTGTTTTTTTGATGCCGATCGTCGTGCAAAGACACAGCCGCTCATCCTCGGCACGGCAACGCAACACACAACCGCCCGAGACAAAAGGGTGTGTGTGTGTGTGTGTGTGTGTGTGTGTGTGTGTGTGTGTGTGTGTGTGAGGAGGGGGGGGACAAGGCCGGCCCGCCGCCCGCCGTGCCTTTGTTTCCATCGACGCGTTCGACCTTCGTCGGGTTTCTGCAGCTCGACGTGCGGCGAGCGATCCGACAGAGGGACGAGGATCACAAGCTGGAATCTCTTTTCACCTCCGGTGTGTGTGTGTGTGTGTGTGTGTGTGTGTGTGTGTGTGTGTGTGTGTGTGTGTGTGTGTGTGTGTGTGTGTGTGTGTGTGGTATCAGCGTGTGTTTCTGTGCTCTCCGTGCTGCTCCGCGCCCACAGAGCCCCTGGGACCCATCTGCCTCCCTGTTATTAATTCATCAGGCTTAACCATGCAGCACTTTATGGCTCTGTTTGGACTGACGAACTATCACACACCCTCGCTCGCTCTCTCTCTCTCTCTCTCTCTCTCTCTCTCTCTCTCTCTCCCTATTGAAAAACAATATGTGTCACAGGATGCCGAGCGCTCGCAGCTCGTGGATGTCTCGTGCCTCTCGGTGGTTTGTGAGTTTTGTTCCTCTCTCCGTCTCTCCGTCTCCCTCCACCTCTGGGAGGCGGCGAGGCCCGTGAAACCAGCAGAAAGCGTTTCTCGTGTCGCTGCAGAGCTTCAACGAGCGCCGCTGTTCTGTCATTTTTTGCTGCCTTGTCAGAATGTGCTACCCGCTGCATAAACCGATAGGTGTGTATCGATTCATGCTCCCCTATCTGATAGGATGTTATTGTACTATCAATATGCTTTTCTTTCAAAGTTCAATGTTTCACTTTTCACTGTTAAAGTGTTTATCTTCAACACTAAATACCCTAATAATAAACCAGTGCTTTATTATGATAATGTGAACAAACTCATGTTTACAATAATTTGTTGACACAAAAGAAATAGCAACTGCTTATCACTCATTAATCTACATGTCATTACTACATATTATTACTACCTGTACAATATACATGCTGAATGTACTTTTAACTAGGGGAATAATCTGGATTTTGAGGATGTCACTCCCCGTTATCAGACGTGCATCGACAGGGTGGCAAAACATTATGGGCGTGTCAAACAAACTCGGAAAATCGACTCGGCGCATGCGCAACACCACGAGGTATCAGTTCTTGACAAGTAGCATGAAATGATAGAACACCGGAAATCATTTCTCAGGAGGCCACAAACCTTCTTTGGGCATAAACCGACTTTACCCTCGACTTTAACCACGTGGTCGAAGCTATTTTGGTTGAAAACACAACAAAATAAATCCTTTTTTCATTTATTTTTGCGGTGAAAGATGATCTGGGAATCCATCAGCGGCCTCGGCGTGAACGCGTCGTGATCGCCGCGTCTAAAGCCGCCGCCGTCGGAGAGCAGCGGCGTGAGATCGGGACACGTCAAGAGAGTTTATCTCTCTCACGCCGACGGGAAGATACGAGAGACGAGGAGAGGAGAGGAGAGGAGAGGAGAGGAGAGGAGAGGAGAGGAGAGGAGAGGAGAGAGAGAGGAGAGAAGAGAAGAGGAGAGTCTTTTACTCCATGCTTTCCTCTAAAGATAACCCACAAAAATATATAGATCATTTTCTTATTTTGTGCATATTTGCCACTAAAAGTATTTAAAAAATCTTCTGTGAATTACAAGTTAATTTAATTGTAACCACTTTCCTTTCTCCCTTTACGATTGAGTCAATCTAAATTATGTTAAAACAATTCAAATTATAATAAAGAAATTATAATAATGATAAATAATAATAAAAACATCCTCTAAAAATTAAACATTTAAAAACCGGACTACAACAAATGTAAAATAATGATAATACTGAGTTTTATTTTGCAGAATGATTGCGCCGAACAGGCCTAAAACTACGCTCACGCATATACTAAGAGCTTTAATTGTTTAAGTATTTTTTTTAAAATCTTTATAATGTTATTATAAGTTTAAATAGTTTGCGTACTACGTAGTAAAAGACGTCCAGCTCGTCCCATCACAGCCAGGAGGCGAGTGTTACTCCTGGGGTTAGACTGCCCCCTGGTGGCCGCGACCTGAACAACAGCCTCTGCACCAGGTCCCGGTTACAGTGATCCCAAAACAGTCACGTGGGCATCAGTTCAGGGTACAGGTGAGAATGCAGGAATCACCAGCTTCCCGTTGAGCTCGTAAACACACAAACACGTTGTTGACAGAGCTCTGACGCCAAGACGTCCTCGACATGTTGTATTATTTATTAAATCAACACCCGCCTCTCTATCTTTACTTTTATTTAAAGTGATACAAAGGATTTATTTCTGCACACACACACTCACACACACTCACACACACTCACACACACACACACACACACACACACACACACACACACACACCTCCCCCACGACGTTGTTCTCCTACACACGTGTTGACGTAGCTCTCACGCCTCCACGGAGACAAAAAACGATTGACAATGTTTGAAAATGGCCCCGACAGCGTGATTACAGATGTGACGGGGGGGAGGGGGGGAGGAGAGGGGGAGGAGAGGGGAGGGGGGGAGACAATGCTGAGGAGAAGCTCTCTGTGGAGCAGTAGGATGACAGGAGAACGGAGACATGTGCTTCTTCAAAATGAAGAGCGAGAGAAACGAAGCAACGTGGACCAGGACTAGACCTCTAGACCTCTAGACCTCTAGACCACCAACAGGCAGGACTAGACCTCTAGACCTCTAGACCACCAGGTAAGACTAGACCTCTAGACCACCAGGTAAGACTAGACCTCTAGACCACCAGGTAAGACTAGACCTCTAGACCACCAACAGGCAGGACTAGACCTCTAGACCTCTAGACCACCAGGTAAGACTAGACCTCTAGACCACCAACAGGTAGGACTAGACCTCTAGACCTCTAGACCACCAGGTAAGACTAGACCTCTAGACCACCAACAGGTAGGACTAGACCTCTAGACCACCAACAGTTAAGGGATTTTGTCATTTATTTGCCGGTTTTGTTGTCTCGTTGTTGGGACAGGAAGTGGACAGGAAATGGACAGGAAATGGACAGAAAATGGACAGGACCGTTTGAACATTTAAAAGTTGGTTTCTCTCTCCAGGAAACAACCATCTTGTATTTCCTGGGTAGCCGCCGTCTCTCCGTCTCTCCGTCTCTCCGTCTCTCCGTCTCTCCGTCTCTCCGTCTCTCCGTCTCTCCGTCTCTCCTCCTCCGGGCCCCGGGGATCTCTGCTTGGCGGTGTGTTTGTCTGACTGAACCTGAAGGCATCACGTCGGCTCCGTCTAATTAAAATGTTGCAAAACGCGTTTCGAGGTGTTTTATTTAACGGCTAATTGTGCTGACGCCGGGGACCGGGTACTTCTCATGCACACACTTACCAGGAAAAGATCACACACACACAGACACACACACACACAGACACACACACACACACACGGGGGATCGGTTTCTTGCTCGTTGGGGTGAATTTTAAACAGTCTGGAGTATCGAGTTAATCAGTGTGAATTCAGCGGGGGGGCATCAGGTTGCCTTTTTAACAGCGAAAGGACGCGGCGCACGATTAGCGCGGCGGCGGTGTACGGTTAGCACGGCGGCGGCGCTCCCCTGTCGGACCGAGCCCGATAATTGTCTTGTTTACCAACAGGTGTTTTTAATCTAGACGCAGGAATTAAACATCACCTTGTTTGCGAGCAGGGGGAAGGGGGGGGGGGGGGGGGGTCGTTTGTAATTGGCTGTTAGAGCGTTCGGGGGGCGAGAGCCGCGGGCGACTTTGTGTGAGCGGTGAACGGCACGATTACAAAAAGAATGATGAGAATCAAAATTATTTTTAAATGATGAGATCACTATTTGTTACATTTATACATACAGAAGCAGATACTTCTATACAACCGGAGGGGGCGCCCCCTGGTGATCAGGAGAGAGAATGCAGCTTTAACACATGGAGCATATACTTCTATACAGCCAAAGGAGTCGCCCCCTGGTGGTCAGGAGAGAGAATGCAGCTTTAACACATGGAGCATATACTTCTATACAGCCAAAGGAGTCACCCCCTGGTGGTCAGGAGAGAGAATGCAGCTTTAACACATGGAGCATATACTTCTATACAGCCAAAGGAGTCGCCCCCTGGTGGTCAGGAGAGAGAATGCAGCTTTAACACATGAAGCAGAGACTTCTATACAACCGGAGGAGTCGCGCCCTGGTGGTCAGGAGAGAGAATGCAGCTCTATCTGAAAGCCAGAATATCTCCATCGCCCCCTGGTGGTGGCCGGCTGTTCGTTTTTACGTTATGCAGTTTTTTTTTATGTAAAACATCCCCATCGATCAAATTCACTTTAATTACCACAAATGTATATTTGATTAATTGTGCAGCCTTGAGTATACATATTTATCAATACAACAATAAATATATATTACATTATTAAATAATACAGTAACAATAATTTCCTAAAATACAGACCAGAGCCCAGCGAAGGAGGGATGAGACTATTCATCACATTAGTTGCTTTGTCAACGACAACAACAACGTAAACATTTACTGCAGGGTAACGCCGCCGAGCAACGCCGTGAGGCGTTCACTGTCCATCGGGAAATAAATTCATCACATTTCATATTCTCAATCCCTCGAATGTAACGAGGCAAATCACCTCACACGTCTTATCAATAGAAACTCCTCTAATGAGGTGTGGGAACACTCGGTGGTGGTCTGCATCGGTTAGGGGGTCTGGAGGAGTGTGTGAATTCATGGGGGGGTGAGGGGGGGTGAGGGGGGGGGGTGTATTACCTTTTCATTTCACACGTCAGCCTGCAGCTGACAGGTTGCTATAGCAATGGCATCTTAACACCCAATTTCAACTGTTTTGTGGCACAATCGTGCAAAAACTATATAGGGGTTAAAATGGAAGGGAGGGAGAGAGGGAGAGAGAGGGAGAAAAAGGGAGGGAGAGAGGGAGAGAGAGAGGGAGAGAGAATGGACGCTTTCTTTCTCATCATTTCTTCAGGAAATACCTGAAACAAGCACACACATACACACACACAGACACACCCACACACACGCACAGACACACACAAACACACACACACACACACACACAAACACAGACACACACACACACACACACACCAGTACATAAACGGGTGAGCGTCACATCTCCCCTGAAGAGAAGAAGTGTTTCATGGTCCAGAGGGATGTGACTCACCAGAACATCCTGTCTTCAGTCTGCAAAGGAAAACCTGGACCGGCGGGTCTGCTGGTCCAACGGAACCGGATCCTGTTAGAACCGGTTCTAACAAGATCCGGTTCTAAAGGAGTCAGAACTATTGAGGTCTGGAGCTCTCGGTTCTGCTATCGTTACTTTATTCATCCCGGAGTGATGCTCTATTTGTCTCTCTGCTCACTTTATCTGTGTCTCTGTGTCTCTGTCTCTGTGTCTCTGTGTCTCTGTGTCTCTGTGTCAGTGTCTCAGTGTCTCTGTGTCTCAGTGTCTCAGTGTCTCTGTGTCTCTGTGTCTCTGTGTCTCTGTGTCTCTGTGTCTCTGTGTCTCTGTGTCAGTGTCTCAGTGTCTCAGTGTCTCAGTGTCTCTGTGTCTCAGTGTCTCAGTGTCTCAGTGTCTCTGTGTCTCTGTGTCTCTGTGTCTCTGTGTCAGTGTCTCAGTGTCTCAGTGTCTCTGTGTCTCAGTGTCTCAGTGTCTCTGTGTCTCTGTGTCTCTGTGTCTCAGTGTCTCAGTGTCTCTGTGTCTCTGTGTCTCTGTGTCTCAGTGTCTCAGTGTCTCTGTGTCTCTGTGTCTCTGTGTCTCTGTGTCTCTGTGTCTCAGTGTCTCTGTGTCTCTGTGTCTCTGTGTCTCTCTGCCCCCCCCCCCCCCCCCCCCCGGATTAGAGGTGGTTCCTGTCGCTCTCATCTAGTGGCTGAGCACTTGATCACGGAGGCGTGGCCTAATCCCGACATCGATGCGGCTCCATCAACACGACTCCTGGAGCAAACCAGAGGGGAGCTGCACCCCCCCCCCCCCGTTACTCACACACACACACACACACACATACACACACACAAACACACACACACACACATTGGTTCTGCTGCTGCTTTGATAGTTGATGCCAAACGTCTAATCTCATAAACTTGTGTTGTTCTCCGCTGACGGACTCAAGGCTTAAGATCTCTGAAGTGTGTGTGTGTGTGTGTGTGTGTGTGTGTGTGTGTGTGTGTGTGTGTGTGTGTGTGTGTGTGTGTGTGTGTGTCTGGATCTCTAAGTGGGGATTAAGTCAGGTTGGTTGATCAGTGGATTTGTTTACAGCGAGCTTTAGAAAGAGACGATAATCTGTTTATGTCAGAGCTGTCACCGAAT
>CM070100.1:1207500-1282500 GCA_036178185.1 Liparis tanakae | reverse complement strand
TGTGTGTGTGTGTGTGTGTGTGTGTGTAAACAAGATGGAGTCATGTCGAGTGTTGTTAATATGAGTTGTTGTTCCATCAGGAGGAGGTTCCCCCGCTGAGACGGCAGAGCTATAAATCTCTGGAGTCGCCAATAAAAAACAGACTAAACATTGAAGACCCCCAGACTGACCTCACACACACAGACACACACACACACAAAACACAGACACACACACACACACACACACACACACACACACACAGAAACAGACACACACACACAAAACACAATCACACAGAAACAGACACACACAGAAAAAGACACACACACAAAACACACACACACACACACACAAGAGTGCTGTCTGACCTGCTGCCCTGGTTGAAGTTACAAGAGGAGATCAAAGGTTCCGTGGAGCTTTAGGGCTGCATTCTCTCTCCTGACCACTAGGGGGCTCCTCTGGTTGTATAGAAGTCTCTATAGTGACTCTACTTCTCTTGATGTATTCCCTCAGTAAACATTGTAAACATGAGTTTATGTCCCTAGTTCCAAGTCTTCTTCTCCACGTCTTCATGTTCCTCATCATGTGAGTCTCTGTCGCCCTCTGCTGGCTGCTGGTGGTATAGCAAGTCCCATTGAGTTCAGTTCACCCCAGACCCCCTGAAAGACTGTTAGGTTGACCTTTGACCTGATACCACACACTGGGGTGACCTCATTTATCACCTGGATGTGGGTTGTTGTGATAAGGGGGGGTGGGGTGGGGGGGGCTCTTAGGGGCCGAAGCCCCCGCGAAGGGAAAAGGAGGCTTTTATGTTCATGTACAAAAAGTTACAGACAGAGAGACGCTGCCTGGTCTGATTCTGATTGGCCTGGGGGGGAGAGGGGGGGGAGAGGTCAGGGAGTCAGGGCTGATGAATGTTTTGTGATAGACAGGAGGGGGGGCGGGGGGGGCAGTGTGGTGTGGTTTGAATTAGAGACTAATTGAGCCCTTTAAAAGAAACTCCTTTGTGTTCATGGAGGATAAAAATAAGAGAAATTGCTTCTGAGCTGCTTGTTTTCATCACCCAAGCTCCAAGTTGAGATATTAAAGTTAACCGTGTCAACGTGGCGAGGTCGTTTTAAACTATTAGGCAACGGGCTCGAATATTGTTTTAACATCGGAGGTCAATCAGCAACAAAATCCTCTTCTTTTTGTATTTTCATTGAATAGAAAAGGTCAAACAGGTCTGACATGACGACTCACGCTCATTTCAAGTTACTAAACATCAGTGCGTAACGTCGGGCGCCGTTAGCCGACTAGCAGGCTCACACCGGGTAAAGGGGGAATAATAATATACTAATATGATGCATCAATATGATCACGACAGACGTCATCATGAGAGACGAACCCAGAACCAGATCTCAGAATTTACGACTCCAACTGGAACTCTGTGATGATCCCACACATCTGAGATGAACTTCCTCCAATACGGAGTAGAAGGCCGGCTGTTCGGCTGCAGTATGCCACCTCGCCACTAGGTGGCACTAGAACCTACACACCGTCTCTTCAGGGAGTAGCAGCACAGTCTACAAAGAAAGGTAAAGTATTCAAAATGCTCTTTTAAGTAGATGTACTTGTCTACTATTGTGCCTTATAGAGAACATGGATTATACAATGTGTATTTATCCATCACACATTTGTTACACATACTCAAATTACACGATTAAAGACAAAATATTGAAATAAAGACATAAACAAATGGGTCAGGGTAACAACTTAATTATAAATAAACAGCAATATATATAATAGAATAAGCCTGGGAGAAAATTAATAGTAATAGATTGTAATAATTGATGCATTAAAGGGTAAACATTGTAATTAATGCAGCTCCATTTTTATGTATTTGTTTGAATAGTTTGAATCTGCAAAAAAATTGGGGGAAAATGCAATATTTCACTCTTTTTAAGCCTTTTTATTCTTATTGTTTTGTTATTGTTGATAATGATTCTACACTTTAAAAAAATAGTTTATTTATTGAATGTTAAAGTCAACTCTTGTTAAAAAAGTCTGGATGTTTTTAAATGGAGTAAACTGATATGCCACTCCTCAGGGTTAGAGCTATATATAAGGGTTAGAGTTAGGGTTAGGGTTAGGGTTGGGGTTAGGGTTGGGGTTAGGGTTGGGGTTAGGGTTAGGGTTAGGGTTAGGCTTGGGGTTGGGGTTAGGGTTAGGGTTGGGGTTAGGGTTGGGGTTAGGGGTTAGGGTTAGGGTAGGGTTGAGGTTGGGGTTAGGGTTGGGGTTAGGGTTAGGTTAGGTTGGGGTTGGGGTTAGGGGTTAGGGTTGAGTTAGGGGTTAGGGTTGGGGTTGAGTTAGGGTTAGGTTAGGGTTGGGGTTGTTAGAGAGGGGTTAGGTTGGGGTTGGGGTTAGGGTTAGGGTTAGGGGTTCGGGGTTAGGTTAGGGGGTTAGGGGTTAGGATTAGGGTTAGGGTTAGGTTAGGTTGTTAGGTTAGGGTTTAGTTAGGGTTGGGGTTAGGGTTAGGTTAGGTTAGGGGTAGGTTAGGTCGTTGGTAGGGGGTTAGGGTTAGGGTTAGGTTAGGTTGAGTTAGGTTAGGTTAGGGTTGAGTTAGGTTAGGTTAGGGGTTAGGTTAGGTTAGGGGTTAGGTTAGGTTAGGTTGGAGTTAGGGTTAGGTTAGGTTAGGTTAGGGGTTAGGTTAGGTTAGGGTTAGGGTTGGGTTAGGGTTAGGGTTAGGTTAGGTTAGGTTAGGTAGGTTAGGGGTTAGGTTAGGTTAGGTTAGGGTTAGGTTAGGTTAGGGTTAGGTTAGGTTAGGGTTAGGTTAGGGTTAGGTTGGGGTTAGGTTAGGTTAGGTTAGGTTAGGTTGGGGTTAGGGTTAGGTTAGGGTTAGGGTTAGGATTAGGTTAGGTTAGGGTTAGGTTAGGTTAGAGTTAGGTTAGGTTAGGAGTTAGGTTAGGGTTAGGAGTTAGGGTTAGGTTAGGTTAGGGTTAGGGTTAGGTTAGGGTTAGGTTAGGTTAGGTTAGGGGGTTAGGGTTAGGTTAGGTTAGGGTTAGGGTTAGAGTTAGGGTTAGGATTGGGGTTAGAGTTAGGGTTAGGGTTAGGGTTAGAGTTAGGGTTAGGGTTGGGGTTGGGGTTAGGGTTGGGGTTAGGCATTTTAATCTCTTTCTTTTTCCTTTAAATGGTTCTTCAGCCAATCAGATCAGTTCAGTTTTTCACCACACAGTGGCAGCAGACCCCAAGTGACTGAGCTGTTATGGACTTAGGGGGATAATGTAAAAATGTTATTATTAAACTGGGAAATGTTTTGTGATATTATTGCACATTAATTTTGTTATTGTTTAAGTTAAAACAATAATGTTAATGTAGTATTACTACAACACAGTACTATACCACAGTAATTACCCTGCCATTACCCTGTATGACGTCACAGTATACAGCTATAATTATTAAATGTAACATCAACTTGCTGATAAAGTAATGCAACTAGCGGCCAGTCAAATACTTATCACAATGATATTGTTTTTAGTATTTAAGTATTTATTAATATGATGCAGTATACTTAATTTAGATGTGTAGGGCGTCGGTTTCGCCGGCAGGGGGCGCCACACGACCGCAGAATGTGGAAAACAATACCGGCAACAAATAAAAGTGGATTATCATCTAACTTCCACACATTTTATGGCATCAATATGTAAAATAACATAATAAAAAACAGCTAAACCCTGCAGACACACACACAGACACCTGAGAGGCCCTCACATACACGCACACACACACACAAACACACACATGCACACACACGCACACACACACTCACACACACGCACACACGTGTATAGTACAACAACCGGAAAGCCCTTTAATCTGTTTTCTTTCATCACACGTGAACTTTGTTCTTTTTCTTCAAGTCGTTTATTGAAATGCAATCTACAGTTTATCAGCAGAAGGGTTAAAATACCAAACTCAAAAGGGAAGAAAAAATACAAATAAATATATTTGTTTACAATGTGCTATTTGCCATTTTAACCTATATATGTTTTAACCTTTTTTTGAGGTATTTCTTTATGACCTGGAACACATCTAACGTCATAACAGGAACTTTGAAGAGAACAAAGGTGACATGTCCGGATTTGAAATCAAGGAGAAAGGAAAAGAAGGGAGGAGGAAAGGAGGGAAGGAGGGAGGGTCGTTTATCAAGGGCCCCTCCGGCTCGTGGGCCCTCCACCAAAATGTAGACCGACGTCACCGCTTCCGCCCTGCACCCCCCCCCTCCCCCTCTCGTCTCCTCCTCCTCCTCCTCCTCCTCCTCCCTCCCTCCCTCCCTCCCCCGGCGTCGTCGGAGCTGCTCGGCTGCCTGCAATCCAACATGGAGTAGAGAGCGATGGGGCTCTAGCGGGGCCACCCCTCGGTAACAACGGCGACGACGCGCTTCTTCTTCTTCTTCTTTTTACGCGCAGCGGGAACCCGAGTCGCCGGTGACCGAGCCTGCGCGTCGGGACTAAAACAACGGGAGTGTGCGCGTGTCCGTGTGTTTGGGGGTGGGAGGGTGGCGGGGAGAAGGAAAGGAGAAGATCTGGAATCGGCTACTAAATTGTCTTTATATGGCTTACGCGTCCACACCGGGGGCGATGGGACGTTAAAGTTCTATCGGACATTTGAGATCCAGAAGAGGTAGAAGAATACAAAAACACCGAGCCAGAAGAAACGGTGTGGCTCCAGGGGTAAAGGGGGGGGAGAAGAAGAGAAGAGAGAGCGCGAGAGAGAGAGAGAAAAGTGAGGAAAAAAAGAAGACGGAGAGGCTCAGCGCGCAGAGAGCCTCGAACACCCGCACTAAAGGCGCAACATAAAGAAAGGAAGGAAGAAGAAGAGGAGGGTTGTAATTGATGCAGAACCGGAGCCCGGACCGGAGGAACCGGAGCCCGGACCGGCGGCTCGGAGGAAGAATGACGAGCGAGAAGTCTGCAGCCGCGGCGGCGCGCCGCGCGAGCTGAACCGAGACCATGATCGAAGAAACACACCCGAACGAGTGAGTACTCTACCGGGGCTCGAACCCTCTACCCCCCCCCCCCCCCCCCAGCGTCCACAAGTTGGAGATGATCGGGCCAACTTGCTGGAATGTACCCCCCCTCTTAACCCCCCCCCACACACGCACACACACACACACACACACACACACAGAGCTGTGCTTTCTGCTTTTATTTCCACTTCCATTGGTGCTCGATGCATTGACAGCGCGGTGAAAAAGAAGAAGAAAAAGAAGAAGAAGAGGGGAAGAGGGCTTCTCTTTCTCCCTTTTCTCTCTTCTTTTTCACCCAGCTCGGTGTACAGACTAGTCTCGAGGAAGAGGAGGAGGAGGGAGGTGGTGGTGGGGGGAATACGCGTGGGTGGATCGGAAACATTTTGTGAAAGGATCTGTACGAGAGAGAGAGAGAGAGAGAGAGAGAGAGAGAGAGAGAGAGAGAGAGAGAGGCCCTGTTGCAGCGTAACTTAGAAACTCAAACACGCCCCGAAGTTACACCTTTTATAAATACACGAGCGCGAGCTCACGCGCAAACGAGAGAGAGAGAGAGAGAGAGAGAGAGAGAGAGCGAGAGCGAGAGCGAGAGCGAGAGAGAGAGAGACGCGTACAGAGGCAATGTCGACTCGTTATTCGGCCACATCTGTGTTTGCTTCCAACCGAAGGGAGGGAGGGAGGGGAAGAGAGGGAGGGGGAGGAAGGGAAGTCTCACCGGATATGAGATATCCGATATGCCTCATCCGCCATCTCTTTCTCAATCGCCCTCATTTGCATAACCCGCCGCTCCATTCATAAAAACAACACGTCTAGAACCAAAGCGGCGATTTGAGAACGACGACCCGAGGAAAGAACACGTGCGCGTTTAGGAATAGACACGCGCACGCGCACATAAACACACGTCTGTCTGTGCATGGGCTCCGCGGTAACGCGCAGGCCGGAGCGGTGCAGACGGACCCGCGTATAGAGGCCCTCCACGGGGCCGCGCGCGCTGTAACGTGGCCGGTGCACCGAACCCGGAACGGACCACCGGGTAGAGACACGGTGGAAGTCGCCCCCACACACACACACACAAAAAAAAGAACATTGTATTATTACAAAGGCGCAACTGAAAAACAACGTGCAGACAGTTGAGCGCGTGCCCGACGCGTTTCATCGAGCGGCTTTCGGTTACATTTTATTTTATTATATTTTATTATATTTTTAATGTGTGTTATTTGTGCGACAACACCGGGAGGAATGCCGTGCAGGTCTGTCTCGGTGGAAGGGCCCCGGGGGGAGGGGGAGGAGGGGGAGGGGCTCTGTGGCGTGACGCCGTCTCATTCATAAAAAAAGAGAAGAGAAGAGAGAGAGAGAGATAGAGAGAGAGACCTCTAATCTTCATGCCCCGGCGGCCGCGTTGGGCTCGGTCTGTCTGTCCCCGGTCTCATGGGGGGGGGGTCTGTCCCCGGTCCCATGGGGGGTAAAAGTGCCAAAGGGGCAGTTAGTAGTGAGGCTCTTTTCACACGTCGTGGTGTGTGTGTATGTGTGTGTGTGTGTATGTGTGTGTGTGTGTGTGTGTGTGTGTGCAAATTGGGCCACGCCCACCACGTGACGGTCGACTGACTTCCGCTAAGAAAAAAGAAAACATTGTGCTCATGATAATGTACTTTAAAAAAAGAATGTGTTAAAGTAAAAATACAAAACATCTTTTCTGCATTTTATTATCTTAGACCGTTTAAATGCCGTTGAACCCGTTTGCAGATTATATTTGTTTCCCCACTATCTTTCATTTTTACAATAATAATCATCTTTTTATTTACTGTACAAGTATGAACTGAAGTCTTTGGCAGATTATAAGTTTAATAAATAGCAGCATATCTCCGTGTTCATTTACCTAGATAAGCTTGGCTGCTATTGTTCATAACCGATGTATAAACACGTGTCTGTGACATCATGATGCTGGAAAGTTGTTCTGCATCTTCACCAAACGATGCATCTGGAATATGGAATATCTTGGCGGCGGATCAAAGTCCTCCACTGAGAATAGAGGAGGCGGGCCTCCAGAGCGAGGCCTGGACCACGGGTCGGGTCTCGCTGGTTCTGAACTCACCGGTTCTCCAGCTGAACCCGAGTAACTCGGTTCGGCTCAGCTCCTCGACCCAGAGGCTCGACCCGCGGTACTAAAGTCACGTCTCCGGGTCGGCGCTGTGGGCCTCCTGAAGGTAGTCGGGGGCTGCCTGTAGACGAGGAGCCCGTCTCCATGCCGACGTCCACCGGCTGACGGGGGAACGAGTATTAAGAGGCCAGAGAACGTCGTGTTACTGTAATTCCTTAAAGAGTCAACGTGTGAGTTTAAATGTGTTTCGGGCGCAGAGGACACAATGCTCTCCTTTATCGCTAGGTCTTTCTTGCGTTGTGAATTTCAACATTTCGTGACATTTTGCGACATTTGGACCGGAAAACCCTTTTAAATTATTATTATCTTTATTTAAAGGGGCCGGTACATTTAAGAGGAAGTGAAACGGGGCTCTTGGCAGATGATGGACATCAGGCTCCGGAGGAGCGGGAATTAAGTCTAACAATATTTAACGGCAAGAAGTTTAACAAACAGCTGAGGCTCAGCGTCGTGGTTTCCGTGGTGATGCGGGCTCCAC
The DNA here is from genome assembly GCA_036178185.1 of Liparis tanakae. Taxonomy (NCBI): domain Eukaryota; kingdom Metazoa; phylum Chordata; class Actinopteri; order Perciformes; family Liparidae; genus Liparis; species Liparis tanakae. Next base: position 1,274,877 of record CM070100.1, on the reverse strand, counting down.
AGGTACGAGCTCAAAGGACCCGGTCCAGACCAAGAGAACCATGTCCCCCAGTCCAGAGTCTCAGTCCAGGATCAGCCAATCAGCTCCTCTCAAAGGTGGTTCAGCCTCTAACAGCTTCCTGTTGGATACAAGTCTACTATCAGAATGGAGAGGTCAAAGGTCACGACCCCCAGGTCAAAAAAGTCACTTCCGGTCATGTCGCTAAACAAGTATTTTCACAATAAAAGTCCCGTCTGTTATTGTCCTGTTAAGGTCGGCTTCGACAATCTGAAATACTGACTAACATTCACTCCATGCTCATAGATTAAGTCTTGATATTTACATTTGCATAAAGTAAACAGTCCCCTATGCTTCATAACACATTCAGAATAATAATTTCCCTAATATTTCCTATTATTATACCTTTCCATATGTATTAATTTAAAGCTCAAGACTACAGAATCAAAATAAACTATTACAACTTAACATACAGTAAAAACTTAAATGTCTGTATCAGACATTACATCATAAACACAACAACACGTCGTTTACGTGTTACTAGCAGGATGAATACACACAATGCAACGTTACAGCGCTTTACATTTAAGAAGAACATACCGTTCAAAAGTAAGTATTAAAAACCATTAAGAGTAAGTGATACACACCAAGAAAAGCAAGTAATAAAAACCTTTAAAGTAAAGTATAATAAGTCATTCTGGTGTTTTATTGTCTTTATTACCGCAGCAAATAGAATCATTGTGCGGCGCGCAGGGTAGGAAATGAGCTTATTATTAATGACATTTAACCTTTAAAAAATAATAAATATACTCATTTAGGCCTACGTTATGAACAACTGTCCTAAAAATGGCAATAATAAGACTTTTAGGCCGAAGTCGAAGATTCAAAGTGTTTTCTTAGATTTTTTTAACAGAAAACATAAATCAGACGATCATATTCTATTCTTATTTATTTGTGGTTATTTATTGTTATCACATTTTTTAAACAACTACTAACGCTTGTAAAAAAATATATATATATTTTTGTTTTTATATTGATAGATTTGTTGTGTGCCTACCTGCTACAGGAAGTACAGGTCACACATCAAAGAACAACAACTAATCATTAAATGCTCCGTGCTGCGGGTCATCTGCTGCCCTCCTCCTGATTCAGGGCAGAGCGGCTGACCTTTGCCCCCGGGTGTTTCTGTGTTTCTGTGTTTCTGTGTTTCTGTGTTTCTGTGTTTCTGTGTTTCTGTGTTTCTGTGTTTCTGTGTTTTTGTGTTTCTGTGTTTTTGTGTTTCTGTTTCTGTGTTTTTGTGTTTTTGTGTTTCTGTTTCTGTGTTTCTGTGTTTTTGTGTTTCTGTGTTTCTGTGTTTTTGTGTTTTTGTGTTTCTGTGTTTCTGTGTTTTTGTGTTTCTGTGTTTTTGTGTTTCTGTTTCTGTGTTTTTGTGTTTTTGTGTTTCTGTTTCTGTGTTTTTGTGTTTTTGTGTTTTTGTGTTTTTGTGTTTCTGTGTTTCTGTGTTTTTGTGTTTTTGTGTTTCTGTGTTTTTGTGTTTTTGTGTTTCTGTTTTTTTGTGTTTCTGTGTTTCTGTGTTTTTGTGTTTCTGTTTCTGTGTTTCTGTGTTTCTGTGTTTTTGTGTTTCTGTGTTTCTGTGTTTTTGTGTTTCTGTTTCTGTGTTTCTGTGTTTCTGTGTTTCTGTGTTTCTGTGTTTTTGTGTTTCTGTGTTTCTGTGTTTCTGTGTTTCTGTGTTTCTGACGCCGGCGCCGTGTTATCTGGCACTTTTCTGCGAGTCGCTGCTTTCCTTATCGTAAAGGAACGCGCCCCCGGTATCGGATCGAGAGGCCGGCGCGTGGGGGGGGGGGACGCACACCTTTTTATACCCTTGTGTGCGTAGGAGGTGCAGCGATGTGCCGTTTCCTCTCTGATTGTTTAAATGTGTCACGGGTCAGATGTTGTGTAACCTCCAGGGTTTTATTGTGCGTCTGAAGTGGACTTTATTTCTCCGTGTCCCTCCTCTGACGACGATGCTCCAAGGCCAAGCCTGCTCCAGGGACCAATCGGATGTGGATGTGTCGGTTTTTCTATGAGCAAGCGATGTAATTAGTTAATTACACACACACACACACACAAATACACACATTGTGCGTGTCTTTTGTATGACGGCGTGTCCTGGGCTAACCTGCTGCACGTCCTCGATTTAGCGCCTCTTTGTCCGAGCCTTCTGAGGACATTCATCCCTTCATAGAGCAGCACCAGATCTCCCTTGCACACTCACACACACACTCACACACACACACACACACACACACACACACACTCACACTCACACTCACACACACTCGATGTATCGATCCGGCGTGTGCTGCAGGGTCAGCATGTGCACAGTCAGTATCGGACCGGAGACGCCCGCTGACATTCAGCTAAGGTCAACGTAGCCGACGAAATACAATCCATCCCCGAACAACAGCGCACGAAAAAAAGAGACAAAAGAACGGCGAAGGCGCCAGATGACACGGCGGCGAAGGCGCTAGCAGGTCTGAGTGTTCCCTCGCACACACACACACACACACACACACACACACATGTGCATAACTTTTGACAGTGAGACTGTTTGGAATGAACTCGACGAGCTCAAAGGAAGAAGGAAGACGTCGTGTGACTTTAAGAAGACGTCGTGTGACTTTAAGAAGACGTCGTGTGACTTTAAGAAGCCGGCGGAGTCGGAGGTCACGTGACTCTCAGATCTGATGACTCGACTCGACGGAATCGGGAATGATTCGCCTCTCGACTTTGGACTTTCACCCCGACGACGCGTGACTTCACCTGGACTTGAGCCTCTCGACACTCAGAGGTAGATTTCGTCTACGTGGAAAAAAATAATCGGCTCATCGGGAGAGAAAAAACCCCGTCGGAGACGGAAGTGTCTTCACGTCTGAGGAGGAGCACGTTTAGTTTAGATCAAGCTCTCGGGACGACGAGCGGAGCCCCACCTCCTGGGTTTCCTACATTTCCCACAATGCAACACTGAGCCAGAGGGCCTGTTGCACTGAGGTCACCAGTGCAAACAGTATTTGCATACAAAAGGTAAAGGTAAACACTGGCGAGGCCGTTGGGAGGAGAGCGGCGGGCCGGAGACTTCCTCCTCTCGTCTGTAAAATGTATTTCAGGACGAATTATGTATCTTTTTAAAATAGAGAGAGAACTAAAATAAAGCCGGAGCCGGACGTGTAGCGTCTCATGTGATGCACAACGCACATGGATCCATACGCCACAAATTAACTGCCTTTGCATTTCTTCCCCTCTTCTATCTCTCTCTTTGTGTACTCACACACACACACACACACACACACACACACTCACACACTCACACTCACACACGCATCATGTGGAACGGATCCCCGCTCACAGAGCTTCCTGTGTTTTACGGAGCGGCTCATCACTGGTTGCCATCCGGAGTCTTTATATAACCGTTTATATCCGGAGACCAAACAATGGCCCCGGATTGTCTGCCGCTTTAAAGAACGAAAAAAAGAAGTTTATAACTAATCTGTGCTCATCAGCTGACTGGAGGAACAAGATTGTAATAGCCTGAGTTTTCATTCACTCGGTGTGTGTGTGTGTGTGTGTGTGTGTGTGTGTGTGTCGTCACAGTGTACACACACTGCTGGTTGTTGAAGACTTTCAGTTCACCAGGAACGGCTCGGGTTCATCTCCCCGCGTACCTGGATGACATCATCGTGTCGTTAGCGTGTCGTTAGCGTATCGTTGGCGTGTCGTTGGCGTGTCGTGATGCGTCCGCTCGTGTTGACGAGATCGGACCTGAAGGGCGAGGCGTTCAGGTACATGCCGCCATAGGTCGCCTCACGATATGTGTATATATATATATATATATATATATATATATATATATATATATATATATATATTTATACACTAGACTAGACTCGAGGATACAGTCTTCATACACCAGACTAGGCCACGCCCCTCGGGCCTCAAACATAACAAGGAGGTTTTCTGCCAATTTCTTTGCACAAACACTTTGAAGTTCATCGTTTCCTCGACACAAAGACTCACTGCTGCCTCCAGACCTCGACACACACACACACACACACTCACACACACAAACACACACACACACACACACACTCACAGACTCACACACACACACACACTCACACACACACACTCACACAAACACACTCACACAAACACACACACACACACTCACAGACTCACACACACACACACTCACACACACACACTCACACACACACACTCACACAAACACACACACTCACAGACTCACAAACACACACACACACACACAGACTCACACACACACGCACACTCACACAGACTCACACACACACGCACACTCACACACACACAAACTCACAAACACACACACTCACACACACACACTCACACACACACACACACAGACTCACACACACACTCACACACACACACACACTCAGAGGCTCTGGGTGTGAGCTGGTTGTTGTTGGCCTGAGGGGGGGGGGGGGGGGCGTTCCCTTTATGAACCGCAGCTGATCGACAGGAAGCCAATCAAACTCCCCCAGGAGCCTCCGGATCAATAGATGTGAATGAACTCTTCTCACCCCATTTTCTCTCTCTCCCTCTCTCTCCCTCTCTCTCTCTCTCTCTCTCTCTCTCTCACTCTCTCTCTCTCTCTCTCTCTCTCTCTTGTGTGTCCTCACAGGGACAAAAAAAAACATGAATGAAAGTTTAACTTATCTTTGCCTAAAATGGCAACATGTATAATTTCTTACACAATTTTCTTGCCGTCTTTAAAATCTGCTTGTTTATTATTTTAAGAAATTGAATTTATATAAATTATTATAATTTTATTTATCCGCTCACACACCTTCTGAAACACCTTAGATAGTTTATTTTCCAAGCATAATAATAATAGTTGTGAGGCAATAGAAAGGTTTTCAGTATAGTGTGTATTACATATTGTGTGTATTACTATTGTATGTATTACATATTGTGTGTATTACATATTGTGTGTATTACATATTGTGTGTATTACATATTGTGTGTATTACATATTGTGTGTATTACATATTGTATGTATTACATGTTGTGTGTATTACATATTGTGTGTATTACTATTGTATGTATTACATATTGTGTGTATTACATATTGTGTGTATTACATATTGTATGTATTACATATTGTGTGTATTACATATTGTATGTATTACATATTGTGTGTATTACATTCTCTCTATGTACAAACTGTTTGTAACAAGTACTGAATATCTTTCAGCAGGTTGTGGAAATGAAAGTTTAGAAAGTATTTTTTTAATTGTTTAAATATTCATGTACTCAACTTAAAGTACAATAATTAGCTTCAGCTGAGCGACCAATCAGAGGCTCTCCTTTTACCGACGACGCAACGCGGCGCAGAAACAAGATAAGCGACCTTTAGTGACCTTTGCCTCTCCGCACTGCACGTGTCAGCATGTGTCGTGAAACACTGATCGCTGCATTTATAAAGTGTGTGTGTGTGTGTGTGTGTGTGTTCAGCCAGGGGTGCGGCCAGTCTCTCCTTATCAGAGGAAGTGGAGCCGCCCTTATCACACACGGCCTTCGCCGGCCCTTTTTATCTGCCACCGCGAGCCGGACTCAGGGCCTCCTCTGCTCTGGGTTCCTCCTCGCCGACCGCTCCGCAGAACCTCCCGGCCTCCCGGCCTCCCGGCCTCCCGGCCTCCCGGCCTCCCGGCCTCCCGGCCTCCCGGCCTCCCGGCCTCCCGGCCTCCCGGTCTCCCGGCCTCCCGGTCCGGTCCGGATCGTTCCATGGTACTCGTGGACAGAAGGTGGCTCACGGGGAAAAAAATCCGACAAGTTCATTGAGCGCAGTGGTGTAGCTTTTTTGTCTTTAATTCTAGAGAGAGAGAGGGAGGGAGAGAGAGAAAGGGAAGGGAAAAAGAGAGAGGGGCGAGAGAGAGAGAGGGAAGATTTTTTTAAAAGGATCTTCAGCCCGTTTTTAATTCCAAAGCGTTAGCTGCTCGACGTCTTTCTTCTCGATGATGACGTCATCCTGATGAAGCTCCGTCAGCATGTGGTGTAGCTTGGCGTGGCGTGGCTCGGCGTGGCGTGGCGTGGCGTGGCTCGGCGTGGCGTGGCTCGGCGTGGCGTGGCTCGGCGTGGCGTGGCTCGGCGTGGCTAGGCGTGGCGTGGCGTGGCTCGGCGTGGCGTGGCGTGGCGTGGCGTGGCTTGGCGTGGCGTGGCGTGGCTCGGCGTGGCGGTGCTTGGCGTGGCGTGGCGTGGCTCGGCGTGGCGTGGCGTGGCTCGGCGTGGCGTGGCTTGGCGTGGCGTGGCGTGGCGTGGCTCGGCGTGGCGTGGCTCGGCGTGGTGTGGCGTGGCGTGGCGTGGCGTGGCGTGGCGTGGCGTGGCTCGGCGTGGCGTGGCGTGGCGTGGCTCAGCGGGACGCTCCGATGAAGTCGTGCGCGATCGCGGTGAACCAGGAAGTATAAAGACGTGAGAAGACGAGGCGGGAGGAAAACAAACAGAGCAACACCAACTGGCCGTTCCGCCCGATGTTTGCTCTGCGTGTGAAACGACGACGCTGTGGATTTATTTGCCGCGCGAGGATCGGCACTACGTGATTATTTTAGCCAGAACAACGATATTAAAACAGGGAACTTTGATGAGGAAATCTAACGAAATATGTTAGTAAAGCTAGCTAAACATTTCACGATGTTTCATTAAGTCTAACTAAGTATGTTACGATCTTTTATTCAACCTAGCTAAATATTAACTAATAATTATTAAATCTAACTAAATAGTTCACGATCTTTTATTAGGCCAAGTATGCTCCTATCTTTTATTAAACCTAACTTAGTATTTCAAGATATTTTATTAAAACTAAAACCACGTTGTTTTGTTTCCTAAAATGTAATTCAGGACTTTACTCTGAAGAGGGACTTTTATTTTGAAAAAAACGGTTTCATGAATTGACAAATGTTGCACACAAAAAAGAACTTTGATCCGGAGCCAACGTGTAGATATTTGGGCTGGAACGGCTTGTGTGTGTGTGTGTGTGTGTGTGTGCGTGTGCGTGTGTGTGTGTGCATGTGTGTGTGTGCGCATGCGTGCGTGTGTGTGTGTGTGTTCACAGGTCTGTGGGCTCAGACTTATTAAAGTCATTATAAATAGATCTGACATTCTGAGTTTCCATTATTTATTTAGCTGCCATTCAAGTTTCCCACGTGGCTGAATGGGACATGAATGACCTGTAGGCTCCGCCCCCCGCGGAGGCTCCGCCCCTCGCTGTGTGTTGAATGACACAACGCCTGACAAAAGACAGTTTCAACCCTCCAGGTCATGCCATTTGTGCAAGCGTGTGTGTGCGTGTGTGTGTGTGTGGGGGGGGGGGTATGTGTGTGTGTGTGTATGTGTGGGTGTGTGTGTGTGTGTATGTGCAACAGGGCTCAAGCACTGCAGGAGACATGGAGTTGCTTTTCGGTGTGATGTTTGTCTGCTGTCCGTCACACAGTCAGTTTTATGAATGTGTGTGTGGGCGGGAGCTGGTGAACCAGTTTTACTGTGTGTGTGTGTGTGTGTGTATGTGTGTGCGTATATATATGTGTGTGTGTGGGTGTCTGTGTGTGTGTCCATCAAATCCCTGGGACTGTCCGTAAGCTAATTATACACCTCTCTCATTCACCCTCTCTCCTTCTTTCATATCCCTCTCCCACACACACACACACAAGCACGAACACACACACACACACACACACACACACACACACACAGGTACATCCTGTTGTTGTGGGATCCTTGTCGTGATGGCGAGCGTGCTCATCGAGCGTCGGTCACGCTGACGGCCTCGTGGTCGTGGAGTTATTCTCTATTATATTCTATATAAAGTATCATTATTCTCTAAATTATTATATATTATTATATGCTATAGAAAGTATAGAGTTATTCACTATATTCTATATATTCTTTATTAAAGTCTGTTATTAAAAGGTAGATATTAAGTTATATTATTAAAGTGTAGATATTAATATATTATTAAAATGTAGATATTGATATATTATTAAAGCGTAGATATTAAGTTATATTCATAAAGTGTAGGTATTAATATATTATTAAAGCATAGATATTAAGTTATATTATTAAAGCGTAGATATTAAGTTATATTATTAAAGTGTAGATATTAAGTTATATTATTAAAGCGTAGATATTAAGTTATATTATTAAAGCGTAGATATTAAGTTATATTATTAAAGCGTAGATATTAAGTTATATTATTAAAGCGTAGATATTAAGTTATATTATTAAAGCGTAGATATTAAGTTATATTATTAAAGCGTAGATATTAAGTTGCTCTCCTCTGTGAAGTCGTTGAATAAAGAAAACGCACATTTACATTAAAGCATGTGTGCGAGCGTTGTCCGTGTGTGTGTGTGTGTGTGTGCGTCGTCCGTGTGTGTGTGTGTGTGTGTGTGTGTCGTGCCCGAGCGACGCCTCCCACCTCGGCGCGGCGGGAGAAGTCGTGACTTTTGAGAGACGCCCTCCAACATTCTGCCGCCGTGTGAACGCAGCGCTAAAATAAACTCCTGAACACGCCGAGACACGGAAGACTGGAGGCTGGACGCCTCGCTTAGGATTTTAATATTCTAGCTAAACATTTGTTTTCTGGGTGGATTCATATATTTATATCTTTACAGATATCATGGGTCTCTTAGCTAAGTCTTCATATATTATTATTATATTATATTTTAAGTGCAAATTATTGATTTATTATTATATTAGTAGATAGATAGATATATATATATATATATATATATATATATATGTAGTATAAGTATAGTATATATATATATATATATATATATATATATAATATGAGTATAGTATATATATACATAGTATACGTATAGTAGATAAATATATAGTATGAGTATAGTATATATATATATATATATATAGTATATGTATAGTAGATCAATATATAGTATGAGTATAGTATATATAGTATATGTATAGTAGATAAATATATAGTATGAGTATAGTATATATAGATCCGTATAGTATATATATATATATATATATATATATATATATATATATATACATAGTATAAGTATAGTAGATGAATATATAGTATGATTATAGTATATGTATAGTAGATAAATATATAGTATGAGTATAGTATATATATATACATAGTATAAGTATAGTAGATAAATATATAGTATGAGTATAGTATATATAGATCCGTATATATATATATATATATACATAGTATAAGTATAGTAGATATATATATTTATTGTTTCAATGGCTTAATAAAATTAACCCCCCCCCCCCCCAGTGACAGCTACATCGTGCGTGTGAAGGCGGTGGTGATGACGCGTGACGACTCGAGCGGCGGCTGGCTGGCCCAGGACGGCGGCGCTCTGAGCCGGGTCGGCGTGTGCCGCCCGGCGCCGCCGTCGGAGCTGGCGCCGCCCGCCGGCTCCTCCCAGTTCCTCATCCGGGGCGAGCGGCTGAGAGACAAACAGGTGATGCATGCTGGGAGAAAAGAGAGAGAGAGCGACTGGGGTTCATTTTGAAGGAGAAGAAGCGGAGCGCTGATCCTCTCCTCCTCCTCCTCCTCCTCCTCCTCCTCCTCCTCCTCCTCCTCCTCCTCCTCAGGTGATCCTTGACTGCCCGCTGAGGAAGGACCTGGTGTACACCATCGCCACGCCCACCTTCCACCACTGGAAGGTGGAGGACAGGAAGTGCGGCCTCTCCTTCCAGAGCCCGGCGGACGCCAGAGCGTTCGAGAGAGGCGTCCGCAAAGCCATCGAGGACCTGGCCGAAGGTACGGGCTGCACCGCGCCCAGAGAGCGGGGGGGTGAGGTCATCATGACGAGGTCATCATGAGGACGTCATCATGACGACCTCGTCATGGTCATCATGACAGAGCTTCATCAGGATGACGTCATCATCGAGAACAAAGACGTCGAGCAGCTAACGCTTTGGAATTAAAAACAGGCTGAAGATCCGTTAAAAAAAATCTCCCCTCTCTCTCTCTCCCCTCTCTATCGCCCTCTCTTTCCCCCTTCACTTTCTATCTCTTTCTCCCCTCTCTGCCTTCTCTTCTCTCCCTCTCTCTCCCTTCGCCCTTCCCTCTTTCTCCCCTCTCTCTCTCTCTCCCTCTCTCTCTCTCTCCCCTCTCTATCGCCCTCTCTTTCCCCCTTCACTTTCTATCTCTTTCTCCCCCTCTCTCCCCCCTTCTCTTTCTCTCTCTCTGCCTTCCCCCTTTCTCTTTCCCTCTTTCTTTCTCTCCTCTCTCCCTCTCTCTCGCCCTCTCTCTCCCCTCCCCCTCTCTCTCTCCCCTCTTTCTCCCTCTCTCCCTCCCTCTCTCTCTCTCTAGAATTAAAAACAAAGGTTGAATATCCGGTTTTTTTAAAATGTGCTGAGGCAACAAAATATGAAAAAAATGTCTACAAACAAACTTTGAGTCCCCGAGATGTTTTTCTGTGGCCCGGTTCGTACGCTCACGGAAAACCTGGAAAACAATCCTGGAATGTGTCAAACGGTTGTAACCCGGCCCGGACAATCCTGGAAGGGTTTAATCCCAAAGTGTCGGACGGGTCGTGAAATGTGCGTTAAATGAAACGAGAGAAGAAGAGAGACGCTCTTCATACCCACGGCGCAATTTTAGTTTTTTCCACGCCGCAAGTGAACGCACCGTAACTGAAACGTTCGGTCGCCATGGCAACGGCAGCTCGGGGATAATCCACTGTCCGCATCGTGACCCGCTGCAGTGGCGTGAGTTTAACGGATGTTCTCTGTGTTCCCTGAAGGCTCCACGACCTCCTCCACGGCGCTCCAGAACGAGGGCGAGCTGGGCGACGACGACGTCTTCACCGTAAGAGTTCACGCACCGAACCGTCTGTGGGGGGGCAAGACACGACCAGCCACCGTTAGCCTAGCCTAGCCTAGCCTAGCGTAGCCTCGATCGAGCCGTACTCCATTCATAAAACATCCCTCTTTAAAGTGGTTTTATTCTCCGTCTCGCTGTCGCAACACAAATTCAAACTATTTACAATTGGGCATCATGTTATTTCATCATCTTGTTGAAGCCCCTCCCCCTCTCGAAGCCCCTCCCCCTGAACAGCGTCAAACCGAGTAGCATGTCGACGCTACGTCCATGTAGCAGAACGACTTCCACACAGTGTGTGTGTGTGTGTGTGTGTGTGTGTGTGTGTGTGTGTGTGTGTGTGTGTGTGTCAGGGCCTCTCTACCTTAACTTAGCATGGAGGACCCCCTCCCCCCCAGACCCCCCCCCCCCCACACACACACACACACACACACACACACTCTCAGTAATCTGACACCAGGAGCAGCAGGCAGGGTCACAAGGGCACTTCCTGTATCCCACCACCTCCCCCCCCCCTCCTCCCCTCCTCCTCCTCCTCCTCCTCCTCCCTCCCAGTTTAAAGAAGAAGGAGAGAGAACCAGCAGCTGTTTCCCAGCTCAGTGGCGGCCGCTGATTTACGAGAGGAAGTGCCTCGTGGTTCATCTCTGACTCGGCTGTCTGCGAGCGCCAAGACTAATAGGTGCTCCGCTGGGAGTGTACCGCCACCACAGAGAGGGGGGGGGGGGGGGGGGCTTCAATGAAAGGAGTTTTGTTGTTGTTGCTCTGTGACCAACCCGACAGCTCCTCTCTCTCTCTGAGGGCGAGTCATCCTCGTGTCGACGATGGACAGAATCTAGAACTGTTTTAAATTCATGTGCACCTGAACGCACCACGAAGGAGGACGGCTAACAGCCTGCAGGCCCACACACACACGCACACACACACACACTGTACGTTCACCTGTGTGTGAGAGGAAGTACGAGGGGGGGGAGGGTGTAAAAGAAGAGGAGAAGCAGATGCAGATTCCTGTGTGTGTGTGTGTGTGTGTGTGTGTGTGTGTGTGTGTGTGTGTGTGTGTGTGTGTGTGTGTGTGTGTGTGTGTGTGTGTGTGTGTGTGTGTGTGTGTGTGTGTGTGATGTTATACATTATATTGTGGAGCCGGGGTCCCGTGTATTAGATCGTGCGTGCCGTGGTCCGGCGCTGCTCTCGGCCCGGGGTCGTGACCTTTGCCTAAAGTTAGCGGCGGCGGCCGTGGAGAGGAGGAAATGCTGCGGGAGATTTACGGCCTTTAGGGGGGGGAGGGAGGGGGGAGGGAGGAGGAGGGGGAAGCCTAGGATGGACATACTTCCTCTAAATGGTTCCTCGTTCACATAAACTTAACCCAACCCTTCCTCTCCCCCATCGGCTCTATTTCGGCCTCATTCACAACGGGGGGGGGGGGGGGGGGGTCCTGGTCCCGGGGGGGGGGGGGGGGGGGTGAAGGATGAGTCTCCCTGAGCTTTTTGAGTCGGGGACAAGTCAAAAAATAACTCTAAATGCCCTCTGAGCGGCCGGAGAGAGGGAGGACGACCAGAATACCTCTCTCTCTCTCTCTCTACCTCCCTCTCTCTATCTATCTCTCCCTCCCTCTCTATCTCTCTACCTCTCCCTCCCTCCCTCTCTCTCTCTCGGCTGTGTTTTGAATGAGTCTCAGCCGTGGAGGCCAGAGTCGGACTTGTTTGAAACCGTATCTCATCCCCCCCGACCCCCCCACTACTCCCGGTAATGTCTCCTCCGGGGGGGCGGGGCCTCGGGCCCCAAGGGGGCGGGGCCTCGGGCAGGAGGCGGCATGTCATGTTATTTTTGGCCGGCTTCTCGGAGGCTTTGTAAGAAAGCCGGGGGGCAGGATTTATAATGGGGAGATGTCTACAGACAGACAGGCAGACAGACAGGCAGATGTGGGTTATATAACTCATAGCGGCAGATTTTAATAAAGTTAGAGAAGGTTTCGGCCGGGTGACGCCGCCATGCAGTCGTCTGTTCCTATTATTGTGTCCACCCTGCTCCTCCTTGGACCGTTACCTTGACAACGGGGATGTTTTCTTCGTGACGGCTGCAGATGTTTTACGGCAGATGTTGTTTACAAAAAAAATCCAAATGTGGAATCAAGCGACTCGGAAAAAAACTCAAACCGCCAGTGACTTCCTGTTTTCCCAAACCGAGCGCCTCCCGAGGGCGCTTCCTGTTTTCTTGTTTGTCCGATCGCGGCGTCCAATCGGCGAGCGGCGTTCACGCGGCATCCTGTGTTTGTCCCCAGAACACCACGGACAGCTCGTCCAACTCCTCCCAGAAGCTGGAGAGCTCCCTGCAGCCGCTGGAGTCCTCGCCCCTCCCGCAGAGACACAGGTGCATGCTGGGACATCGCCACGACCTCCACGACCCCTACCGGCTCTCAGACCACTACTTCATGGACCAGGTGAGGACGAGGGGGGCGTCTGGTTGGGGGCGCACGGCGAGGACAGCAGCGCTGACAGGACTCCTTGTTGTTGTTTTTACTCGCTTTAAAAAGTAATACATATATAAATAAATATACACATTTAAAAAATCTAAATAAATACATATACATTTTAAATATATATATATATATATGTAAAGAATATAAATATATGCATTAAAAATATATATATGTATATATAAAAAAAAATTATATATATATTAAAAATATAAATATGTATACATATATAAATGTAAAAGATATAAATATATACATTTAAAAAATATAAATATATATATAAACATTTAAAAATATATATAAAAATGTAAAATATATAAAAATATATAAATATATAAATATTTTTTATACATATATAAATATATATATATTTTTTTCTTTTTCTTTATATATTTATACTATTTTACATTTATGTATATATTTATTATTTATATTTCTAAAATGTATATATATTTATTTATATAAATAGAGCGAGAGTTTAACTAAATAAAGCCAATACATATTGACGTTTCTGTATTTCCTGGTTCTTTCCGGTTCATTTACGCTGCGTGTCCCCTCCCCTCCCCTCCCCTCCAGCCGTTGTCTCGGCTCCCTCGCCACGTCACCTTCCAGGAGGACGAGGAGATCGTCCGCATCAACCCGCGGGAGCGCAGCTGGGAGTGGAGCGCCGAGCGCCACTACGGCCGCCCGGCCGACCCGCCCTGGCTCAAGGGCTACGAGGACTACCGGCACGCCACGGTGCGCGACACCTTCCTGCAGGCGGACGAGTCCGAGTCCTACGTCCACTTCGCCAAGACGGAGCAGAAGCACGACTACACCTACCCGCTGTCGCCCTCGGACTCCGACCCCGCCCTCGGGCCCCTGGTGAACAGCAAGGCGGGCGGCGGCGGCGGCGGCGGCGGCGGGTACCACCCGGGCCTCTCCTCCGCCGTCTCCGCCCAGCCGCGCTCCTTCCTCCCCAGCTCCTCCTCGCCGTCCGCCAACGGCGGGAAGGGGCGGAAGGAGGAGGGCTTGGAACGCGCCCAGTGCGAACACTGCGGCGGCGCCTTCTACGTGTCCGACAACCGACGGGGGCGGTGCCACGACGCGCCCGACCCCGTGCGCGCCTGCGTGCGGCGGGTCAGCTGCATGTGGCTGGCGGACACCATGCTGTACCACTGCATGTCCGACCCCGAGGGCGACTACTCGGACCCCTGCTCCTGCGGCGGCGGCGAGGCCGGCGGCGGCGGGGGGGGGCGGCTGGGCTCGCGCTGGTTGGCGCTGCTGGGCTTGTCCCTGGTGGCGCCCTGCCTCTGCCTCTACCCGCCGCTCCACGCCTGCCACCGGGCGGGGCTCCGGTGCGGCTGCTGCGGCGGCCGGCACAAGGCGCTGAGCTGAGGGGGCGGGGCTTAAAAACACAGACACCGGGAACCCAACGCAAGCACAGGGAAAGGGAAGGACGGGGGAGGCGAGGCGGGGGCGTGGCCTCTGGCTCCTCGCCTCTTTGGGTTCCTCTGGACTCCTCCCCCGACTGGACGGGAAGATAAGCTCCGCCTCCGGCAGACTCTCTCTCTCTTTTCAGGGGGCTTTTTTATTTTTATTTTATTTTATAGCTGACCTATATGTTCATGTATCACATATGCAGGTACTTTATACTTTGTACACTGATATCGGCGTCAAAGAACTTGAATTGTTTCTTTGTTTCTATTTTTCTCTCTTTTTGATGTACGCGGCCATTTTGTTTATATTCTATTCCAATATCAGAACTCCAAGAGACACTACACCTCGACGCGCGTGTGTGTGTGTGTGTGTGTGTGTGTGTGTGTGTGTGTGTGTGTGTGTGTGTGTGTGTGTGTGTGTGTGTGTGTGGATGCTTACGATGCCGAGGCCTTCCCGTCGTTCGCCCTGCCGCTCGTGGCTCTCTCTCTCTCTCCTCGTCTTTAATCTGAACGTCCCAAAGATTCATGTTTTTATTCCTATTTATTTTCTCACTGAATTGATCAGAAAGGTGCCGGGTCCGCCCCCCCGCCCGCCAGACTCCGCCCCCCCGTCAGACTCCGCCCCCCCACCTCAAGCAGTGCCTCGACCAGGAAGCCCACCCAGTCTTACCATTACACTCAGTTCTCTTTGTTGGGGGGGAGGGGCTTATTTGACTTGACATACACTTGAAAGCTGTGTGTGTGTGTGTGTGTGTGTGTGTGTGTGTGTGTGTGTGTGTGTGTGTGTGTGTGTGTGTGTGTGAGAGCAGTAGACCTCAGTCCGCGGTCACGTCGGGACTGAAAGAATCAAATCGGAGATACCGTTAAACCTGGTGCCCCTTATGCCTTAAAACGTGGAGCCCCCCCCCCCTGAAGATGTCTGCTGTAAGAAGCGTGAGCAGTCGGCTTTCACCGCGCACTCTTTTAAAACTTGGGTTTAAACTATTTTTGTAATGGAAAAGGAAGTCGTTAAAGCAAAGCGCTCCTCCGGTTTGCTGCGGTGAACAATCAGCTCTCGACTCTGTTTTTAAGACGACGACCCCCCCCCCCCACACACACACACACACACACACACACACACACACACACACACACACACACACACACACACACACACACACACACTACGACACGCCGGGGAATAGACATTAAAATCTCTTTTACTGTTGACAATGAGCATCAAACCTTTCCCTTACCAGAACATGTGATTATGAATGAATGACGTCACTACAGCCGCGTGTCTTACACAAATCATCAGACACTTGAGGAGAGCGTGAGACGGGAAGCGCTTAGCTTAGCTTAGCTTAGCTTAGCTTAGCTTAGCTTAGCTTAGCACTACAAACGATGGTAATCTTATCTGTCCACCCGAAACCAATGCACATGCCGGTTTCTCTTCAGCTTACATCTTGCAAAACAACTAAATTGTGGTCGAGGAGGTGTTCATCATCCTGAGACGATGCTCTACGTGTTCATCATCCTGAGACGATGCTCTACGTGTTCATCATTAAGAGACGATGCTCTACGTGTTCATCATCCTGAGACGATGCTCTACGTGTTCATCATCCTGAGACGATGCTCTACGTGTTCATCATCCTGAGACGATGCTCTACGTGTTCATCATCCTGAGACGATGCCCGGCGGGAGCGTTATCCTGCTTACGCCACTTGCCAAAGAAAATAACTGAAGTTTTAACACATTAACCAACAAACACCTAAAGTTGCTCCCGACGCTCCGCCGCTGTTCCAAACCAAAGTCAACGCCGCCGCCTGCGCTTTACAACCGGTGGATATCATTTCATTTGACGGTTCTGTTTCGGGGGCTAGGTATCCCCCCCCCACCCCCAGACCACTCCAGCAACTGACACCCTGCGGCCAATCAGAAGGGAGATCTCCCCCAGACCGTGATGCGAGGGCATTGATTGGTTCGTTATCACCATGCTAAGCTAAGCTAAGCGTCTCTTGCTTTTGGTTTCTGAAGTTGATAACATATTTATTATGTATGTATCTATATATGTGTATATATATATGAATATGTATATGTGTGTATATATATTTATATACGTGTGTATATATTAAATCAACCTGAGACGACTTGCAGCCGTGCGCAGAAAGAAACCGCTAACGTGTGTTTTATTCGGGGTCACGAGGCGCGGCGCGTACACACACTCAGGTACAGAGACGCCACCTGCCGTCGGCCAATCACACTGCGGCGGCGGCGGCGGCTCGGTGCTTTGAGCCGCGCCGATGTGACCGCGGAACACGAAGGAAAGAGAAGCGGTCGAGTCCCTTTGAAGCGGCTGGAAACAAACATCCACCCGGATTTGTTTTGCCAAGGAAATGACAAACTGTAAACCCATAATGCCTGAGGATGTCCTTCTCCCTTCCTGTGTGTGTGTGTGTGTGTGTGTGTGTGTGTGTGTGTGTGTGTGTGTGTGTGTGTGTGTGTGTGTGTGTGTGTGTGTGTGTGTGTGTGTGTGTGTGTGTGTGTGTGTGTGTGTTTCCCCCCTCTTCTGCTCCTTGATCCAGAGCTCCTGGGATCTGCTGAATATGCTCATCCAGGGTTGCCAGGTCTGAGGAAACTAAAGTGAAATGTGTGTCTTACCTTCCGCCTCCAATAAAATGAGAGAAAAACAGTGACACGGCTCCATTTTACTCTCCGGGTTTAAAAGGCGTTTCCCCTCCGTCAGCTGCTCCACCTCCACCTCCAGCTCCCTGCTGTAGAGTAACGGATTACATCAACGGATTACTGGAGACAACGACTTGAGTAGAAAGAAAGTAGCGCGGTTATAATGAAGCATAAGGACGGCCGCGTAGAGCCTGTTGACCCGTATCTAACTAAAGTATGACGGACACAGAGATGTCAGACCTGCTTTGTACCTTTTGAGTTTGATGATAAACCCATGAAGAAGAAAAAGAACATCATTACGTTGCAGGTATTCAATGAAGTCCAGATGCTGGTGAAGGAAAAGGTTGTCTGAATTAGCTATGACTTTTATTTTGAAATGCAAATGTTATGTATAATTATTTTTATTTGTTTTGTGGGGGCGACAGAAATATGTAGTTACTTATTCCGTACGTCTAATGGTTTATTCAGAGAATATTTAGAACGAAGAAACGTTTAACAAATAGTTTGAAGACCATTTCAACAAATTCAAAAGTCCCTAAACTGTTTTTTGGGGGGAGAAATAGAATATCATAATTTCTAAAAAGGAAACGAAGTGATTCATGAGGAGATCCACAATACAAAACATATCGGTCTGATTATATATATATATATATATATATATATATATATATATATATATATATATATATATATATATTCAATTCAATTCAATTCAGTTTATTTGTATAGCCCAGTTTCACAAATTACAAATTTGTCTCAGAGTGCTTTACAATCTGTACACATAGACATCCCTGACCCAAAACCTCACATCGGACCAGGAAAAACTCCCAAATAACCCTTCAGGGGGAAAAAAAGGGAAGAAACCTTCAGGAGAGAACAGAGGAGGATCCTCTCCAGGATGGACAGATGCAATAGATGTAATGTGTACAGAAGGACATATTTATATATTTATTTATATATATATATATATATATATATATATATATATATATATATATACGTGTTAACTTTAATAGTTTGATGCACATAACTCATAGTGTGTCAAGAAAGCACAAAGAAGAAGTCGGTACATACAGCTGCTCCACGCTCCTCAAGATGTCCTCCTCTTCCTCCTCTTCCTCCCCCTTTTCTTCCTCTCCCTCCTCCTCCTCCTCCTTCTCAGGAACATGTGATCTCCATCCAGGACGCCGAGCTGCTTCACTCAGGATGTCTCTGGAAAAGCATGTGGGCGATAATGATGGAGCGCGCGCGAGGGGGGATGGGGGAGAAAGAGGGGGGGGAGAGGGGGGAGGGGTCCCTGGGGGCTTTTGGGGGGCCTGCTAAGCGGCTCAGCAGCATCACGGTCCACATGTGTAAACATTTAAGATGTCTATCTCTGCTGCTCGTGCACCGGGGTCATCGCGGCCTCCTCCCGGTGCGCGCGCGCGCTCCTCCCGGTGCGCGCGCTCCCCGGTGAGGGTGAACCGTCGCCCCGGTGGCGTCTGAAGCGCTGCGGGAGGAAGGAGTCGGAGGAGCGAGGTGATGTGTCGGAGGAGCCGGTCCGCCGGTCCCTCGAGCGCCCCCCTGTGGAGGCTTCCGGCGGGGCATTAGAAATAAAGTCTCGCTTTGTTACAAAGTCGTGACAAAAAGATTTTAAAAAGTGCATTTCACTACTTTATTTAATTTGAATTAAACTGCACTGCAAATATTTTTGTTATTGATATTCAATGTTTAACTGACAGTTTTTAATGTAGATGAACGTCCTTAACTTTGTTCTCAATCTTTCCTTTTGCAGAATGTTTTTAATGTTGTTCAAAGAAAAGTGCCTTGCCCAAATGTTTGGGCAGTGGACAAAGTAACGCATCACCAACAGTAAAGAAGAATTAACAGAATTACATGGTGAACTTGAGACGTTTATTCATACGGTATTTATGATCTCACTCATATCAGTTGGTGGAGGCCATTTTATCCTGAGCACTTTGGCTTCAATACATCAGATTAAATGCATCAAATCAAAGGATATTGAACATTTAATCTGTATTTTGTACACAGTCACGAACATTAAATCAAAAAAGAGGCAATACCTGTCCTCCTGAGAGGAAGTCCTTTGTCTGTGGAGGAAACTCTTCAAACGGTCCAGAGGTTCAGGGTCGAGAGGCGAAAAAAACCAGCCGGAAGAGTCTGGAACAGATCTTTATTTCAGGCACGGAAAGAGAGCCTCTTCCTCCGGTGGCGCCACTGTTCCACTTCCTCTTCCTCTTCCTCTTCCTCTGTGTCCGAAGCCTCAGTCACCTCGACACGCCGGAGTCACCGACTGATCCCTGGACTCGTTCATTCCTAAACCCGCTGCTAGGAAACAAGCTGCAAGGAAACACACTGCAAGGAAACACGCTGCAAGGAAACATGCTGCTTTAAGGAAACAAGCTGCAAGGAAACATGCTGCTTTAAGGAAACAAGCTGCAAGGAAACATGCTGCTTTAAGGAAACATGCTGCAAGGAAACACACTGCTTTAAGGAAACAAGCTGCAAGGAAACACGCTGCAAGGAAACACGCTGCTTTAAGGAAACACGCTGCAAGGAAACATGCTGCTTTAAGGAAACAAGCTACAAGGAAACACGCTGCTTTAAGGAAACATGCTGCTAAAAACAAGCTGAAGGAAACACGCTGCGCTTTAAGGAAACATGCTGCAAGGAAACACACTGCAAGGAAACACGCTGCAAGGAAACATGCAAACACGCTGCAAGGAAACACGCTGCAAGGAAACACACTGCTTTAAGGAAACACGCTGCAAGGAAACATGCTGCTTTAAGGAAACATGCTGCTTTAAGGAAACACGCTGCTTTAAGGAAACAAGCTGCAAGGAAACACACTGCTTTAAGGAAACACGCTGCAAGGAAACACGCTGCTTTAAGGAAACATGCTGCTTTAAGGAAACATGCTGCAAGGAAACACGCTGCTTTAAGGAAACAAGCTGCAAGGAAACACGCAAGGAAGCACGCTGCTTTAAGGAAGCACGCTGCTTTAAGGAAACACGCTGCAAGGAAACACGCTGCAAGGAAACACGCTGCTTTAAGGAAGCACGCTGCTTTAAGGAAACACGCTGCAAGGAAACACGCTGCTTTAAGGAAACACGCTGCAAGGAAACACGCTGCTTTAAGGAAGTGTGCATTCCATTGATCTCGGAAGAATTCATAAACATTTTAAAAAGTAATTCCAGGTGGTTCTGAGTCATCCTTTCAGAGTAAAAGCCTCTTCATGAGCGTTTCCATCTTCTCGTCCTGTAACTAATAAAACAATAACCGCCACACGAGCACCTTTATAAATCACTTTCTTTATTTAAATCCGCGTTATGAACAACACCGGGAAATAAAAATAAAAAAGACGTTAAAACTCGAGACATCAGGTTAACGTGAACCGGGAGGAAAAAGAAAGAAAAATATACACTTTTTATTTCGTTAATACTCAAAATAGAAGAACGCCTCCAGAGATCATCACCGACCGGAGGACTCGAGTACGATCAGCTGTACCGCCACACACTCATCGGGCTGTGTGTGTGTGTGTGTGTGTGTGTGTGTGTCTTTGTAGATTAATTATTTATTAATAGACACAAACATGAAGGAACTTCTGTGACACAAAACACTCCGTTTACAAAAGGTAAACCGGCCAATCAGAGCGCAGCAGGAAGAGCCAAAGCAAACACTCAATATTAGAACTGCAGAAAGAAGAAAGAGATAAAGAAATCTTTATTGAAAAGATTTGATCAGACCCTTGGATCAGATCCTGGATCAGACCCTGGGATCAGACCCTTGGATCAGATCCTGGATCAGACCCTTGGATCAGACCCTGGGATCAGACCCTTGGATCAGACCCTGGATCAGATCCTTGGATCAGACCCTGGATCAGATCTGGACCCTGGTTGTGAGATTACAGAATCTTTGTGTCACTTCCCCTCCAGATGGAAACAAACATTTATTTAAACGCCAAACTTGACTCAAAACAAGAGAGGAGAAGAAGAGAGAAAGAAAGGAGGAGAGCACAAGGGGGAAAGAGGAGAGGAAGAGAGCAGGAGATGTCGACGGTTTGATTCCCTCTGATGTTTGAGGAATATCAAGAGAGAGGAGCAGAAGAAGAAGAAAGATGTATGCTCAACGATGTGGGCGAGGGTGTGTATATATATCTGTGTGTGTGTGTGTGTGTGTGTGTGTGTCTCTCTATCTGACGGTGACTCCGAGCTTCTCCAGCACGCGGACGCCCTTCTCCTCGTACTCCTCCCTCGTCAGCCAGAAGTTGTCTTTGTCCTTCATGATGTCGGCCAGCACGGCGCCGCCCAGGAACACCATGTGCTTCCTCCGGGGGGGGTCCTCGATCCGGATCTTGAACTTCTGCAGAGACGACGAAAGACGAAGCGTCAAAAGGGCATCAATGTGTGTGTGTGTGACGAGGGGTTCTGCAGGACTCAAGGAGTTAGATTAAGACATTGTTATGACACATGAGGTGGAATGTGACACGCGGTGGACGACCAGACGCAGACCTGTTGCATTGTTTAACCAACGCGTAAAGCATTCCGATTCTGATCTTATGCACCTGATACTGACGTCAGCACTTATTTTAAATCTCTGGTTTCATTTAAGAGCAACGCTCAAAACAATCACCTTAGGAAGTCAATTATATATATATATATATATATATATATATATATATATATATATATATATATATATATATATATATATGGTGTGGATATTTATGTATGTAGAGCAGTGACCTCCTCCTTCACATTATGTCGTTTTTAAAACTCAGTTGAAGTTAAATGAGTGTCTGCTGCTCTCCACCGCCCCCTGGTGGCGGTCTA
The DNA here is from genome assembly GCA_036178185.1 of Liparis tanakae. Classification (NCBI taxonomy): domain Eukaryota; kingdom Metazoa; phylum Chordata; class Actinopteri; order Perciformes; family Liparidae; genus Liparis; species Liparis tanakae. Next base: position 1,252,602 of record CM070100.1, on the reverse strand, counting down.
CGCACACTGCACCCTACGACGTCTAAACTCACTAGAGACGTTTCCACATGTGGCTTTCTGCCACTTCCCTGCACCCCCATCTTAAAAGACAAAGCTGGAAACAGTTGTTCGCAGTCTCAGTGCAACGTGGGCGAGGAGGTTCGAGGGTCGGCGGTCTCACCGACAGCTTGTCCACGTCGCCCTTGAGCACGCGCTCCAGGTACAGCTGCTTGAGCTCCCTCTCCAGCCGAGACGGCAGACCCGGGTACATGGTGGACCCCCCCGACAGGACGATGTGCTTGTAGAACTCGGACCTGGGGAGACGGAGAGGGAGAGGTGAAAGCGGGAAGTGTGTGTGTGTGTGTGTGTGTATGGGGGGGGCTATTTGCACTCTTTAACTACTCGAGAAGCAATTTGCATACTTTCCATGCAGCAAATATTTAGTTTAATATGTGAAATGACTCTTCAGCTTGGATCGACACCTCCTATTTGAACATCTGTGCGTGCGTGCATGTGCGCGGGTGCGTGTGCGTGTGCGTGTGTGTATGTGTGGCCTCACCTGGTGTCGATGTCGGCAGCCTGGATGGTGTTGAAGAGCAGCTCGGCCACCCCGACGCCCTCCACGTTGATGAGGTGGGGCTGGAACAGAGCCTCGGGGGCCTCGAACCGCTCTCCGCCCACCTTGATCAGACGGCCATCTGGCAGCTGGAGACGAGGAGAGGAAACATGACACCGCTGAGGGGGCGGGGCTTAAAGTACGACTCATACCTCTCGATTGTACGAATTAAAAAATGTGATGCAGCTTCTTTTTTTTCGTATGCACGTCTACTGCAGTTGGGGAGAGATAATATTGTGCAGCCAGTCAAAGCTGAGCGTGTGTGTGTGTGTGTATATATGTATATGTGTGTGTGTGTGTGTGTGTGTGTGTGTGTGTGTGTGTGTGTGTCTATAAAAAGGCTTCATTCAGCAGAGGGCAGTGGGAGGAAGCGTCTCCCGGCAGCCGCCGCCGCCACAGAGCGGCTGCACAGGAAATGATGTAACGTGCAGTTCAGGGCCCTCCTTGTTATCAGGGCACACACACACGGATAACATTTTTATTTTTATATATATATATATATATATATATATATATATATATATATATATATATATATATATATATATATATAAAGACAATAATTATACATAAAATAATAATATATAGATAATATTAAATATATTATAATAATATATATACTTTTATATAAAATAGTATATATATAATATATATATAACGTATCTAATATTGTATATATATATATATATATATATATATATATATATATATATATATATATATATATATATAAATGTCAACAAGATATTACGAACATGTTTTGGGTTCTATTTAAATATGAAACGTTTCTCTTGACCATGTGATGCTCAGCACGGCCACTAGAGGGCAGCAACTCTTCCTCCTGCGCCTGCACAACTGAACACCGACAACCAATTAGCCCAGACAGCCTCATCTTCCTCTGCAGGTATCCTAGGTAAACCCGAACCGTGTGCGTGTGCGTGTGCGTGTGCGTGTGCGTGTGCGTGTGCGTGTGCGTGTGCAGTGGCCGGCGTACCGTGTAGGACTCCACCAGCACGGTGGTCTCCAGCGCCAGCTTCTGCTCCTGCTCGATGTTGTAGCCGACGTAGCACAGCTTCTCCTTCATCATGCGCACCGTCTCGAAGTCTGCAGAGTGGTTGAAGGCGTAGCCGCGCAGCAGCAGCAGCTGGGGGGGGGGGGGGGGTCACTTAAACAGGAACAAGAGGACGAGAGGATCCTGCTACTTCCTTTTACTTGTACACAGAACTGAGGCCAGTTTCCTCTAAATAAACAACGCTTGTGATTAAGGGATAAACTTATATGCTTGCTTCACTAAAACTGAATGAAAATATTAATTAAACCCATTTTGGAAGTAGTTACTAGAATCAAACACTGAAGATCAAAGGGGGGATTTATGCCGGAGCTTCATTAAAAGATGACAACAGAAAAATAGAACAAATGAAATCGTAAAAAATAGAACAATTATTATAAGTGTAAAATAAATAATACACATGTAAAAACTGCAAAATAGAACACAGCATCAAGGTAAATAAATAAAGTAAGGCGGAACATTTAATTTATATATAAAAAGTACTAAAGACAAGTTAAAAATAAATGAAACAAAGTGCATGAGAAGTGATTCTACCACCGAATGGAAAAGCAACAGCGAGCGCAACGCGATGACGTCATCGGGTCGCGATGACGTCATCGCGACCCGAGGCCCGGTACCTTGATGAGGTAGCGGGTGATGTCCCGGCCGGCGATGTCCAGCCGGCGGGTCAGGTGAGGCAGGCTGAAGCCTTCGTACACCGGACAGATGTGAGTCACCCCGTCGCCCGAGTCCACCACCACGCCGGTCAGGAGGCCTAACACACACACACACACACACACACACACACACACACACACACACACTCACACATTAATCTACAAGCCTACCGAGCCGATGGGTTTATTTGTTGTTTAAATATTTCTATCCTAAATTATTATCATAAAAAAATTAATCAGAAAATGAATATAAAATAAAGTAAAAGAAGATGAAAAAAGAATATGTATATACACACACACACACACACACACACACACACACTATAAAATAAAGAAAAATAATAAAGAAAATTACAAATAAAAAATATATATATTATAAAATAAAGAAAAATAATTAAAAAAATACATATATTATATAGTAAAGAAAAATAATAAAGAAAAAATATCTACATATATATTATAAAATAAAGAATAATAATAAAGAAAATACATATATTATAGTAAAGAAAAATAAAGAAAAAATATCTACATATATATTATAAAATAAAGAAAAATAAAGAATATAAAAATAAGAACAATATATATATATATATATATATATATATATATATATATATATATATATATATATATATATATATCCACATACATCTTCCATATACATATGTTTCAATCACACTTATAACAACAACAGAGTCGATCACATGATGACAATCCCACTTCCTACCTTGAGCGTACAGAGTCAGCACGGCTTGAATAGCGATGTAGACGCCAGAGAACTGGTAGGTCTCAAACATCACCTGAGGAGGTCAGGGAGAAGCAATAACATTAATAAATACACTATTGGTTATGTAACATAGAATAAGAACTGATCTCCATCATGGGAGTGAAGCACAGACCCCTCTGGGGTGTGGAGCAGGTTTACCTTACGCAACTAACAGAAATACATTGTTCATCTTTACATTGTTTATCTTTACATTGTTTATCTTTGCAAGGAACTGGAAGAAAACATTATAATATAATAGTAATAAAGTGTGTGGAGACTTTATTTTAGTTTGAACATCAGTAACACCTGTAGAAATGTTGAATATACAGATTTAGTTGTTTTCCTTTTATTATTTAATTATCGAAGACAATTGTTTTTTATCTATTTTTTATGATTCATGGCATTATTCCTAAAAGTGTTTTAATATTACAGTTATAAAGATTTTTTTTTGTTAACTGAATAATACAATCCACACACACACACACACACACACACACACACACACACACACACACACACACACACACACACACACACACACACACACACACACACACACACACACACACACACACACACACACACACACACACACACACACACACACACACACACACACACACACACACACACACACACACACACACACACACACACACACACACACACACACACACACACACACACCTCGATGATCTTCTCCCTGTTCTTGGTGGGGTTCATGGGCGGCTCCGTCAGTAGGATTTTGCAGTTGCGCGAGTCGACGTCGAGCTTCTCGGGCCCGAAGGTGTAGTCCCACAGGTGCTTCATGTCGTCCCAGTTCCTCACGATGCCGTTCTCCATCGGGTAGTTCACCTCCAGCATGGAGCGCAGCTCGCTGGCCTCGTCGCCCACCATCAGGTCCTGTAGCGGAGGGGTCAAAAGGTCAAAGGTCAAGCGGACGGACACCGAAAAGCCGGAGGAATCGTGAAATCCGTCGACGAGAGGACCGTCTGCTTTGAAACTCCGTTACCCAGCATGCCCAAGAAGACGATATTATGATTACAAAACAATTCTCCATGCACCTCCACCTGGAAGCACCTCCAGCAGCTCGAGCTCGTGTTAGCGCCATTCCACTCGAGGCATGCAGAGGGCGGCCCGGCGGCGTGAGACTTCAAAGGGGCCGGCCGGTGGCGGACGTTTCTTTAACGGGGGTTTCATCCCGCGCGCTTCGGCGTTTACAAAAGCCCGGCCGCCGCCGCCCATGTGGTCTCCATCACAATAAAAGAAAAGGAAACCAGATGTGCTCCGTCTCCTTTTCCACTTCCTGTGCACTCCTCAAACGAGACGTCTGCGAGGTCAACGGACCCCGCGATGCATTCAGGTGCTCGCTCTTTTAGCGTTTAGCCGTCTGACATTTTAAGTTCTTTTTTTTAGCGGCGCAGCCGGCAGATCAAAGACGAGGAGGGAAAAACATGGCATGGGTCCAAAAACTCTTTTAGCGCTCCGTCGGTTAACAGCTGGCGGCGAGTCATCGTCATCGTCAGAGCGGCAGAGAGGAGGGACGCAAATATATATATATATATATATATATATATATATATATATATATATATATATATATATATATATATATATATATATATAAATAAACACACCAGGGCAAAGGGCAAAACTAACCCTAAAAAATCTAATATTGGGAGGCAACAAATGCCCCATAATTTAATCTAATAATTATGATAATTTAATAGCTTGTTGTGTGTGTTCCTATCTGTGTCGCCTGTACCAGGTACACACAAAAATATATATAACTTTTTATTATAAAAACAATTGAATACGATTGTCTGATCTATGTTTTCTGAAGATACGTTGAATACTTAATAGTTTTATTATTGCCATTTGTATGACAATTGTTCATATCCTTTAAGCTTAAATAAATATATTTATTATTTTTTAACAAGGTTGAATGTTATTTCACAATTACACCCCCAATTTATTTTTAAATTCCTCTGGAGTTCAGTCAGTAGGGGGAAAAAATATTTTTTTATAAAAACATTTATAGGTTTTCTAATATATATATTTTATACTATAAATATTTTTTATACAATTACAGAAATAAAAAAATATATATATCTCTTTTTTCAGGGGGGGTGCATAAAAAAGGCCTCATTGTGTGAGTAACAAATAAGTTTAAAAAAAACACGGAAACACACAAAAATGAAAACACACATTTGTGGTTGCGATTAAAACATGAAAACTCTTCCGGAACGACACAACCTGAACTCACCATCTTCCGAGCATTCTGCACCCCAAACATGGAGGAAGAGGAAGGGAGATCAATAATACACATTACAAAATATGTATATAGATGTTGTTACTGGAGCTCACAACAGACCGACTTTGCTCTCTCCTACATCTCATCATCCTGAGGGGAACTTCATGGATTCTGCCCTTAGCTTCTCTAACTCTCCTCCTGAACCTCTTCTCTCTCGTGGTCTTCACTCGGTGTGTATTTCGGGTCTTCGGGGGTCCAGCCAGACCCCCGAACCGACGAGCCCCGGTTCCTACCTTGATCTCGATGTTTCCCACTTTGGCCGACGAGCGGATGATCGGCCTCCCGACGAGCGCCGGGAAGATGTGCTCCGGGAAGTTAGAGCCGGCGAAGCCGCACTTGACAAACTGAGAGAGAGGGGGAGGGAGAGGGAGAGAGGGGGGGGGATAGAGAGAGAGAGAGAAAGAGAAAGAGTGAGAGAGAGAGAGAAAGTATATTAAAGTACAGACAGGCAGGATGAACTTCGTCCTGCTGATATAAGTGGGCTAAATTAGTAATTAGACACACCTTTGTGTGTGTGTGTGTGTGTGTGTGTGTGTGTGTGTGTGTGTGTGTGTGTGTGTGTGTGTGTGTGTGTGTGTGTGTGTGTGTGTGTGTGTGTGTGTGTGTGTGTGTGTGTGTGTGTGTGTGTGTGTGTGTGTGTGTGTGTGTGTACAATGGTAGAGGACCTGATGTATTTCACGTTGTCTAAGGATGATCTACAGCGATAACTTTTGATATAAACACAGTTCTGCTTGGTTTCCCTGACGAGGCGCTCAGACCTCCCAGGTGTCTGAGGCGGTCGTCCCTCCAGAGCATCAGGTGCTGTTGCATCGCGGGTTCACCGTTATTACACCTGTGGAGGTCTAAATATCAACCTACGATGCGTTACAGATATCGGGACTATAACACGTTATAACGTGTGTGCAGCGACTCTCCAGCGACTCTTCTCCCTTCCTCTTGACTTCCAGGTTCAACCCTGGTCATTATGTTTTAAATGGCTTTTGCTAAAGTCACAAATGAAAGTCGTTCCCACGCTGAGCCAACAACCTCTCCGCCTGCTGACGAGGTCTTAGAAAGGAAGTGTGAGCAGCAATGTGCAAAGGCACACCTCCACGTCATCATACGGAGGACTTACAATGTGTGAAGTATAAATAAATAAATAAATAAATACAGGAATAAATTCTTAAAGAAATAAATACAGAAATAAATGCTTAAATAAATGTATCAATAAATACAGGAATAAATGCTTAAATAAATGTATCAATAAATAAATATATATAGGAATAAAAAATAAATGCTTAAATAAATGTATCAATAAATAAATATATATAGGAATTAAAAATAAATGCTTAAATAAATGTATAAACTGCCCTAGCTCATTTGCATACAAGGACACATACATGTCACACCTAAATAAATGAAGAAATACAGAAATGTAAAAATAGATCAAATGAATGATGTCCTGTGTAGGTATAACTTATTTAAGCATGTATTTATACTTGTATTTATTTATGGATTTATACATATATTTAAGCATGTATTTATTTATTCATGCATTTATTTATACTGAAGACATGTTCAGTCCTCCATACTGTAAAGCCCGACATGTTTGCTGGATGTTGCACAAACTGCACATGGCAACAAAACACAGCAGCATGACAACTCCCCTAAATGCATCTCACAGTGAACCATTACACCACCAGGGCTGTGACAAAATGAGCCACATTGCTACCATTATTGCTACTTCCCATTCCTTGTCTCTGTCAGCCTCAAGTGTCCAATATGTTAAAATAAATAATGCATAACAAACATTGCAAACAGCACGTTTGGTGACATGTCTGTGAGGGAAGTCGCTGCAGAACAGGAAGTATAAGGAAATAGGAAACACACAAAAAGGAGGTTCCTCGTTAACTTGACGGTCTCGCTAATCTACCCAGCAACAGTCTACCCGCTTCTCCTCGATACGTATCCGCCAAAATAAGATATACAGAAACATTACATAAGCTAAATCTCGCATTTGTAACCAAACCCCCTTATATTGGGTCTCATTGAGCAGGACAACCAGCTGGCGTGGCCGCTGACAGCCACACTTCCGGTTTCAAGGCAGAGGAGCCGTTTATAAAGAAGAAGAAGAAGAAGAAAAAAAGAGCTACGGGGTTTCCGAGAGCGGCACAAAAACCGCAGCGGGCAAAACGAAGCGGAAACTCACCCCGGTGCCATTGTCGCACACCACCACTTTCCTTCCCTGGCTGTCCATTGTGTCGAAGCCCGGTGGTTTGCCGCTGAACCTCCCTCAACTTTCTTCGGGCAAGCCGGAAGGAGGAAGAGCAGCCAGAAGGAAGAGGAGGAGAAGGAAGACGAGGGGTGTTCTGCTTCCGGTGTGTCACAGAAACGTCACGCCCTCAGAGAGAAGAGCTTCATCTTCAAAACTCTTTGATTCTTCACGATCACAACAAACGCGTTTACAGATCCCGGATCAGTGTTTTCAATGGAGTTTAATTCGATTTATAACGTGCGGCATGTTGTCAAATATAATATTAAAAGAGATAACAAAATTATGAAGCAGTTAATGAATAATATCCGCCTCCACTTTTATTTCTTATTTACTTTTATATTATTACTTTTATTTCTTATTTACTTTTATATTATACTATATATATTATCTCTCACTATGTGAATTCGTTGTATGTGAAAAATAAATGAATGAAGCCTAATAATAAATGAAGGAATGATCATTATTATTATTTTGATAAATAATTGTAGTTAAAAATTAAAAATGTAAATAAATAATAATAATAAACATTATACAGTCGTTGTATGCCAGTTTGAATAAAAAGACAGGTCTTTATATGGACGAGAAATATTTGTAGTAATAAAATAAAATGTATAAAAGTGTTATAAATCTCCAGTGTTTACAGGATGACTGATATAAATAATATGAATTGCTGTGGAACAATGTAGGAGCCAATAAACCTCCTTTACAACCAGAATATATAAAGAGAAGAAACATAAACTTTCCATCTATGATAAATAAACTGGAGGTTGATTCCTGGAGGAAAAGGAGGAAGAGGAGGAGTGATGCAGGAAGTGTATTGTTATGATTTCAATTATTTTCTCAGTAGTTATCTCTCATAACTAATGTTCGCTGGACTTAAAAAAATAGTTTGCATTTGACCAGAGAGAAAACTTGAAATAAGGAAGTAAACCGACAGGAAGTAAAACTAAAGTAAACAGGGCGTAAACAGGAAGCTGAGGGAAGAAACCAAGCAGAAAAGATTGACTGATTTATTTCAGTATTTACAAGGATTTCTGGATCTGAGAAGTAAATCTGAAGGAAAAAATATCTTTTAGAAAACAATTGCTGGCATAAAAAGGCACAACTCATCATGAAAAACTGCAACTGCGGTTGTAGAAACACTTTTGATTGGTAATGAAGTCCTGAGTGAATTTCAGGTATGAAAAAACAAAAATAAAAAAACACTCCTTTATCCTGTTCGGCATTTTCATAAAAGTATTACGAGTAAAATAATTAAATAAATAAAAAGCAGCATAAAGTGACAGCAGTACACATTATTTCTATTGTGACAATAATCTCCCACATATTAAACATAATCACAGAATACATTAAAAAAGAAAGATTTCATATTGCCACCTAGATGAAATTAAATTATATAAAAGTATAAAAAAATATAAATATAAGTGAAGTGCATATCCTTTTGTTTTAGTTGCTGATCATTTGAATCTAAATTACTTTAATAATTCCTTTGATTCGTTCCTATAAATGTGAAGTTCCGCTCCTACAGAGAAACGCTGCCCTCTGCTGTCCGCTATGTAGTACTACACCACTGTTCGGCTTTTAACGCTTTACGAGATTATTACTTTGTGTTCTTCTAAAAATAACACGCTGCAAAATAATTAATGAAATAAACCATTTACGTTTAGATAAAGAATATATTAGTAACAGCAATAATATTTTAACTATAAAAAAAGAAATCCTATTAAAAATAAACAAACTAATTTGCAGAATATTTATTTTATATTCATGCTTATTTATTTTTCTTCTCTTTTGTTTTATTTTTGTTTTTTAAATCTCATTTGTGAGATGGAGGTATCAGCTGCTCAATCACTTTCCAATAACACACAATAATAAAACACATAAAGCTCCAGAGAATTAGTATTTAACTTTTGGAATTAGAAATCCTTTACATGTTAATGCGGATCTAAACACTACTATATCTAACTTATCAATAAATCAAATGTTTCCTGAGCAAAGAGCGACTCTGATGCCGTTTAGTGTTTTCTTTTTTGCGAGCCAAAACTTTGTATGGGTCAAATAAAGTCAGAAAATCGATGCGTGTCATCTATTCATGCACCAGAAACCAGTATTAATACTGCAAGAGTCCAGAGAGTTAAATAAAAAATGCTTCTTTGGATAAACTTGTCCGTTAAATCGTCACCATGCAAACAAACATCACTCAACACGTTCAGGGATTTCAAGTGCTTTGGTTCCGGTTCTAGTTGGAAAGAGAAAGAATAATCCAGAATATTCACATAAGCACAGTAACAGTAAGACCGCCTCATCAAAACGGTGTCTGATCAATACTGAGATCAATTCCTTGTAAAAAAGGTGGCAGCAGGTAGAGGTGAGAGGAGCAGCAGCCGGCACAGTGTTTCCCCCGGTGAGTGTTTTCTGGATGTTTCATTATCTGGAAAAGCTCGGGACAGATAATAAAACAAGGGGGAGGAACACGGAGAGAATATTGAAAAGTAGAAGAAGCAGAAGCAGAACCGTCCAGGAGGAGGTGAGGAGGAGGCGAGGAGGAGACTCTCTCCCAGGGGGCGGCTCCTACTTCCAGCCCCAGAAGAGAGGCGTTCGGCGGGGGGACGAACCGTCCTGAGAGCTGCCGAGGCCACGGAGGCTCCAGGCCGGCTGGTCGGGGGGAGGAGCCTCCTAGAGACAGAGAAATAACATATTTAATATAAAATGAAGACATAATATATTCAATATTAAATAAAGAAATAACATTAGATACAATATTTAATAGAGAAATAAAGAAAAACAATATTCAATATTAAATAAATAAAATATTCAATATAAAATAGAGAAATAAACTATTAAATATTAAATAAAGAAATAACATAATTTATATTAAATAAGGAAATACTATATTCAATATGAAATAGAGAAAAAAACATATTCCAAATTAATTAAAGAAATAACATATTCAATATTAAATAAAGAAATCACATATTCAATATTAAATAGAGGAATTAAATATTAAACTAGAAAATGCATTTCTTGCTGAAAATGCGTTGGAATGCTGAAAGTTTGAAGCTGAAAAGTAAAAAAAAGTGTGGCTGTAAAAAGTGTGGCCGTAGTGCCGATATACAAATCTTTTTTCCACAAGATTCTAAATCAGCGCTGCACTCTACCGATGACATCACAGCTCTAGACTTCCAAACACACACCCATTGTAAACGTCAGGAGGAGCGGAAAAACACATAAAACTAAAATAATAACAATTAAATAACTATACAAGAAATGAAAGGAAGATGCATTACAAAGTTATAGCTAACACATGTGTCAAAATTTTAAACATGGCATTGTGTCTTTAGCTGAATGTATGCCGATATAGTAAGCTTTTAAAGTTGAACAAGTTGAAGCGGATTTGAAGATTTCTCTCATTGGATCCCATTCATTATTTATTCCATAAAAAAATTCATAATTTGAAAAGATAAAAAATATTTGAAAATATACAGTAATAGCTGAAGGCTATCTGGACATAAGAAAAAATAAATTGCTGAATTAGCTGAAAGTATGAAGATACTGTAAGCTTTTTAAAATTTAAGATTTTCTCCATAGGAACTGATGAATTTAAAATAACATAAAAGTATTTAAATATATACAAATTTTAAACATTTCAAATATGAAAAGTCATTCCAATCTAATCCTGAAGAAGCTGATTTTTTTAATATTTGAATTGTTTAAATAGCTGAATATATGAAGGAGATGAAAGGGGACGAAAAAGGTACGGAAGAAATAGAAGAATAATAATATTAAAAAGTTTAAATAAAGATTACAAGAACAATAGTTGGACTGCTGAAGCATTCCAACTAATAAAAAAATGACATATTCAATATTAAATCAAATGCATCAGAACACAAGTCTTTAGTGACATCTAGTGGCGGCTTCACGCATTGCAGCTGCGCTGCCCTCAAACAGAATCAGTGATGTGATGTTTACACCTTTAACTGCTTCAAAACTAAACCTTCACTATCGTTGGATGTCTGAATTATTTTTCTTGTATATGATTTAAAATCGAAACACCTCTCTGGCGTCTTGTTTTTAATCTCATAAACACAGAACATTGACTCGCCTGCGTGGCGCCCGCCGGCGGCTCCGGGGTCGAGGCCGCGGTGCGTCCCGGGGGTCCAGCAGGCGGAGAGTCTTTGGTGGTCTCCAGCGTCCCCTGAGGAGACGGACCAGAGGGATGTGATATTCTACCACTACGGTTTGGAATTTATTATTTATTAATTAATCACAATAACGTCCTGCAGTCGACTCACCAGACTGGAAGCAAAATCAGGAACAACTACCGGCTGCTTCTTTATGCCAATGAACACCTTAAAGACACACAATAAAACACACACATATTCATACACACACACACACATATATTCATACAAACACAATAAAAAACACACACACACAATAAAACATATATATATATATATATATATATATATATATATATATATATATATATATATATATATATATATATATAATAAACATTATATATATATATATATTAATGTAAATATTATTATTATATATATATATATTTTTTTTTTTATGTGGTTATAAATCAATATTTATATAATACATACATATTATATACAAAGTAAAATAAAGTTCATTAGTAGATGAGTCATTATTCTTCTTCACTCACGATGTTCTGCGTCTCCACGCCGAGGCACCGGAGCAGAGTCCGGTTGGCATGGGAACCGCCCCACTGGAACCGGAGGCCCACGGCGTCGTGGAGGTCCTGATGGATCCTGATCCAGAGGGAACAGAGATGACTACAGAACCTCCTCCCTCCTCCTCCTCCTCCTCCTCCTCCTCCTCCTCCTCCTCCCTCCCTCCTCCCTCCTCCTCCTCCCTCATCTCCACCCTCCTCCTCCCTCCTCCCTCCTCCTCTTCCATCCTCTTCATTCATCTCCACCATCCTCCTCACCCTCCTCCTCCTCATCATCATCATCATCATCCATCTCCACCATCCTCCAAATCTTCCTCCTCCTCCTCCTCCTCCTCCTCCTCCTCCCTCCTCCTCCCTCCTCCCTCCTCCTCCTCCTCCTCCCTCCTCCCTCCTCCTCTTCCATCCTCTTCATTCATCTCCACCATCCTCCTCACCCTCCTCCTCCTCATCATCATCATCATCATCCATCTCCACCATCCTCCAAATCTTCCTCCTCCTCCTCCTCCTCCTCCTCCTCCTCCTCCTCCAGCATTACCAGGCAGGAAACCTCACCAGTTAGATCTGAGGCAGAGTTCAGGCATCATCTCCTCCTCCTCCTCTTCCTCTTCCTCTTCTTGCTCCTCCTCCTCCTCCTCCTCCTCCTCCTCCTCTTCTTCCTCCTCCTCGCTGTCGGGGAGTTGTCGGGCGTGAAGCAGAGCATCGAGGCTCGGCACCACCTCCTCTTCCTCCCCCTCCTCCTCCTTCTCTTCCTCGCCTCCCACAGCCTCTACCTCCGGATAGCAGAGCAGGAGAAGCTGCTGCACACGACCCGACAGCGACCCCTAGTGGAGCGGACGGGTATTTATATTAAACGTCCTGCTCTCATCCTTTGACTTTAAGCTGATACTTAATACAAATAAATGTAATAAAAAGAAAAAGCTACCTGTCTCCTCCCGGACCCCCCGAGGCGCCCTGGTCTAGTCTGCTCCTCCTTCCCGTCCTCCTCTGGCCCTCTGGACTGCGTCCTAGTCTCCTCCTCTTGCTCCTCCTGCTCCACAGCCTTCTGGTCCTTGAACTCCGCCCACGACCCGTCTCCTCCTCCTCCTCCTCCTCCTCCTCCGACCTCCTGCGTGGGCGCCGAACAGAAGTCGGCGAAGCTGTCGCTGGGCGGGAGCTCTCCCCGACCTCCGACCCCGCGCTGCTCGTCTCCAGCGGCGAGGTCCGGGCAACGGTCGTCGTCCAGCTCCTCCTCGTCGTCGTCGGTCTGGTCCCAGTCCGTTTGGTCGTCGTGGGAAACGAGCGACGAGACGTTGGGCTCGGGGTCGGCGGACGGACAGTCCAACGACACGTCCTCGGAGAAGGAGGCCGGGTCCTCCGAGGCCGACTCGTAGGCGCCGAACGATTGCGGGAGACGGGGGGCGCTCTCGTCTCCGGGCCTCGGATCCCTTTGAGAAGATTTAAAACCACACCTCCTTCCCTTGCCGAGCCCCTCCTCCTCCTCCTCCTCCTCCTCCTCGGGTGCTGATGCTGCAGCTCCCTGAGGCGGGCGGCGGTCCCAACGCGGCCTCGCCTCCCGCGCTCTGGGCTCGGAGTCCAGGACGACCTCTCGGCGGCGGCCGTCCCGCCGCTCCTCGGCCCCCTGCTGGGGGGCGAAGCCGCAGCACCAGGGGTGCGCCGCCTGCTCCCCGAACACGCTGAAGTCAGCAAACCCAGTCTCCTCCCTGGGAGAACGCGCACCTCCTCCGGGGTCTCCTCCGGGGTACCCGTTGGTGAGGGCGCCGGCGCCGGGCTGCGATTGTTCGACCGGGTCCTTGAAGCCGAGCGCGTCCGGCGAGGCGGTCCAGTCGGCGTAGCCGGGGTGAGAGCAGGACACGACCACGGAGAAGCCCCCAAAGTCCCCAAACTCATCCTCCTCCTCCTCCTCCTCCTCGGCGGCGGCGCCGGCCCGTGGAGGCGGCGGCGAGGAGGAGGAGGAGGAGGAGTGCAGGGGCATGACGTCGGGCTCCATGGGTTCTCCTAGCAACACCTGAAGGCCTCATGCACCTGGAGGAGAGATCACAATGAATGCACCTCCTGCTCACAACGAGGAGCACGGCGCTAGAAATGATCCCATCTTTAACTATTTTAATCATTTATTTAGTTTATTTATATATACGACAAACATAGTTTGTTTTAATGTCTATTTGTGTACTTGAGTTGGTTGAATGTGAAATGCATTAATACTACAATGTGCAGGTGTCCGTCTCACGCCTGACCAAAAGATTCAACTTCACAAAAACTAAAACTAAAAAAAGCATGCAGTTTAAAAATAATGTAATTAAATTAATTTAGTGGAAACATAAAGGAGACTGATCCGGGACCCGTCGCGCTCAGCCGGAGCCTCCTGACCGAGCCGAGCCGGACTAGAACCAGGGCAGAACCGGTGTTCTGTCATTTCATGCTACTTGTCAAGAACTGATACCTCGTGGTGTTGCGCATGCGCCGAGTCGATTTTCCGAGTTTTTTTGACACGCCCATAATGTTTTGCCACCCTGTCGATGCACGTCTGATAACGGGGAGTGACATCCTCAAAATCCAGATTATTCCCCTAGTTAAAAGTACATTCAGCATGTATGTTGTACAGGTGGTAATAATATGTAGTAATGACATGTAGATTAATGAGTGATAAGCAGTTGCTATTTCTTGTGTGTCAACAAATTATTGTAAACATGAGTTTGTTGACATTATCAAAATAAAGCACTGGTTTATAATTAGGGTATTTAGTGTTGAAGATAAACACTTTAACAGTGAAAAGTGAAACATTGAACTTTGAAAGAAAAACATATTGTGATAGTACAATAACATCCTATCAGATAGGGTAGCATGAATCGATAGACACCTATCGGTTTATGCAGCGGGTAGCACATTCTGACAAGGCAGCAAAAAATGACAGAACACCGGAACCCTCCGACCGGACCGCGCGGATGAACGAGCATCAAAGCAGAAACAAAACACCCGCCATGTTGTTTCCTCTTCTTCGTGGACAAACAGGAGTCACCTTCTTTTTTTTTAACCTCATAATTAAATTATTAAAAATGCAAACCACGCTCTGCAGCTCGCGGTTGGTGCAGAAGGGGAATTAGAAGGTGCGACACGTGACGTGACGTCCGCACAGCATTCCGGTGTCTCGTTACCGGCCGATTAGCTCACGGTGCCGCAGATGAAACCGACTCCTCGACCCGGTATTTAACCGGAGCTTTAACGGGCATCTTTTAAACATGTTCCTGTTATTTACCGACTCTCTCGTTCCTGCTCGTGTCTCTCGTGCCGCAGCTCGGCTCTCCATCCCCTGCCTTCATTCTCCGGGATAACAGAGATATGTTAAAATAAATAAGTTAAGAGTTCTCACTCTGTCACGTTCCAGTTGGTGTAATTACTCGTTTTGTTTAACTGACCAGCGAGTCAGCTTCGTCAGAATAGACGATCTATATTGCGAACGACAACATTGCCATCTGCTGGAGAGACTTGGTCCTGCATCTCTTTTTGTTCTTTTTCAGCCAAATATTATGGGCGACACTAATACTTAAATATCAATAGATTCACGCATACATAATCGTATGAATGAATAATAAAATATATTTTTTAATACAGAAATAAATAAAATATTAATTAAATGCTGAGATGAATACTGAAATAAATAAATCCTGGAGAAAATGCTAAAATAAATAAATAAAAATATAAATGAATAAAAGCAGAAAAATAAATAATTGTATAGATAAATAAAAGCTGATATTCAAACAGGACATGAAGAAAGATATATTTATTTTTACATTTTTGTTCACCTATATCTATTTATTTATTTATACATTTATTAATGCATTTATTTATTTACACAAGTCATATTCTGTTCTTCATACAGTATGTTTATTTTGATTCTTTGTAAAAAAATATAAGTTTACTCAATTTCAGTATTATACTTTAGCTAATTTACAGTTCACATACCATTTGATTTTAGCCTATTATTTTGAATATTATATATGTATAAGTACAAGCATCACTAATACAAAAATCATGAAGAAAAACCCTTGACACTAAATGAAAAATAAAATAAATCCTCAAACAAACTGAAAGATGAATGAATCCACATCAAATAAAAAAATACAACGAATAGCGATGATGAAACTAAAAAAAAATGAGAACATGTAGCATGGCTCATTTTGATAGAAAATAATACCTGTAATATATTTTTCTACCTGTTTATCCCGTTTCCAAAAGAAAAAATGTTTCACCCGAGTAAAGAACTTGGAAGTTGTTAAAAAAAAGTCTTAAGCATCATTAAAAAAAATTAAAACATGTTATTTATTTCAGGACCAGAGAAGTCTGTAGTTATAGTCAGAACGTATTATTCCATCTTCTTCAGGATAAAAATCAAGTCCCGGCTTCGTGGATCCTCTCGTGCGCGTGCAGCTTCGCCGCGGCCCGGAACGTTTTCCCCCACGCGCCGCAGCCGAAGGAGCGCCGCCTGGCCTCCAGGTTCGTCCGGCCGCACCTCTTCAGGTGGTTGCTGCGCGCCACCATCTTGCCACACGCCCTGCAGAAGTACGGCTTCTCCCCCGTGTGCGTCCGCAGGTGCACGTTGAGGTTGGAGCTCTGGGCGAAGGAGCGCGCGCAGAACGAGCAGCGGTACGGCTTCTCGCCCGTGTGGATGCGCAGGTGCGCCACCAGGTGCGCCCGGCACGCAAACCGCTTGTCGCACTGGGGGCACTTTAAGGCCCGGGCGCTCCTGTGGACCTGGTCCACGTGCGCGATCAGCTCAGCGTCGCCGCGGAAACGCCCACCGCAGAGATGGCACGCCGGCCCCTGCACGTCCGCATCTCTGTGGGCGCGAGAGGACGAAGCCGCATCGTCTTCACCGTCATCCCTCAATGTCACAGTTATGGTGCCGGAAGTTGGGAACAGCTGGAAGTTTGAAGGAGCTCCTGATGCAGGAAGTCTGACCCTCAGATCCTGCTCAAAGTCTGGGATGACGCACTGATCCACCTGATCGCAAGGAGGAGGTGGAGGAGGAGAAGGAGGAGGAGGAGGAGGGTCTGATTCCCGACGTCCGGCCTCGACCTCCGCGTCCACCGGCTCCTCTTTGACCCAACGAGAGCCGCGGGTCTCGTTCCACTCCACATTGGGAGGCCAGTCCGGCAGGATCTCCTCCTCCTCCTCCTCCTCCTCGGAGAGCGACACTGAAAGACAAGAGAAGACGCATGCAGCGGGTTTTTTGGGATGCGTCTGCAGAGCCGGTTTAAATCCACCGGTTCTGGTCTGCAACACCAGAACCAAGGATCTGAACCGGTCGAGCAGCAAGATCTGTTGCTCTGGATCACCTCCAGAAGAACATAAGAGGAGGGAAACATATATAACACAATTGTCCAACTTTTTTTATTTCAAGAATCTTTCAATTTGGTTTATTCTAAATATCACTTCCTGAATTCTGACTTTTTGTTTCTGATATTACATCAAATCTAAAATTAGAAAACGGCTTTACATTCCAGGATTGTAATGAGATACAATGCATGGTTATATAAACCAATTAACTTTACTCAAATGAGTCCATTTGAAACTAAATGACCATAAAGTATAAATGATGACATCATGCTGTATAGAAGTAGACTTGAAACTAGAGACTGAGACATAAAGTCATGTTTACGATGTGAGGTTTAAATCAAAAGAGAAGTAGAGTCAATCTCTCATAGACTTCCATGACTGTTGCCCCCTGGTGGTCAGGAAAGAGAATGACACGTTTTAAGACACTTCCGCATTGGCTTCATTAAACAACCGGATGTTGCCAAAAGGTGAAGAAAAAATAAATAAATAAACTCCATCTCAGCATCTGAAGTTAAGTCGATAAAAAGTTTATTGAGTGAACAATAACTGCTGAACCCAGCTCAATGGATGACGTCACAAACCTGCTCTGTTTAAAGTCACTCCTGGTTTCAAGACGACCAGCTGCTCGAGCTGCTGCTTCAGCTGGCCGATTTCTCTCTTGGAGCGGACTGCGTCTTCTTCGTAATCCGCGATCGTCTTCTCGACGAGCCCAAATATTTCCTCCACGGCCGCTTCCAGCCGCTCGTGGACCCGCAGTCTGAGCAGCCGCGAGCCCGACATGCCGGGGACGAGCACCGGAGAAGACACGGGACCGGTATAAAACAAGGTGAAGCACGAGGGGCGCGCGCACTCTTAAGAAGAAGAAATAAACTCCACGGGAACTGAAAGACACATATTTCATCAATATAAATAAACGTGGACGACGTGAATTCGTACTTCCGGTGTAACGTCACGAAGCAGAGGGAGAGGGCGCGATTACCACCAGCGCCCCCTGCCGGCCCGGAAGACTGAGTTCAGGCCGCGGTTCAAAAACAACACATTTAAGAAGACGAAATTATAAAATAACTTTTATGTTTTATATTAATTTACAACATAAATCCATGTAACGCTTGTATGTAAATAGATATTTTTTCTTTCAAAGTTTATTATGACGTTTTTTGTTGAACTTTTTACCCTAAGCAAGGCACTAAAGGGTGTTGTCGCTACCCGGGTCCGGTTCTTAAAAAAAGTAGTTTAACTAACTCAGGCTGAACTAATTCGGTGTATTCCCATCTGGATAATCTGATTCTTTAAAGCAGTGTGAGGGTTGATTTTTATTTCCTTGACGAGATTATCTGGGGCAGTTAAACTCTTGCTTTTAAAATAAGAAATGATCACTTGATTACACCGGATAGTTGAGATCATATTTAATCTCTTTTTATTTTGATGTAATCCTGCGATGGTTCTGGTGTCAATGTTCTCCACAATGTTTCCACATGTTCATCCCAGTTTAACAGTAAACTAAGTTTACCAAACTAAACCTGGTTTGGTTATTTGTTTACATGCTTTTATTTGTATTTCATCAGTTATAAATGTGTTAAAATCTCATGATGTTCCCACCTGAACAGGATTCAGATACATGTTGACCAATGGAGCTTTCCATGACCGCAAACAAATAAATAAGTACATACATGTTAAAAAAAATATGAAAAGTAACATGAATATAACACATTTCCATGATTTTTGGGAATTAGTTTTTTTGATGGACTTTTCCAGGTCTGGAAATAACCAATTAAAAAATTCCATAACTTTTCCTGGTTTTCCATGACCGTATAACCCTGTCTGAATCCTTATATATTATACAGGGTTCTTACACCTTTTGAACAGTGGATTTCCATGACTTTAAACCAGATTTCCATGACCAAACTGAAATCTCGGTATACACATGAACAATTTAGAACATGTTGCGTATCGAGAGCGTACACCGGCTTGTATTCTGAGGGTCTTTCTTTAAAGAACATATCAATTATTTTAAACTCTGCATAAATGATGTGATTATAACACATGTCCATGATTTTTCCAGGCTTGGAAATGTCCATTGTAAAATGCCATGACTTTTCCAGGTTTTCCATGACAGTACGGATCCTGCATATAGAAAAAACGTTCATAACAAATCCAAGAAAGCAAGCTGCCCGTGTTTGAAGAGGACTTCCTGTCTGAGGGTCACAGTCCTGCCGACTGTCAATGACCTTTAGTGGATCGTGACTCTGGAGGCTCCTTCCTGTGCGGCCGCCGTGGCCTCAAGGCTCCTCTCCTCTTCCTCCTCCTCCTCCTCTTCCTCTTCCTCCTCCGGTCCCTGGAGCTTCTCGCTCACGTGTCGCTTCCACGACTCGTGGATCTCCGTGTGCACCTTCAGGCTGGCCTCGCTGTGGAACGCCCGGCCGCACGTGGCGCAGAGGAAGTCCCTGCCGCTCTTGTCCTGCGTCCCGCGGCAGAACCTCAGGTGGTGGCTGATGGCGAAGCTCTTGCCACACTTGTTACAGAAGTAGGGCTTCTCCCCCGTGTGGACCCTCATGTGGACGATGCGGCTCGAGTTCTGGGCGAAGGTCTTGTCGCAGTAGTCGCAGCGGTAGGGCTTCTCGCCCGTGTGGATCCTTGTGTGCTGGATCACGTGGTACCGCTGCTCGAACTCCTTCTTGCACTGCATGCACTTGAAGGCCTTGTGTCCCTTGTGACTCTTGGCCACGTGTCTTATGAGAAAAGAGTCCTTACGGAAATTTTTGCCGCAGAACCGGCAGGACTTGTCCCCCCGGGGCGGCTGCTCCAGGCCCACGAAGACGTCGACGCCGTCTTTGGCGGCCGCGGCCGACGGGGGACGCTCGCGGTCGGCGTCCGGTTCAGAATCCGCCTCCCCCTCTCCTTTCTCCCCCTCTCCTTCCTCCTCCTCCTCGGAGGCGTCGGCCTCCGGGCACGGGCCGATGAACTCCTCCACCTGCTCCTCCTTGATCGGCGGCTGCTTCGGGATCTCGGTTTCCTCCGGAACGAGAACCGCTTCCAGCTTTATGCCATGCTGCCGCGATGAAGAGGGCAGTTCTGCAGGAACCAGATTGGTGTCTAAAAAAGGAGAATTTAGACATGCCTGTTAAATATTACTACAAACGTGTTATTAAAGAGTATTTGACTCTAAATGAACATCATGCTGTTTTGAAGGAGACTTGAAAATGGATTAAGAAACAAACTAAAACGTACAATATTTACTGAGGGAATAAATCAAGAGAGAAGTGGAGTCATTCTCTCATAGACTTCCACACAATCTGACTGTTGCCCCCTGGTGGTCAGAAGAGAGAATGACTGTTCTAAAACACTTCCGCATTGGCTTTATTAAGCAGACCCGAATGTTGCCACCTCATTTAGCCAAAAGGTAAACAAAACAACAACAAATGAACTTCATCTCAGACAATAAAGCTAAGTCAGAAAAAAGTTTAATTATGTTTTTTATTGAGTGAACAATAACGGCTGAACCCAGCTCAATGGATGACGTCACAAACCTGCTCTGCTTAAAACCACTCCTGGTTTCAAGACGACCAGCTGCTCGAGCTGCTGCTTCAGCTGGCCGATTTCTCTCTTGGAGCGGACTGCGTCTTCTTCGTAATCCGCGATCGTCTTCTCGACGAGCCCAAATATTTCCTCCACAGCCGCTTCCAGCCGCTCGTGGACCCGCAGTCTGAGCAGCCGCGAGCCCGACATGCCGGGGACGAGCACCGGAGAAGACACGGGACCGGTATAAAACAAGGTGAAGCAGACTTAGAGTCCACTTGGAGTCCACAGGAACTAAACGTTATCGGACAAGAAGCCGCAGAATTCACCGACACAAACCAAACTACCGTTAGATGAACACTTCCGGTTGAACGTCTTCTTCGTTTGTTGTATTGTGGTGGTTGGCAAACGACAAATGACGCACGACCGCCACCTACTGGTGTGGAGGATGTCTAGTACTTACACTATTTATACATATATTATATGTATATATAATACATATACTATTTACAAATATATTATATATTTATATTTAAAATACGTTTTCTTTTAAAAGGCAAACGTGTCCAACTCTGCCCTTGAAACACGCAGATGGAAATTTAAATATGTACAAAGTCCAAAAGCATGTTAACACACGGATCCAATTTCATAAATGTCTGTGTCTGTGAACAGTATTTCCACCTGGGTATTTATTATTTATAATCAGATTACAATCAGGATGAGAATAACATTCAGTTGCACTTTTTTTTTAAGGATTTAAGAACAATTAAAAGGGGCAAGAATCATTTCCAAGATTTTCCAACAGACCCTTGATCATTAGGAGTTATCCTTATTTCTCATTATAGTTTTAAGAAACACAACATACGTTGGAGGTTAAGTCAACTTTTACATCCAGCTCATCATGTGGCTGCACCATCAAACTGTGCAGGAAGTAAAAGTCTGAACACAACGGCTGGAAAACAGTCACACACACACACACTCACACACACACACACACACACACACACACTCACACACATACATCCCCCATATGTCCAGGCCCAGGATCCAAAAACTTTAAACAGAGCTGCAGCTAACGATTAATCGATTAGTTTGGTCTGTAATCATTGAAGCTGATTATATTTATTCTTCTTTTCAAAATAGTCGTCGACCGATGCGATAGATGACAACCAATCGATTGATCGCTGCAGCTCTGATCTTCAACACGTCATTGATCACACTTTAAATGGCGTACAGTAACAATATCATAGGTAACTTTACAAACGGTCACCAGTAAATAGAAAGAACACAAAAACAACAACAACAGTATAAAAACAACACATTACATCTTATTCGTACACGTTTTTTTCCCTTGTACCACGGCAGAGCTCAGACTCAACTCACTTCCTGTTTGCGTCCCGAAGGCCGTATTGCTCACAAAGTCTCGGTGCATCATTGACACACGTTAGCGTGTTGGGGTTAGCGTGTTGGGGTTAGCGTGTTGGGGTTAGCGTGTTGTGCTGCAGCCCTCTGAGGACGCTTCCCCCCTCGGAAGCTTCACTGATGTGAGGGCAAAGGTCACCGAGTGCCCTGCAGAGCGCTCATGGCTTGCTCCAAGGTCACAGCAGCAGAAAAGATTGTTTAGATCTAAACTGACGTGTAAAAAACAACAACAACAACAACAACAATAACAAAACGCCTTCTTCGCTGCTCCAGCATTCAAGTTTCTGTTTGCTATAAACTCTTCGACGCTTTAGAATAAGTTGTAAATAAAGACGTCGCGCACGGTTCGTAAACATTGAGCTTGTGTTTCACGGATCATATAATTATGAGATATTAAGAGGAACAACTTCTAGTTTAATACATGAATCATCTTTAGAAGTTGCAGAACTGATGTTTTACCAACGTTTCTAACTAAATGATCCCCAAATACAAAAACTGTTCTCATCAATGACTCATAAGCGATCTATAAAAAGCGTGAGTAAAAGATGTATTGTTCAATATTGACTCCATAACTTCAATACTATAAAGGTGTAAACAGAGACATAGCACTCGCAATACTGAGTATTTATGCTTCTACTGTGCATGTGTCGCCCCCTGGTGGCCAGGAGAGAGAATGCAGCTTTAACACATGAAGCATAGACTTCTATACAACCAGAGGAGCCGCCCCCTGGTGGTCAGGAGAGATAATGCAGCAGGGATAAGACCAAAGAAGGGAAGGGGAGGGGCCGCCGGGTGCAACGCGGCTCTCTATCGTGATCAGAATATTAGATTTTTTTGTAACTGCAACAATAAATACAGCAAATCTTAAAGATACAAACAATCTGCAACACTGCTACTTTAAAAAAACAGTTTTATCTGATGTGAAAATCATGTTTGTCGCCCACGATTTGGATATTAAAAAAAGAAGGTCCGATCCATTTCTGCAGTATCTTGCACCACTTTTTTTTCAACATGTATTTCCAAAAGTTTATCCAAAGGTTTTTGAGGACATGTCATCCACTCAGACTGAGATGTTTGTTCCTGAGTAAATGAGTTGTTTCTCCACACCTGTGCGTCTACCAGCGGCGTCCCCTAGAGGAGCCGGCTGCAGTGTTGCATGATGGGTAACGGCTAGCCCAGCTTGGTGATCAGGAGGTCTCCTTGGATCTGGACCGTGTCGATGGAGGAGAAACATTTCACTTTGTGGTAAAAGTCAAAGAGCTGGTGTCCGTCCACGAAGATGCGGAACCTCTGGTGCTCGCAGTGGATCTCGATCTGTCAAAACAAACAATATATTGTATATATGACATATATATGACATATGTTATATACATTATAGCACAAAGAAGCAATGACACAGCACTGGTGCATCAAACTGCAATTAAAAGCTGATTAATACACAAAAGACTCCACAGCAAAACAATCTCCATCTCTCCTCAGGCAAGAGGACACGTGCATTTTGGGGTGAACTGAACATTTAAAATGTGCTTAGTATTTATTAATGAAAAAACTATTTTTTTTATCAATTGTAAAATGAAGAAGAAAGGCATTTATTGTTTCAGTTCTTTCAGACGTATGTACATATATATATATATATATATATATATATATATATATATATATGTCCTTCCAGCTCATGAACTCAAAAGCACGACAGACGTGTTTTTAATCTGCAGCCTGCAGCTTCCCACAGGGTCGCGACCCCGAGACACTTCACCCGACGGCCGGCGTCACAGAGAGAGAGAGAGAGAGAGAGAGAGAGCGAGAGAGAGAGAGACAGAGAGAGAGAGAGAAACAGAGAGAGAGAGAGAGAGAGAGAGAGCGAGAGAGAGAGAGAGAAACAGAGAGAGAGAGAGAGACGCTCCTCCCAGGAGGTAAACACAGGTCTCCGCTCTGTGTTGAGTTCTCCTGATCACATGTTTATGTTATTCAGGAGCTTTTCAGAATTATTGGAGCGGA
Organism: Liparis tanakae; assembly: GCA_036178185.1. Lineage (NCBI taxonomy): Eukaryota > Metazoa > Chordata > Actinopteri > Perciformes > Liparidae > Liparis > Liparis tanakae. Next base: position 1,227,973 of record CM070100.1, on the reverse strand, counting down.
CGCTGTCCTCAGGTCCTATGAGAATTACTCATCATGCATCGTGCTACACACACACACACACACACACACAGATATACACACACACACACACACACACACACACACACACACAGAGGAGAGGCAGCCAGTGTTTACAGGAGAAGGAGACGCCGCATACCATTCTCTGGTATGGACCTGTCCATCACCTGTAGCTCCGCCCCTAAAGTATCTGTGTGACTCTAGATGACCATAAAGTCTAAACGATGACATCATGCTGTATAGAAGAAGACTTGAGACTAGAGACACAAACTCATGTTGACATGTTTACTGAGGGAAGTAGTCACTATATAGACTTCTATACAACCAGAGGAGTCGCCCCCTGGTGGTCAGGAGAGAGAATGCAGCTTCAACACATGAAGCATAGACTTCTATACAACCAGAGGAGTCGCCCCCTGGTGGTCAGGGGAGAGAATGCAGCATTTACCCTGAACGGCTGGTCGGGGATGAAGGGGAAGTAGTCGGTGGACGCCTCCTCTCCCGTCCACTTCCCGGCGATGCGAGCGCTGCGCAGGAACTGGCGGTCGGAGAAGCGGGCGGTGAGTTTGAGAGCCACGTCGTGCGGAGGCCCCTCCTTCTCCGAGTCTCGGCCGCAAGTCAGGCTCACTTCCATCCTGGGGTGTGTGTGTGTGTGTGGGGGGGGGGGGGGGGGGCAGACAGGCAGCGTATGAGTCCAGTGACTAATCTGGGATAAGTCAGAAGCAAAATTCTGCTGCTTAAGAACACATTGTGTTTTAATTATGCGTAATTCCCACTGAGGCTTCTTTGTGAGTGAGCCAACCAAACTATAATAATATAATAATAATAATAATAATAATAATAATAATAATAATAATATCACAGTCTATTTTTTTTTATATACATTTTACATAAAACAGTAGCATTGAAAGCCATACACCACTATAAATAAGTACATGTTTTTTAGAGCAGCTTCTCTGCCGGCCACGTGAACTTTGGCATGGAAGCCGGTGCCAGCAGCAGCTTCTGGACACGATGACGTCACGGGCACGTTTCATTCAAGCCTGACAGCAAGTTTCCAGAAGAGAGAAACACACCCTTAACGAGTGTGCTGGTGTTTGGGGGAACGCCCTGTCTCTGGCCGGCTAAGAACTATTCATACATGTTTCACACATGTTTAGAATGTGGTGAGATGAATGGGCTCTGCAGATGAGCAGCGCGCATGCGCATCGTGGTATCTCACCTGTCTGGCTCCAGGTCCACGATGCCCATCACGATGATCTTCTTCCCCGGCCGCATGGCGCCCCGGATGCGCCCGCAGAACGGGACCGACTGCGCACACCGGAACATGTTACGTTAGCGATGCATCCAAAAAACCATATACGACTTTATTTGTAAATTGTTTGAATGCATGTCCAGTTTTTTACACACCAACTGACGCGGCACGTCCTCCTTGTCAGGTGAGATGAGGCCGGGGTCCCCCAGAGAGTGGTTCAGGTGCTCATCCTGCGCGTTCTTCACAACCGGGGACTAAAATAAAACATGCAGACAGGTTTGCTTATATGAGACTGCAGGTATGTGTATTGACAAACACACGCTCAGTGTGTGTGTGTGTGTGTGTGTGTGTGTGTGTGTGTGTGGCCTCGCGTCCCCCTCAAACAATGACGACCTGTCATGTTTTCAAGGATCCTGTCGCGCGCCTTGTGAGAGTAAAACATCGCCCCACTGAACTGCGTATTTTACGCATTGTATCCCCTTTTGGTTTGACCCGGTTGAGCACACACACACACACACTCATACACTCTCACACACACACACACACACACACACACACACACACATTTCACCTCTAACATATTGGGTTTCCCTCAACATGAAAGAGCCTCGCGAATGTGGAAAGAAATGCTCGGCGCTCCGAACCTCACAAAAACGCCGGATTAAAAAGACCCCCCCTCTCTCTCTCTCTCTCTCTCTCTCTCTCTCTCTCCTCCCCACGGTGCGCTAATACATCAAACACACAACCGCGGGTAAAAGCGCCACAATGAATACTCACTAGTCCGTCCGTTCCCGCTGCCGCCTGCACCGCCATCTTGAGCAGAAGAGCGGAGGATGCTGCTCTCCGGCCGGGAGACCGCGTCGTGGCACCGAGGGTAGTCCTGTTTCCTGGGTCTCTCTCTCTCTCTCTCGCTCTCTCTCTCTCTCTCTCGCTCTCTCTCGCTCTCTCTCTCTCTCTCTCTCTGGGTGGATATCTACTGACGTATGCTGTAATAATAATTACGCACTAAAAGGCTTTAATCCCCGTCTGTTGGAGGAGGCTAATCAGACCAAACCGGCGCTCTTTGGACCCGTTTTCTTTAATTATTTTGAATTAATGGGAATAAAAATACAAATAAATTGTATAATAATATCATCGTATTGAATGAGCTGCACTCACATGTTCCAAAATGTGGTTAAAAGTGACACCACTGAATACTGTTGAATGATTAAACTCTGAGGCTTTGATTGCTTTTTATTGAATTAATGCAAATCCCCTCTCTCTCTCTCCCTCTCTCTCCCTCTCTTTCTCCCGCACCCCCCTCTCTTTCTCTCTTGTATTTATATTTATTTATTTAGTGGCGTGTGTCTCTGTGTAGTTCCATGGTGTATGCCGCCCCCTGGTGGACATGTAAAGACTTTACATTTTTTTTAAAGGGATTTAATCCATTCGATTGCGTAACAAAGTCAAATCAGGAGATGATACATTATTCCTTCCCTCTATATAAACTCATTTAACATTGTACATCATATGTTTTAACCAAAAAGTTAGTTTTCTTGCTCAAATGGACCCAGAGCAGTAATATATAGCACGTTGATTAGAAAAGTAAAAATAAAGTAAACTGTTGTTTGCCTGCATGTTGTGGTTAGCATATTTAGCTTCTAGCCTAGCTCCACCGTCGCCATGTTGAGAGCCATGGGGTCAAAGTCATTCTGGTCCTGTGACGAGTCTCCTGTGTTGTGCTTCCATCTGGTGGTTGTTTGTAAGAACTACAACACAATCTCAACCCCAACGTTTTGAAAATAACCATTTCCTCATAAACATGAAAATAAATCATTAATAAATATATAAATATTGATCCTGAATATATTTATATGCAGAGGTTTGTTGAGATAAGACATGCCGACCACACCTGGATGAACCCGCCTGGGACATCTTCACAGCCTCGGGGGAGGAAGGAGAAATGCAGCCGAACAAGAGCTCTGGCATCCTCCTGCAGGTGGAGGCTGAAGGAGGTGACTGCATGATGTCATAGCAGTGTCTTATAAACAAACACATCAGTTAATAGTATACATATCACCAATTTGGCTAATGCATCATTTTTAATTGAAGAACAATGTGACGCAAAACCTCGTCACATGGCATCATCATCAAGAGGTTATGGTCACGTGGTCTGCAGGCCATACATAATCACATACATCTCTCTATTCCCCTCTCTTGGTCTCTCTCTCTCTCTCTCTCTCTCTCTCTCTCTCTCTCCCCCTGTCAGAGACCCTCCTCCTCCTCCTCCTCCTCCTCCTCCGCCATGGAGGTTGCCGGTCGGGATGCTGCGTCGACCGGTCCTGCAGACTGCACCGAGATGGTGGAACAGGTGAGATGCTTTTGGATCATTCAGGATACGCAACAACAACAACAACAACAACAACAACAACAACATAACACACATAAAAGCATAGGATGGAGACCGAGGCCTTTCCAGTCGCCGCTGCAACAAGATGGAGAGAAACGCTGCAGACACATATACACATACGCGCGTGCACTGACACACGCACGCACGCTGCAACCGCAACCAGCTGTTCAGCTGTGTTGTTGGCACGACGCGCTGCCAGATGATGATCTGTGTAAACTGAGATGAGGGAGGGTGAGCTCCACCGCGCTGGAGACGGGGAGGAGGTATGGCACCGCGCGCCGCGCACCGCGCACCGCGCGCCGCGCGCCGCCGCCGCCGCTGCCCGCGCGCACGTCGCCCTGCAGCAGCAGCTGGTCGGTTTGAGGATGTGGGGCCGAGGCTCAGCTTATAAATAGCAGGACGGAAGCCATTCTTCAGCAGTGTGAGTCTCACTCGTGTCGCGCGCTGCCCTGAATCCGGACACCTGAACGCGCCCGTCAAGCCCGTTTCCTGCCGCCTGGGCGGCGGTGACGCAACTTGACAACAACTTGGCAGGTAGGTAAAGGAATCGATACGCAGCGTGAGTCAAAGCACCAGAGAGAGAGAGAGAGAGAGAGAGAGAGAGAGAGAGATAGAGAGAGAGAGAGAGAGAGAGAGGGAGAGAGAGAGAGAGAGAGCGCTGGTCAGAGGAACGTGTCCATCCGGAGAGCTGCAGCACAGTGAGTGTTCCCTCTCCTCGCCGCTGTCAGCTCCATGTTTCGTTGGAGTCTAGAGAGATGAGATGGTCTGACTGTCAGCGAGATTATATGTTCAGGTTTATTCATTCAATCTGAGAAGCTGCAGTCGCTCATAGAAGAGTCACCTGTCACCGGCTGCAGTGAGTTGTGTGTGTGTGTGTGTGTGTGTGTGTGTGTGTGTGTGTGTGTGTGTGTGTGTGTGTGTGTGTGCGTGTGTGTGCGTGTGTGTTTATGTGTGTGTGAGTGTGTGTGTGTGTGTGTGTGCGTGTGTGTTTATGTGTGTGTGCGTGTGTGTGAGTGTGTGTGTGTATGTCTGTGTGTGTGTGAGTGTGCGTGTGTGTATGTGTGTGTGTGTGCGTGTGTGTGCGTGTGTGTTTATGTGTGTGTGCGTGTGTGTGAGTGTGTGTGTGTGTGTATGTCTGTGTGTGTGTGAGTGTGCGTGTGTGTGTATGTGTGTGTGTGTGTGTGCGTGTGTGTGCGTGTGTGTGAGTGTGTGTTTGTGTGTGTGTGTGTGTGAGTGTGTGTTTATGTGTGTGTGCGTGTGTGTGAGTGTGTGTGTGTGTATGTCTGTGTGTGTGTGTGAGTGTGCGTGTGTGTGTATGTCTGTATGTGTGTGTGTGTGTGTGTGTATGTGTGAGTGTATAAGTGTATTTTAGTTTTATCGGTGCTGCTACTGTTGTCAACAAATTTCCCCTTGGGGATTAATAAAGTATATTTCTATTCTATTCTATGAGTGTGTGTGTGTGTGTTTGTGAGTGTGAGTGTGTGGGTGTGTGTATGTGTGTGTGTGAGTGTGAGTGTGTGTGTGTGGGGGGGGGGGGTGAGTGTGAATGTGTGAGTGTGTGTGTGTAGGTGTGTGTATGAGTGTGTGTGTGTGTGTGTGTGTGTTCAGTGCATATTAGGATGAAAGCATCCGCTCTGAAGTGAACCTGTTCTTCCGCTCTGCACTTCGTGACACGTGATGTTTGTCATAAGTTCTCTGAATATTCTTCGTCAGCTGCTCCTCGTCCTCATCAGCTGCTCTTCATCCTTTTCCACAGTTCTTTGACATATGTGCCTCTGTAGGGTGAGTGTCGTTAGATACATCTTCAGTAACCTGACTGACAGAAGGTGTGGTTCTGTCTGGGTTCTGTCTGGGTTCTGTCGGGTTCTGTCTGCTGTTTGTTCTGCTGATACATATCCAGACTCTGTAATCTGCTCTGTGGGGAAATGAGACTCTGGATTAAGAGCGGGAACGAAGGTCGCTGAGAAGGATTAGAGGGTAAAGGATCGTTCCCACGACCCGAATACTTTGACTGCCGCTCACAAAGAACCTTTCAAAGCAGGGTTCTCTAAACTAAAGAACCGAGTTCTAAAATAGTTCTTCACATAACCTTTAAAGGTGTCTCAAAGAACCTTTAAAATGGTTCTCTAAGGCACCATTTCTGGTTATACAAAGACCCTTTCAAACCAGGGTTCTCTAAAGCACCATGTCCTTAAAGAGTTCCTCAAAGAACCTATAAAGGTGCCTCAAAGAACCATTTCTGGTTCCACAACGAACCTTTCAAACCAGGGTTCTTTAAAGAACCGATTCCTGAAAAAGTTCACCAAATAGCCTTTAAAGGTGTCTCAAGTGGTTCTTCAGTCGGTGATGGTTCTTCGTAGAACCACACAGCCTCTCAGAGAACCCTGTCAGAACCCTTACTTCTCCGTCTGGTCTCTGGCTCACAAAAGAAGAATGCATTGAATTTTATTTAATATTTTTTCATAAAGTCCACCCAGAAGTTCTCCTTGGTGAGGAGGCGGAGTCTCCTTCCACCTGTGGTTCCCCTTGGTGAGGAGGCGGAGTCTCCTTCCACCTGTGGTTCCCCTTGGTGAGGAGGCGGAGTCTCCTTCCACCTGTGGTTCCCCTTGGTGAGGAGGCGGAGTCTCCTTCCACCTGAGGCTTCTCGCCCTTGCAGAGCAGCAGCTTCCTCTCGGTCCTCGGGAACGCTTGCTGTTTATTTATGGTCGTTGTTGACAGGAGAACCTGCAGGTGGTTCAGCTTCCCTCAGTCGCGGTCCTTCGGTGAGCAGCGTGTGTTCTCCTCCTCTCTTCCAGCAGAAGGAGGCGAGCATGACGGTGGACCTGGAGGCCTCGCCGCCCGCCGCGCCGGAGGCCTTTGCCATCCTGTGCCGAGACGTGTGCCGGTCGTACGGCAAGGCGAAGGTCCTCAGCAGCCTGACCCTCAGCGTCCCGCAGGGACACATGTGAGTCTTCACCGCCTGAGACCGGCTCGAGCTGGAACCAGTACACGGGCGTGCAGAGGGAGCGCTGCTATCTTTTACTTTACGCAGACGCAACAAGAATCCCACACAATGACCTTTGAATGAAAAAAGTGGTGTGAATCCCTTCTTTTTTTAATTGAAAACACAAACACGGCTCAGCGATCACATTTATGCTTATCTCACGTTATCTGGAGCGTATTTGTTTATTTCATGTTGACTCGTCCGCTCTGCAGCCGGCGGTGTTTCCTCTCGTTCCGTCCTCTCGTCGTTCTGCGAGTCGTCCTCTGCTTCCTGTTTGGGAAACACGGATGAGGAACTCTTTGAGCTCCTTCCACGTCCGACAGAGATTAGAGTTCAACTTTCATCTGCTCATGAATCCTCACGCGTTGACTGAAAACGTTTGATAGGCAAATAAATCTGCAACGGACCATCATCTTCATTGTGGAGCAGCTTGTTCATTAATTTCTCGTCAATTTGTTCAGTTGTTTGGTCGATATTACGATGGATGAAAAATGTCTCCCAGTATATGAGCAGAACACTTTTATTCATGATTTATCCAAACAGCATCGGTCAAAATGTGCCAAAAAGTTCATTTCAGTTGATTGTTATGAGTTGAAATTAATTAACAAAACAAAGAAGATGATGGTTACACACTCAAAGAAAAAGCCACTGAACCTTCTGTGTAAAAGATTAATCTCTCAGAGATGAACTTTTAATCTGAAATGCTGTCGGTTCCGCGTTGCAGCTACGGCCTGCTGGGGCCGAGCGGCTGTGGGAAGACCACGCTGCTGAAGTGCATTGTGGGAACTCTGAAGATCTCGCGGGGTCACATCTGCGTGTTGGGGAAGCCGCCCGCGTACCCGGGGCACGACGTGCCGGGGAGGATGGTCGGCTACATGCCGCAGGTAGACGCCACCCGAGTGTTCTGGCACCGGCTCCACCACGAGCCACCGTGTGGTGATGGAATTATACACGCACCAACAAATGAATACAAGAAGTTATTATTCAACTAATTTAAAAATGAATGACTAACCTTTTTATAATAAAATACAAAATATATATAACTAATTACCTAATTACAAAGAAAAAACTTTATATATACATAAAACAATTATTCAGATTGAAAAATTAAAAAAAAACATTAAAGAAAATTGTAAACAGAAAATGAACAAATGTTTTGATAACATTTCTATAAGCAAATTATATATATATATATATTATTTTGTTCATTTTTTTTTAAATGAATAAGTAACATTTTGTATAATAAAAGAAAATATATTTTATATAACAAATTATCAAATTAAGATAGAAAGATAGGAAAATCCTTATAAATACATAAGAAAATTATCCAGATTGAAAAATACAAAAGTTAATAAACAAAAATATATTTAAAAAAATGCTTTGCTAAAAAAAAAAAATATATATATACACAAAAATAATCATAATTGTTATATTGTTTTATTAAAAATGAATAACCATTTTTTTTATAATGAATGAATATATATATATAACAAATTATTCTTTGATAAATGATATTTACTCAAACATAAAAAAAAATGTCCAGATTAAAAAATGTTTTAATTTCAAAAATTAAAAATGCTTTGATAAAAAAAAGTTGATACAACATTTGTGTTGCAGCTCTCTGTTAGCATCAATGATTCTGTCACCCAGCTCCACGTCTGAGTGCCTTGCTTCTTTACTGAAGCTCATTAGTCAGACTGCACACCTGACGAGCCGCTCGGTGTCACCTTCGTCCCCCGAGAGGAAACGTGACGCCTCGCCTGCTCAGCTGTTGTGAACTTCACAACGCAGAAGAATCATCGACTTGTTTTGACTCTTTGACTCAAACAGAGCGGCCAAACCACGTAATATACCACGGCCTTAAGTCCAAAATATGTTCCTGATGATGAAAATATACGGGCTCAGATCCGTCTCAATAACTACAAATGTGCATTTGTGTGTGCATTTCAATTTATTTGTAAATCCTTCTGTGTGCATTCGTAAATCTGTGTTTGCATTAGTGCCCCATGTATGGCCCCATACAAATATGCTTAAATATCTTAATATTACACAATCATTTAATCTCAAATTTAGGTTTTAAACAATTTTTCTTTTTTGGGGTGAAAAACCAACAATCTTAATAAAATAAATGATTAATATTTTTTTAATTTAATAGATGATAAAAAAAAATTGAAGTCTGTTTATTTCGACATGTTGATTAAAATTGTCCAGTTTTTTTCTGCCAACATAAGATATACAGTATATATATAATATTGATATAATATATATATATAATATATATAAAATATATATTATATATATTATATAAATAAATATTTCTAAATATATATAATATATATTTATAAATATATATATATATATATATATATATATATATATATATATATACATTTAAAACCCTTTTTCACTGTCAACAGGAGCTGGCGCTGTACAACGAGTTCACCATCAGCGACACGCTGACCTTCTTCGGCCGCATCCACGGCCTGACGGCGAATGAAACACGGGCGCGCATGGACTTCCTGGTGGACTTCCTGGATCTACCTCAGAAGCACAGCCTGGTCCGGAACCTCAGGTACAACAACACAAACAACAACAACAACAACAACAACAACCACAAGTTAAGTTAAAACAGGGAACACTCGATGCTGCTTCCTCAAATTCTGCCATTCGCTACAAGTTAACGTTGAGGTGTGAATGTTGGATGACATTCACACACACACACACACAAAGACACACACACACACACACACACACACAAAGAGAAGTGAGTGCTAATCATCCTCTTTTTCTACCAGCTTCCTGCTGGGGTTCAAAGCTCCACTGAGACGGTTTCTCACATTTTTGTATCCTCAGTTCCACGGAACAAAAGTCTTGTTCTCAAGCCATAAAAGGAAACAGTTACAGGATAAAAATACAACATTTGGCATTTCACCAAATATTTATGTCTCAGCTTTAAAGTTTATTTTTGAAAATCTTTTTTTATTCAGCAAGAGGTGAGAGAAAATGTTTTCTTTGTTGTCCCAGCATATTTTATATATGTATATATTTATATATATATATATATATATATATATATATATATATATATAAAATATGTGTATATATATATGTATGTATAAAAAATATATATAAAATACATATATGTAATATAATATATATAGAGATTATATATTATATCTAAAAAGAAGAACACTTGTATAATATTTAAAGATATACAAAGATATATATATATATATATATATATATATATATATCTTATAAATAGATATATTTAATATATATATTTTAAATTTATACATATTTTTGGTGAAGTGAATCATGAGAGATTATTCTTCCACAGATAATACATTTATTTTTATTTCTTTCAGTTAGTTTTACACATCTCAACAACAAGGCGATTCAAAGTGCTTCACACACAACCATCAAAACAACGCAAAAGAAAACTAGATTTAAACCATTAAGAACATTCATTAAAACATTTTAAAATCACTGCATGTATTATTACGTCCTGTCACGTGAAGAGGAGCCGGGTGAAGAAGGTGTGTTTTGTTTTTGAAAGACCATGCTGTGACTCACCGGCTGTTGAAGCTGTTGCGACGCCACATGACAGACGTGATGAACACGGCGAGCTCCACCTCGGTTGACCTTTGACCTCTCTGTTCCCCGTGTGTGTCACAGCGGCGGTCAGAAGCGGCGCGTGTCTCTCGGCGCCGCTCTGCTGCAGAACCCAGAGCTGCTGATCCTGGACGAGCCCACCGTGGGCGTGGACCCCGTCCTCAGGGCCAAGTACGCGTGAGACCACATTCATCTAAATATAACATCGCTTCATAACTTTAACGTGTGCCTGAAAACAAGCGGTCCCATCAATGGATACCAGCAGGCTGTTTGTATCACGTGTTTCTGTTGGATCGATATCATCTAACTGGCGTTCCCTCCTCCTCTCTAGGATCTGGCAGCACCTGGTGGAGATCGTGAAGACGGGCAAAGTGTCCGTCATCATCACCACGCACTACATCGAGGAGGCCAGGCAAGCCAATGTGGTGAGACACACACACACACACACACACACACACACACACACACACAATGAGCCTATAGACCCACATTGTTCACAGCCTGAATCCAGTCATTCCATGAACGAGTTATTGTTTCACAACTAATCTATTTACGATTAAGTCCAAGTGACTTTGTGCTGTGGATTTAGAAATAGTTTCAAAGGTTTAGTTCACTTTCTCCTTAGAAAAAAATAAAATAAAATATATATATAATGCAAATATATTATATATTGTTTTTAAAATATATTATATATGTATTCTACATATATATATATATATATATTATAAATCTATATAGTATATATAAATATATATTTATTTATATTTAAATATTATATTTTTGAATTTCCCTCCTCCCTCCAGGTGGGCCTCATGAGGAACGGCCGCCTGCTGGCTGAAGGACCTCCAGAAGCCGTCATGAAGCAGCACAATGCGACAGTGAGTCAGAGCCTCGAGCACCCAGGGGTGCTGTAGCCAGGACAGGGAGCTCAGTCACCACTGAGCAAGGCAACATTCTTCAATGGAGCTTTACATCCAGTTTAACACTGCAGGTGTGAAGATATCAGGCAGCTCGTCAATATCTGAAATCTGAAGAGGGTGAAACACCTGCAGGAAGTGTTTTTCTCTGCACATTTATGGGTCAACATTTTTATTTTAAGTATCCCATGTTGACCTCTCATCGTCAAAGATCAGACTTTATTCTGAATTTATTTTTTTATTTATTTTAGTAAAATTGTTGTTATTTTTTACTTCAAAGAATAAATAAAATAAATAAAATATATTTTTTTTAACATACAATAAAAAATGTAAATAAATAAAAAATGTAAATAAATAAAATAAAAGCAGGTGCTGTTTCTTTGTCGACCTTCTGCAGACCCTGGAGCACGCCTTCCTGAAGCTGTGCACCACGTGTGACCAGGCGGGCTCCAAGCCGGGGTCCAGCCCCCTGCCCGGGGGGGAGGGGGGGCCGCTGGAGAGCAGCCGGTCGTTCGAGAGCAGCCGGGACGAGAGTCGGCCCATTCTGGGGATCGGACCGGAGACCTCTGCTTATTCAGGTTTTAAAGAACAGAGTCGCCAGCGGTTTAAAAAACATGAATTCAAAAGATGTTTTTTAATATTGTATTCCCTGTGTTCAGCGGACTGGAAGGTGCGAGCCCGGCACGTTCTTCCCAAGTGGAGAAACATCGCCGCCCTCATGGTCAAGACGTTGGTGCGGATGAAGAGAATGCCGGGGTACGTTCACGTGAATATTCATTTCACCGAGATATAAAATCATGAACAATTTAAAATAAAATATTAATTTCTCAGAGATTTAAAATTCTGAAAAAATAACATTAAAATAAAAAAATTAAATTAAATGTATTCGAGATGGAAAATTCTGAAAAAATTAAATGAAATAAAAATTTCACAGAGATGTAAAATGATGAGAAAGAAAAAAGAAAAAGAAAAATAATTTTACAAGATGTAAAATCCTGAAAAAAAAAAAATCCATCCATCCGTCATCGGGGTCGGGTTGCGGGAGCAGCAGACCCAGCAGGTTGACCCAGACTTCTCTCTCACCGTTCCCATTCTGGGGATCCCGAGGCGTTCCCAGGCCAGCCCGGAGATGTAATCCCTCCAGCGTGTCCTGGGTCTTCCCCGGGGTCTCCTCCCAGTTAGACGTGGCTGGTAAACCTCTAACGGGTTTCCAGGCACCTTTAGGGTTAGGGTTAGATAATAAGAAATACAATATTAATTTCTCCGAGACGTAACATTCTGAAAAAAAAATTTAAAACAAAATATCAATTTCACAAAAAAATTAATAAAATTAATTACTTTTATCTGAGATGTTAAATCTTGAAAAATAAACAATAAAATAAAATAAATATTTATTTCTTCGAAATGTAAAATCCTGCAAAAATAAAATTAAAAAAAGAATGAAAAAATAATGTCTCAAATATGTAAAATCCTGAAAAATATAAAAAGTTAAAATAATAAAAAATAATTTCTCAGAGATGTAAAATCCTGAAATTTTTTAAATTTAAATAAAATATTTATTTCAACAAAATACAGTAGCTTTCAAATGACATATTACATTAACACCAACGACTGCAGCTCTTCCTCTGAGGACGTGCCTGGTTGTTTTTATTTCTTCGCAGCTCGCTGTGCTTCCAGTTCCTGCTGCCCGTCATCCAGGTCTCCCTGATCTGCCTGTGCGTCGGTGGCGACCCCGACGGGATCCGGGTGGCCGTGGTGAACAACGAGACCTCGCCCTCCGCCTACAGCCAGACGCTGCTCTCCTTCCTGGACAACTCCAGCGTGCAGCAGGTATACACGACCGCGGCTGCGTCTAAGTTACTTAATAATAGCATGTGACGGTAGATCCTATTGACATTGTTCTTCCCAGGTGCCATTGTCCCACGCGGACGCCTTCGACGGCGTCTACAACGGGGAGTACTGGGGCGTCGTCGGCTTCGGACAGAACTTCACCGGCGACCTGATGAAAAGGTGGGAGGAGTCGTCACTCGATCATTAATCAATAACATGCTGACCACCATTTTGACTCTTTGGATGATGGGGTCTGTGCTTCTGCAGGATGATGCAGCGGCAGGTCTCCAGGGAGGTGGTGGACGGGGGATCGGTTCACGTCTGGCTCGACCTCACAAGTACAACTTGTTTTTGTTTTTTTTGCATAAATTTCAAGATATTTGAATCCAACAGTTTTCTTACAATTCATTGCAATAAACATACGGGTACAATTTAAAGAAGTTTGTGAATGAACTGATATTCTTGCATGTGTTTTGGGAGATTTCTTGCCAGAAATCATGAATGAAATATAATTTAAATTATTTTAATTTGTCTTATTTATTATAAACTTAAAAATATTAACATGCACAGTGCATGCACTAAACTATTGATTTAGAAATATACATAATCCCAGTAGAAATAAAGCAGCCAGATATCAGATATATATGTACTGTGAATCTGACAAGCAACAATGTTTTTCTTCTTTTTCTAGATCAACAAATTGCCTTCATGCTGCAGAAGAAGCTCCACGAGGCCTTTCAGGTATCAATAAATATTCTTCTTTTTGTTTTGTCAACTGGATCCTATATAATATTAATATATATATATATATATATATATATATATTAATATATATATATATATTCATATATATTCATATATTTAAAAATGTACTTATATTAATATATATATTGTATATATCTTTTTTTCACTTAAATATATTAAAATAAAATAAAATAAAAATGTCAGACATAAACATTAAAAACATACATATAACAAACAGGGCAAAATGATTATTCTTTTTTTTTAATCTTATATTATTTGACTCATGCATTATTTTTAGTTACGCGTTTATTTGTCGTGAAGTGTTGTTTCAATAAAGTTTAAACAATATAATACAGTACCGTTGACCTGCTTGAGTTAGTTCCTCTGTCGTGTATTTGCAGACCTTTGTGGATAATAAATTGGGGAGCTTCTCGTACCTGGTCGCGCTGCCAATAAAGGTAAACAAATATTATAATAATGATAAATAAGTTATGTAATAAGAATACATAAAGGCATAAAAAGCTGGTTGTACTGCACAATATTTTACAAACAACAAATGCAGCATTATTAAAATATATTTTAACTCTTTGTGTCAGTTTGAGGAGCCGATCTACGGCAGCGTCAACACGGACTTCACCACGTTTGTGACCCCGGGAGCTGTTCTCAGGTCAGTGACCCGGGAGCTGTTCTCAGGTCAGTGACCCGGGAGCTGTTCTCAGGTCAGTGCCCCACGGATGTTCTCAGGTCAGTGCCCCGGGACCTGTTCTCAGGTCAGTGCCCCACGGCTGTTCTTAGGTCAGTGCCCCACGGCTGTTCTCAGGTCAGTGCCCCGGGACCAGTTCTCAGGTCAGTGCCCCGGGAGCTGTTCTCAGGTCAGTGCCACACGGCTGTTCTCAGGTCAGTGCCCCACGGCTGTTCTCTGAATGTGAACCAGCAACCTTAAACCTGCATTTAATGCCCTCTTCCTCATCTTCCTCCTGTTCTTCCTCCTCCCCCTCCTCTTCCTCCTCCTCCTCCTCCTCCAGTATCACCTTCTTCCTGGCCGTGGGTCTGACCGCGCTCTCCTTTGTCCTGGAGAGGAAGGAGGGGCTTCTGGACAGGTGCTGGGTCGCAGGTGAGGGGTCAAAGATCAACAGATGAACTAAACATACAATAGTCAAAACAAGTGTGAGTTTGATATAGAATATAACATATTTATTGAATTAATTTAAAATGAATGTTCTAGATATATACAGTATGAGCAGTATTAACAATGTGCATAAATATATGCAGTGTTAACATTGTCCTCAGTGCGGGTATACATGAAACATATATATATATATATATATATATATATATATATATATATATATATATATATATATATATATATATTAATGAGTATAATAACTATATACAGAATAAACTACGACTGTACAAACTTATTTTTTGCATTTTTTCCAGGTTGCAGAGTGATGGAATTTACATATATTTAATATAAGTACATACATACTGTATATAATTACATTGCAGTAAAGAATTGTGAATTTGTGGATAAGTTGATTTCCTTTTTGTCCTTAAAATGTCACTTATATATTTTAAAATGCACATTTATACATACTGTATGGTTGAATATTGACTTCTCCACGGAATGAAAGACAGAATTCCGTATTTTTTTGAATGAATCCAATCGACGTTTCCTCCTCTGGAGTGTAATCTGAGATGTGGCCACTAGGGGGAGTGAAACGATCAGATGTTTTCACAATTCTAAAAGGCTTGATAACTTGAGTAACTATGATCATTTGGCCCTATTCCAGGTGTGAGTTCTCTGGAGACGATGCTGGCTCACCTCTTCTCTCAGCTGTTCGTCATCAGCGTTCAGATCGTCCTGCTGCTGCTCTTCGTCCTGCTCGTCTTCAAGGTCCGTGTTCCCGATGCACACCGACTCGAGAGCCCAAATCAAATCAAAATCGAAAAAATTATTTCTGGAAAACTCAAAATCAATCCAAGAAAGAAAACAATCCAAAAAGCTTAAATAACGCTTTGATTTATACAAATGAAGACGATCGTCTCCACATCGTTTAAACGTTTATACGTTTGGAAACATTAAGTATCTCATTGGTTCGACACGTTGAAGGTCACAACGCAGCGGAGCTGTTTGCATCTGAACCACATCATCGTTTTATTAACGCAATTATGTTAAAATAAATATATTAATTTAATGTAAGCGTCTAAGAGAGGAGAGGCAGCAGGGCGGGAACCTTCCTGCAGAGGTCAGCGGGGTCAAGTTCACCGGGAGAGCATCGATTTCAAAACACACAAATCAATACAGGGGGAAGCACTTAGTGAGTGAGCGTGTGTGTGTGTGTGTGTGTGTGTGTGTGTGCGTGTGTGTGTGTGTGTGTGAGTGTGTGAGTGTGTGTGTGTGTGTGAGTGTGTGTGTGTGTGTGTGTGTGAGTGAGCGTGTGTGTGTGAGTGAGCGTGTGTGTGTGTGTGTGTGTGTGTGTGTGTGTGTGTGTGTGAGTGTGTGTGTGTGTCTGTGTTTGTGTGTTGAGTCCAAACAGAGACATGCTTCTTGCCTGTGCATGTGTGTGCGCGTGTATGTGCATGTGTGTGTGCGTGCACGTGCATATGTATGTGTGCATGTGTGAGTGTGTATGTGCATGTGTATGTGTGTGTGCATGTGTGTGTGTGCATGTGCATGTGGGTGTGGGTGTGGGTGTGCATGTGTGTGTGTGTCTGCATGTGCATATGTATGTGTGCATGGGCAAGTGTGTATGTGCATGTGTGTGTGTTGAGTCCATGCAGGAATATGCTTCTGTACATGTGCATATGTGTGTACGTGCGTGTGTGTGCATGTGTGCCTGTGCGTGTGTGTGTGCATGTGCATGTGTGTGTGTGCCTGTGCATGTGCATGTGTGTGTGCCTGTGCATGTGTGTGTGTGTCTCTGTGTGTGTGTGTGTGTGTGTGTTAATTGAGGTACAGGAGTCCTAACAGACCATAACGTCATAAATCACTTCCTGCTCCGTGTCCAGGGATCACTATGCGATCGCCACGACAACGGCCCTTGATTGCTGTGGCAACCGACCGTCATGTGGACCTTCTATTTCTGCTCGTTGTCAGGGAGACAGATAGTGTCTTAACACACACACACACACACAGTGTCTGCCCCTTGAGTCTTCTCGGAGTCCTGGCACCCACATTACCCACAATGCAATGTTTTTCGTAACTTTAAGAGCGCCGTAAGCTGTTTTAAACTATTTGTTTAAACATGTTCCTCCATGTCCTCCCCCCCCCCGCCCCCCCCCAGCTGCCCAACGAGGGCTCCCTGACGCTGGTCGTCGTGCTCATCGTGCTGCAGGGCGTCACCGGCATCTCCTTCGGCCTCGTCATCTCGGCCGCTATCGACGACGAGCAGAGCGCCAACCAGGCGACGCTGGGCATCTTCTACCCCAACCTCATCCTCAGTGGTGTGTGTGTGTGTGTGTGTGTGTGTGTGTGTGTGTGTGTGTGTGTGTGTGTGTGTGTCCTTCCTTCGGGGAAACCAGCAGCTCTCCTGTCTTCTGAAAGTTATATTTAGTGGTTCAAAGTATTTTCGTTGAGGAGCTGCTGTGAACTTTTCCACCTTTGACCTTTGACCTCTCAACACTCATCATGGGGAATGTAAAGGTGGATTTGCAGTTGATTTTACGGTCACGGTACAGGATGATGTCATCACGTGTGAACATGTGTCTTCACGTGGCCACGCCCCCTGGAGGTTCCTCCGGCGTGACCTCCCTGTCCTCCTCCTCCAGGTGTCATCTGGCCGGTGGAGTGCATCCCGTATCCTCTCCGCTACGTCAGTGTTGCGCTGCCTCAGACCTACGCCTCCGAGGCCCTGCGCTGCATCATGTACAGAGGTACACACACACACACACACACTCGCCATAACGCCTGTAACTGAGAATTGGTTGATTATTCGAATCGATGGTTTTCAGACTTTATTTCATTTATTTATTTTGGATTTAAAGAAAACAGAAACTGATATTTTATTTAAATCATATTTATTTTCCTATTCTATATTTCTCGATTTGAGTTTTGTTGTTTTTTATTTGTTATCACACGTTCATGTCGTGCACCAGCACACCAAAGACACTTCCTTGGGTTTGAAAACATGCAGAATTTTTCAATTTTAGAGCATAAAAAAACAAATCGTGGGTTTGTGAGCTCTCGAGATGCTAGCTGTTTCCCCCGTTTGCAGTCTTTATGCTAAGCTAAGCTAACCGGCCGCTGTCCCCGACAGGTTGGGGTCTGTCTCAGATGATGGTGTGGCGAGGCTTCGCCGTCACAATGGGCTGGAACACGTTCTTCCTCGTCCTGGCGACGGTCATCATGAAGCTGAGGACGTGACGGCGCCCGGGTCCCCCCCACTCCCACACACACACACACACCCTCCCTCCATCTTGTCTGCGGATGAGTTGCTTTTGACGAGTGAAACTTCAAAATGCTGCACGTAAAAAAAAGAAAAAGGTACAGAAGACCGGCTCCGTGAGACGGCGTGCTCGATGCCTCGCGCGAGCGAGGACGCTTTAGACTCACGTCTACGTGCAGCTTGTTGGAAGCTTTCGCCGTCGCCATGGCGCCGACTCGGGGTCGCGTGTTCTCGCCGGTTGGCCTTTCGCTCTCAACGCCAACGGAGAGATTCAACGGGGAGCGGAGCGGTTCATCTGGAGGACGGCGGTTTTTACTGCTTTATATTTCTGCTCCGTCGAGAGAGTTGTACGCAAATGTGTAAAATTAGTCTGAGCACAACAATTTAAATGTGAAAATCACACACGGCCTCGGCGTCCCGTCTCTGACCCGTGAGACAGGAAGGGGTCGCGGCGGCGGCGCTGGCCGGCGGCGCGCTCCCGTTCAGGACGACGGAGTTCTCCGTGACTCGAAGGGGTTTAAAGTTTGGTGATGGGGAAGAATCGGTACTGTGTTATTGTTATTATTAGTATTATTCCCCCCCGATCGCCTAATATGATTCACCTTTTATAAAGAGAATTTAAAATGACGATGATGAGGTCTGGACATCATTTGGTATTATTGTGAGTATTACTTTTATTTTTTTAATAGGGTATTAAATCTCTGTAAGATCGTCATGTGGTCATCTAGTTATATGGAGTTGTGATGGTTTTTATCTTGACTTGCACATCATATATATATATATATATATATATATTATTAAATGTATATAAAGAATGTCTATGTTGAAATTATAATACAAAAGAAGGATATGATCATTAATAATACATATTATGAAGAATTTATGAGGAAAACAGAGAAGCCACTGTATCTTTATTGTAACTGTAAAAGTATTCAGTGAAATTAATACGTACCATGACGTAAAAAGCTAAACTTCCTGTATGAATTATTTTAAATATTTACATGAACTGCAATTAAACAAATCTAATTACAAGTTAGTAATTATAAGTTATTGTTAAACTATTCCACCTTGTAAGGCTACTCAGTGACTGAGGATGTCACATGTTTACGTGCCCCGGTGGAAGTTTAAATGGAAAGGAATGGTCTTGTCACATGACTCTACTTAAAGGGGCAGTGCGTAGGATGTGGTGCCATCTAGTGGTGAGGTTGAAGAT
The DNA here is from genome assembly GCA_036178185.1 of Liparis tanakae. NCBI lineage: Eukaryota > Metazoa > Chordata > Actinopteri > Perciformes > Liparidae > Liparis > Liparis tanakae. The sequence continues at coordinate 1,208,621 of CM070100.1, read as the reverse complement.
TGCAATCGACTAAACACTTCTTCCTCCTGTCTCTTAAGATAATGTGTAAATAAAACGTGGCCGCACAGTTACATATCGCGGTTATATATGATTATAATGAATATTATATTATCTTTCTGTTGATGGATCCCTTGAAATGTCACACTGGCCCTTTAAGTAACGCCTCTCTGTCTCGCTTTAACCCAAAGTGTTGCATGTACGCCTCTCTGTAGGTTTTAGGTAAAGATCCTGGTGGCGGTGGTTTTGGGTGAAGATAAGTATGTTAATCACAGACGTGTTCTCCAGGGGGCGTGTCATGTTGTAAAGTGGGCGTGTCTAGCCTGTGTGTTAAACCTAAAAAGTACTTTTTGCCCTGTTGCTGGACATTTTCGGGGAAACGCACAAAAGAACATTTCGTAATACATGATGTGAACCGTTGAATGAGGATTTGTTATTTAATTAAGTAATTCAGATAATGAAACGTCAATAAACGGTATCAGAACTGTGTGTTTACGTCGTGTTGTTTTCAATTTTAGAGCACTGACAGATCTGATGCTCAATACTCAAAAGCACAAACTCCCCCACAATCCCCGGGCTTTGGGCTTTGAGCGATGACATCATGCTTGCCTCACCTGCGTTGCCTCACCAGGTGACGACGTAGATCTGTGTTTGTGTCGGAGCTTCAGATTGAGAATACTTTTAATTCAAATGGCAGAATTGTTGTCTTTATATTACAATAAATTAGCATTTAAAACATTGAATCAAAAGCCGAATAGCGTCATTCTCTCGTCATGGTAACATGGATGAGGACTTTTGTCTCCTGAATGTATTAATTCAGATTAAAGTAATCAGAATGTTATATTTTGAAACCTAGTATTTATTTGTTTAATACCTGAGATTCAACATGCTTAGAATAAAAATCCCTCTGTTCTCCTCCTCTTGTCTTCTTCTTCTTCTTCTTCTTCTTCTTCTTCTTCTTCTTCTTCTTCTTCTTCTTCTTCTTCTTCTTCTTCTTCTTCTTCTTCTTCTTCTTCTTCTTCTTCTTCTTCTTCTTCTTCTTCTTCTTCTTCTTCTTCTTCTTCTTCTTCTTCTTCTTCTTCTTCTTCTTCTTCTTCTTCTTCTTCTTCTTCTTCTCTCAACCT
>CM070100.1:1195000-1202500 GCA_036178185.1 Liparis tanakae | reverse complement strand
GTGAGCGGCGGCGTGTTGAAGGAGGCTTTTATTTTGGTAATTGTTTTTGCATTTATTGCACGTGTGTGATGCAGCTTTCATCAGCGAGGGCCTCGATCGGTGAGTGTAGTCTTGTCTTTGCAGGGCTGGTGAAACAGGAGGAAGCCTGTGTGTTTGTGTGTGTGTTTGTGTGTGTGTGTGTGTGTGTGGGGGGGTGATTACTAACGTCTGTCATGGAAACTGGGTCAGACAAGTGGGCACGTTTTTACGACCTTGTTTCTGAAGCTGGAGGAGTTTTTCCATGGCGTGGCTCGAGGCGGCAGGCGAGCCGTTAGAGAGAATCCTCATCGAGCCAAACGAGGTGAAGCAGAGTTGTGTTCAGGTGCAGGCCGACACAGGGGAACTTTCCTTCTTCACTCGTATGAATTTGACCCCAGAACTTGTTTCAGGCAGCAACCTGCAGAGTGAAGTCTTTGCTTCATGTGTTGAAGCTGCATTCTCTCTCCTGGCCACCAGGGGGAGACTCCTCTGGTTGTATATAAGTCTCTGCTTCATGTGTTGAAGCTGCATTCTCTCTCCTGACCTCCAGGGGGAGACTCCTCTGGTTGTATATAAGTCTCTGCTTCATGTGTTGAAGCTGCATTCTCTCTCCTGACCTCCAGGGGGAGACTCCTCTGGTTGTATATAAGTCTCTGCTTCATGTGTTAAAGCTGCATTCTCTCTCCTGACCACCAGGGGGAGACTCCTCTGGTTGTATAGAAGTCTCTGCTTCATGTGTTGAAGCTGCATTCTCTCTCCTGACCTCCAGGGGGAGACTCCTCTGGTTGTATATAAGTCTCTGCTTCATGTGTTAAAGCTGCATTCTCTCTCCTGACCACCAGGGGGAGACTCCTCTGGTTGTATAGAAGTCTATGATTCATGTGTTGAAGCTGCATTCTCTCTCCTGACCTCCAGGGGGCGACTCCTCTGGTTGTATAGAAGTCTCTATAGTGACTCTACTTCTCTTGATGTATTCCCTCAGTAAACATGGTAAAGAGACATAAACTCATGTTTATGTCTCAGTCTCTAGTTTCAAGTCTTCATTTAGTACTTTATGCATAAAGCAGGGGATGCTTTAGGGGGCGGGGCTTCAAGGTGATTGACAGGTCTCTACGTCGCTCCTCCTCAGTCCACAGATTTATTCATTGGCTGCAAAAAAAACACAAAACAAGATGGCGCCGATAAAGGACTAAATGCTCCCGATGAGAGTAAAACAGACCATAACGTGGAGAATGTGGGCGGGGCTTACTGTGATTGACAGGTCGCTCGCCCACCCAGATTTTTACGTAATTCATCGGCAAGAAAAAAACAAAAGGTCAACTTCCCGCCTCCACTTCGCTCCCGTTGTGCTCCACTGACGATGGAACCACCTGCATCAGCCGGTGGCCGCGTGACCTCAGGTGTGTCACGCACCCCGTGAATTATTTAAATCTCCTCCCCGGCACACGTGACGTCAGGAAGGGGAGAGAAAGCTCAGCCCCCCGCCGCCTCATTATGTATTCACGGGGGAGTTAGTGTTTCGCCCAGAGACGCCTCTCTACTGCCGGTGAGCGGCGGCGGCGGCGGCCTCCAGCTGGACGGCGAAGCAGGTTTCAGGAATAGAAACCACTTTTAATAATAAATCAATGGAAGTCAGGAGCTGAATCACGTTGCTGGGGAAACATTGAGAGATCGTGAACCGACTGCAGGGTTCAACTTCGGGAAATTAAAGTGAATGGGAAGAAAGCAAGAAAAACTATATTTTGTTTATTTTTTCCCTTAAATTAAATAATAATTAATTATGTATATCAACAAAAGACTAATTTGACTATAATCTAAAAGCATAATTCAATTTTCGCTTACTTTCACTTATTAACTATCTTTAGTTTTTGCATTATTTAAAATGATGCAAATGTTGGTCTATTTCTTGTATATTTTTTTCCTTTAAATAAAAGATCAGAATAGTCAGATGCAAATGTTCATCTATTTTTAGTAAATTTGTTCCCCTTTAATAAAAGATTCATTGATTAAATAAAATGAATCAGATGCAAATGTTCGTCTATATTTACTGAATTCTATCCCTTATATAAAAGATTAAATGAATCGTTAGATAGATTAGAAAGTGTTTGTCTATTTTTTGTCTTCAAATAAATGAATGTGCGTTTCCGTTGGTATCCACGGCGACGGAGGTGGAGCCTGTTTCTGGGTGTGTTGACATTCCTCGCCAAAACAAAGAAGTAGTATTCTTTATTTCTTGATTGAAAACATGAACAACTCGAACGCTGCTGCTTTACATTTCCCATCATGCACTGCAGGATGATCCATACGGTCGACCGCCGACACGACGACTTCCTGTTTCAGGCTCGACCCGCTGCCCCGTCCCAACACTGTTCCCCCCACAGTGTGTGTGTGTGTGTGTGTGTGTGTGTCTGTGTGTGTGTGTGTGTGTGTGTGTGTGTGTAACCCGGCTCCTGCTCTGCGTTCACAGACCCGTGGAGATCATCTCCCCTCCGATCCATTTCCTGCCTCGCTCTCTCCGGCCTTCATGTCTCGAGCTTGTTTGTCCACACACACACACACACACACACACATGCAGTGTGTTACTTGTGAGTCTTTCCCCCCGGGGAGAGCTTCTGTTGCAGCGTTGCTCATAATCCATTACGTGATTAAAGCGTGAGGCTCCGGGATTGGTGCGTCTGAAACCTGATTGATTATGTGGTTAAGCCCCGCCCCCTCCCGTTAAGCCCCGCCCCCTGCTCCTGCAAAGAGCGCTGGAAGTTGATTGGCACACGTTTCCGTTATCGATTGCGAGAGCCACGCGGCGCGCTCACAGTGTGTGTGTGTGTGAGAGTGTGTGAGAGTGTGTGTGTGTCTGTCTGTCTGTGTGTGTGTGTGTGTGTCTGTCTGTGTGTGTGTGTGTGTGTGTGTGTGTGTGTGTGTGTGTGTGTGTGTGTGTGTGATCCTCCCACTGAATCATTGATGAGGCCGTAATCTGAACAGCGGCCCTCGTGTTTCTCCCCCGTCGTCGTCAGCCTCCTCATGCAGACGCTGACCTGGAGAGACCAGTCGGCTGCTCTGCCCTGGACACGACAACAACGACAACAACAACGACAACAACAAAGACAACAACAACATGAACTGCTTAGATATTCCCCCTCCTCATCCTCCTCTTCCTCCTCCTCTTCATCCTGCTTCTTCTCCTCTTCTTTCTCCTCCTCCTCCTCCTCTTCTTCCTCTTCCTGCCCTCACCTTCTCCTCTTCCTCCTCCTTCTCTTCCTCCTCAGATTGGAGGCTGAGGAGTTAATTACATCTCTATAAAATATGTTTCATGTCACTTATTCTCACTCTTTTTATTTTAAGGTTTGAATTCGTAAAGTTTCAAAAAGTTTCCAACCGAAACATTTAAATAATTCAAAGCAGGATCCTCTGTTTCTGATCCTCAGAGAGAGGAGGAAACTCAGGGGACACAATGGTGGTGAGTCAGATTTGCATCCCCAGCCCTCGAGGTGAGTTCAGGCCCCCCCCCCCCCCGGCCCCCCGGGCCTGAGCCTGTGTCTGTGTGTCTCTGGCCCGTGTAGAGGAGCCGCTCTGGGAGCCGCTCTGGGAGCCTCGCGCCACCAGCAGCTGGTGTTGATCACTTCATGTGAGCCTCAGCTGGACTTTGGCGCCGGAGGCTCCGACTCCAGTCCGGATGTTTCCTCTTCTCCGGAGTGTCTGACGGGGGGGCGGTGGGGGGCGGGGTCAAAGGTCAAGGGGGTCGGCGCGTTGACGTGCCGTGTGAACCCTCTGAACTCCGGAGCCATGTTCATACGTTTACTCCAGAACTACAGCGCAAGACTGTCCTTTTTCCCACGGTCCTTTAACACAACGCTATTTCATCAGAAACGTTTCATTCTACGTCTCGTTTAACATCCCGTCGCTAAGGAACCGTTTGCTTAACCCGATTCTGTAATGAAATAAAAAAATGTCGAGCTCCTCGACGCAAAGATGAAGCCCCGATGGAGAGGAGAGGAGGAGAGGAGAGGAGAGGAGAGGAGAGGAGAGGAGAGGAGGAGGAGAGGAGAGGAGAGGAGGAGAGAGGAGGAGAGGAGGAGGAGGAGAGGAGAGGAGAGGAGAGAAGAGGAGGGGAGGGGAGGAGAGGAGAGGACAGGAGAGGAGGATAGGAGAGGAGGAGAGGATGAACTCAACATGTGTAACACTGGTGGTCTGTGGATTCCATTGATTGGCCAGCGGGTCGTGAAGGTCGTGAAGGTCGTGAAGGTCGTGAAGGTCGTGAAGGTCGTGAAGGTCTCGTCCTTGGTGGTCGGTTCTTTCAAGCTTTCGGCGTCCTCCTCCTTCACCTCCTTCTCTTCCTTCACCTCCTTCACCTCTGCTCTCCCCGGCTTCACATTCCTCACCTCCTTTCTAACTTTTCCTGAAGTCTCTCCGTTCTCGTCTCACATGGTTCACGCCTCGCCGGCTGTAGCTGGCGTTGTGAGCGGCGCTGCTTCCCCCCCCCCCCTCTGGAGGACCCTCAGAGCGGCTCGGCGTCGGCCTCCTGGTGTCAGTGTTGGTTACAGCAGGCGGGGAAGTGGTGGGCGTGGTCGTGGTGGGCGGGGCTAAAGGTTTCTCCGGCTCGGGGCACGTCCGGTGGAACCGAGACAGACGTCATTAATATTTAAAGCGCCACGTCAGGGAGCGCATGTACCCTGAGGAAGTCTCCCAGTGAATGTACTTAGAATATATATATATATATATTTACATAAACTCTGTTATTCTGCTGTTATTGTTGTATTTTGTATTCCACGCTGTTGTTCTGGGCTTTTTAATTATGTTTTACCGTCTTGTTTACTCATCTCAAAGCTGAGAAACTTTGTTAGTTTTTGATTATATTTTGTCTTTTTTTATTGTTGCATTTTAAGAGTTTTCTGTAAAAGAAAAAAATCTGGTCATCGTTCCAGAGGGTTCAAATTCTGTCCGTCTGTCCACTCTGGTCTTAATCGGCGCTGCCATCGATCAATAGTTTAATTAATCAATCGGGAGGATGGAGCGTCTCCGTCAGGAGGACGGGGAGGAGCTCCGCCTGGGACACGGAGGTCGTTCCCGTGGCGATGCGGTTGACTCCAGATGTTTCACTTCTCAAGTCTTCCTCGGTAAATAAATCACAATCCAGGATCAGACGTGATCTTTTATTGATCAGCTGACCCACTTCACGTCCTCCCGCTGTCAGAGGAGGCGGTGCTCACGGACCCTCTGAGGCAGCTCCTCCTCCGGTCACCATTCTTTTCTTCCATTATCTTGATTCTTCGTCCTGGAGCAACGCCACGAGCCACGAGGCATCAGATACAATGTGACCGTGTAAATACCGTACGCCCATTGCTCTGACCTCGTACGGGAGTTTCCATGTTTCCATCATTTCCTTTTCATGTTCTGAACGTGTGAAATGTGTCTGGGACCCCCGGGGTCTGGGACCCTGAGGGTCTGGGACCCTGCAGGTCTGGGACCCTGCAGGTCTGGGACCCTGCAGGGTCTGGGACCCTGCAGGTCTGGGACCCTGAGGGTCTGGGACCCTGAGGGTCTGGGACCCTGCGGGTCTGGGACCCTGAGGGTCTGGGACCCTGCAGGTCTGGGCGTGACCTGGGGGTCGACCTCTCCCTCGACGTGGCCGTGCTCATCCACCACCGAGCAGGAGAGCTGCAGCTGGTCAACATGAAGTCATGTGTGTGTGTGTGTGTGTGTGTGTGTGTGTGTGTGTGTGTGTGTGTCGTCCCGTGTTTTACGAGTCCTCCGTGAGTGTGAGGTCGCCCGGCGGTCCCTGACCCGAGGTCTGTGGCGCCATTGTTGTAGCGCCGTGTGTCTCGGTAGCTAAGCAACCGCTGGCACGCCGCCAGGAGGGAGCAGGAGCTGAGACACACACACACACAGACACACACACACACTGACACACACACACACTGAACACCCACACACACTGAACACACACACACACTGAACACACACACACACACTGACACACACACTGAACACATTACACACACACACTGAACACACACACACACTGACACACACTGAACACATTACACACACACACACAAACCTGGTCCTCTGTAGTCCTGGTCCTCTTTGTGATTGTTTGCTGTTGTTGTTGTTGTTGTTGTTGTTGTTGTTGTTGTTGTTGTTGAGGGATAATTCATCACTCTGGTCCTTCTCTTGGTCTTCGGTGTCTGGATCCATAGAGTGAGAACCGCTGCCTCCAAACTCCAGAGTGTGTGTGTGAGTGTGTGTGAGTGTGTGAGTGTGTGTCTGAGTGTGTGTGTCTGAGTGTGTGTGTCTGAGTGTGTGAGTGTGTGAGTGTGTGTGTGTGTGTCTGAGTGTGAGTGTGTGTGTGTATGTCTGAGTGTGAGTGTGTGTGTGTGTCTGAGTGTGTCTGTGTGTCTGAGTGTGTGTGTCTGAGTGTGAGTGTGTGTGTGTGTCTGAGTGTGTGTGTCTGAGTGTGAGTGTGTGTGTGTGTGTCTGAGTGTGTGTGTGTGTGAGTGTGTGTGTGTCTGAGTGCACAGACGTGGTGTGTTTAGTATGCATCTCCTGTGTGTTATTAACCCCTCGTGTCTGGGGAGCAGGCCGAGGCTTTCATCCACTCCAACCGGGTCCCCCCCCCCTCCCTCCTCCCCCCTCCCTCCTCCTCCCCCCCCCCCTCCCTGCACCCTCTTCCTGGCATGTCCTCCCGGCATCTCCTCCCACATTACTAAGGCATCCCTCCTCCTCCTCCCGGAGGCGGCGTGTGAGGAGGCTCCTCCCACTCGGCGTCCACAGGGAGGCCGCCGCGTTTCTGTTTCTTTGAGTCACCTCCGTCTCCTTCCTCCCGTCGGGGACGCCAACTTTCAGAACTTATGTTGGGAAGAGTTGGGTCGAGACCTCGGGGTCGTGGCCTCGAGTCGTGACCTTGAGTCGTGACCTCGGGGTCGTGACCTCGGGGTTGTGACCTCGGGGTCGTGACCTTGAGTCGTGACCTCGGGGTCGTGACCTCGGGGTCGTGACCTCGGGGTCGTGGCCTCGAGTCGTGACCTTGGGGTCGTGACCTCGGGGTCGTGACCTTGGGTCATGGCCTCGAGTTGTGACCTTGGGTCATGGCCTCGAGTTGTGACCTTGAGTCGTGACCTCGGGGTCGTGACCTCGAGTGTGACCTTGGGTCATGGCCTCGAGTCGTGACCTTGGGGTCGTGACCTCGGGGTCGTGACCTTGGGTCATGGCCTCGAGTTGTGACCTTGGGTCATGGCCTCGAGTTGTGACCTTGAGTCGTGACCTCGGGGTCGTGACTTTTGGTCGTGACCTTGGGGTTGTGACCTCGGGGTCGTGGCCTCGGGGTCGTGACCTTGGGGTCGTGACCTCGGGTCGTGGCCTCGAGACGTGACCTCGGGGTCGTGGCCTTGAGTCGTGACCTCGGGTCGTGGCCTCGAGACGTGACCTCGGGGTCGTGGCCTTGAGTCGTGACCTCGGGTCGTGGCCTCGAGTCGTGACCTCGGGGTC
>CM070100.1:1155000-1190000 GCA_036178185.1 Liparis tanakae | reverse complement strand
TCTCTCTCTCCCCAGGAGAAGGCCGCCAAGTGGAAGACGCCGGACGGCGGTCAGATGGACGGTCTGACCACCAACGGCGTGCTGGTGATGCACCCGAGAAACGGCTTCACGCAGGACTCCCGGCCCGGCGTGTGGCGGGAGATCTCCGTCTGCGGCAACGTGTTCACGCTGCGGGAGACGCGGTCGGCGCAGCAGCGCGGCAAGATGGTGAGCCCCCCGGCAACGTCCCCGGCAACGCCCCCGGCAACGCCCCCGGCAGCTAGCGGTTACTGGTTACCGGGTCCAGTGCGATTCCCCCGCAGCGCGGCGTGGCTTTGATACATCACACTGATGAGAGCCGTGGGACTCAACCACAAATTACAGTTACGTGTTTCTTGTGCCGGGAGGTTTCTTTCCGTCTGAGCCTCTCAGCCAATCGGAGCGCTCGCTCTCCTGCCGGCGTCATACACATTGTACACACACACATCGTACACACTCATCGTACACACACATTGTACACACCCATCGTACATACACATCGTACACACACATCGTACATACACATCGTACATACACATCGTACACACTCATCGTACACACCCATCGTACATACACATCGTACATACACGTCGTACACACACATCTTCTACACACATTGTATACACACATCGTACACACACATCGTACACACATCGTACACACACATCGTACACACACATCGTACACACACAGGGCACACACACTTTATGCGTCTCTTTTTATGACTTGCTGTTCATGAGTCTCTCCGACGCTGTTATCTCCGCCTGCCCTTTACCTCGCTGTGTGTGTGTGTGTGTATGTGTGTGTGTGTGTGTGTGTGTGTGTGTGTGTGTGTGTGTGTGTCTGTGTGTGTGTGTGTGTCTGTGTGTGTGTGTGTCTGTGTGTGTGTGTGTGTCTGTGTGTGTGTGTGTCTGTGTGTGTTATTAACCACTCGTTATTTCACACTCAATTGGCAATTTAGATAGTCGTCAGTTTTCATTACGCACGGTGATGGAACATGACGGGTTAGTGGTCGAGCTGGAGGAGGGGGGGGCCTAATTTACACCGCCAATCAAACGGCTCCGTTTATTTAATCCGGTGGCCCCCCCCCCGTTATAGAAGGTTAACGGCTGAAGGACCCTCTGATTGAACGGGGAGGAAAAGAGTCGTCTCAGCGCGTGTGTGCGTGTGTGTGTGTGTGTGTGTGTGTGTGTGTGTGTGTGTGTGTGTGTGTGTGTGTGTGTGTGTGTGTGTGTGTGTGTGTGTGTGTGCGTGTGCGTGTGTGTGTGTGCGTGTGCGTGTGTAAATCTCGCCTTGGACTCGGAGTGTTTTCATAAAAAATAATCAAGAACAATCCATCACCGTGGAAACACACGACCGACTGAAGGAAACAAGATGGCTGCAGACACTCTAATACTTTGTGTTCTAGATGTTGTTCTTGTTGTTGTTGTTGTTTACTCACAAACACAAGGAGACGAAGAGCTGCTCGCCTTTGGCAGCACACACGGTGTAACCTGGATGAATTACGAATATTTTACAAGGAGTACACACACACACCAACACACGTATACACACACACATACACACACGTACACACACACGGTTACACATTTATTAATTGAGTAAAAACATATTTTTATTCTGTCTGAGGGAGACGTGTCTGCGCCACACCGCCCCCTGCTGTTCACCTACGAATACTGAATACTACACTGTGAACATCCTCCCACTCTGAACTGATCCTTTCCTTTTGGTATTCATTTATATAAATATGTATAGATATATATATATATATATATATATATACATACACATATTTATATATATATATATAAATATTTATATATTATATACAAGCATCTTTCTGTAGTTATAAAATATTAAATTATTATTATTCTATATATATATATATATTTATTTATTATTGTTATATGTAAATATTTATATAATAATATAAATATATATAGTCATTCATCTTATATAGCGCTTCTCTCGATACCCGAAGTCTCTTCACAGTCCAGAGTCCAGCGTCCACACACAGTCACACGGTGGTGGTGAGCTACGTCAATAGAAGGCTGCCAATCAGCGGCTACGGCCCCTCCCCCACCACCAACACTCATCCATCCATATGGTGCGGTGCATGTCTTTATGATGGTGGGGGGAACCGGAGTACCCGGAGTAAACCCACGCAGGAGAACATGAGGAGAACATGCTCCTCACAGAAAGGACCTGGAACCACCGGGACTCGACCCCGGGGCCTTCTTGCTGCGAGGCGACAGTACTAACCACTGAGCCACCGTGCTGCCCAATACATTTATATATATGAAAATATATTTATATATGTATATATAATATGTATATATTTATTAATTGATGTGTAAATATTTATATACATATTAACATATATATATACATATTGACATATTTCAATATCCTCCCACTCTCTGAACTTGATGTCTTCCTTTTGGTATTAATATATATATATATATATATATATATATATATATATATATATATATATATATATATATATATACACACACACATACATACATACATATACATATATATACACACGCAGGCATACATTTCTCTACACGCATCTATCCGTGTCGTGCCCCCTGTGTCCGCCAGGTGGAGACAGAGAGCCAGGAGCTGGTGGACGGCTCCCTCATCGACCTGTGCGGCGCCACGCTGCTGTGGCGCACGGCGGACGGCCTCTCGCGCACGCCGACCCTGAAGCACCTGGAGGCGCTGCGGCAGGAGATCAACGCGGCGCGGCCGCAGTGCCCCGTGGGCTTCAACACGCTGGCCTTCCCGTCCATGCGGCGCAAGGACACGCCGGACGAGAAGCAGCCGTGGGTCTACCTGCAGTGCGGCCACGTGCACGGCTTCCACAACTGGGGCCACCGGCGCGAGGAGCGCGAGGAGGGCCGCGAGGGCCGGCAGCGCGAGTGCCCCATGTGCCGCGCCAAGGGCCCCTACGTGCCGCTGTGGCTGGGCTGCGAGGCGGGCTTCTACGTGGACGCGGCGCCGCCCACGCACGCGTTCGGCCCGTGCGGCCACGTGTGCTCCGAGAAGACGGCGGGCTTCTGGAGCCAGATCCCGCTCCCGCACGGCACGCACACCTTCCACGCCGCGTGCCCGTTCTGCGCGCAGCAGCTGAGCGGCGAGCAGGGCTTCGTCAGACTCATCTTCCAGGGGCCGCTCGACTGAGCGGCGGCGGCGGCCCAGCATGCTTTGCGCGGGAGCGACACAGATTGGGCTTTTCTTTTGCTATAAACTTTTTTTCTTCTGGATTTTTTTCGTCTCTCATTTTTAAGTGACCTTTGTATTGATTTTTTTTTCATGGATGACGAAAAAAACAAAAGATTTCTATATTTTCACGTGAGACAGAGACGACACAGACTTTGTTTCTCGCAAAGAACTTTCAGCAAAACTCGTATTTTTCTAAATTACTAAACACGGTTTATATTCATGTTTATCGTTGCAATATCCGTCTGTGTACATCTCCAGAGCTAATTTAAACAAAGTTTATTTATGGCCCGGGACCCGCGGTGTCATCCTTTATCCGTCAAATTGTTAATTTTTTAAATATACAGTTTATTGATCAGATTTAAAGTTTTAAAGTTTGTCTTCTGAGGGTATTTTTGTCTTTCTCCTAGTGGCCCTCAGGCCTGTTTGTCGTATTTATACCCCCCCCCCCTCCTCTTTCACCTTTTTCACATTCAAAGCAATAGATTTGCAGCGGGACACCTCCCAGTGCATTGTGGGAAACTGAGTCTCCGAGGCGACAGACCGCTCCTCCCTTTAAAGTCCGACTGAGTGATTTTTGTTGCCGGGTGAATCTCTTCTGATCACGTGTCGGCAACGATGTAGCAACGCACGCACACACACACACCCACGCACACACACACTAAGCAAACCTGACCAATGTGTATGCCATTTGAAGATGAACGGAACTTGCACACGTGAACTAATTTTACAGACAATAAGCAAAGGGATGAGAACGACGACAGCGTGCTGCTTATTGTTTCTTCTTCGGTGGTGTTTGTGGCTCACCTGCACAGGTGAGCAGCATTGAGGAGTTATTCATGCTCCTAACTTCCAACCAACCTGGAATAAAAAGTGAGACCTACGAAACGCTGTCGGAGGCCGAGGCAGACGGGTGTCTTATTTTGAAAAAGGCCCCTGAGTTTAGAGAGAGGTGAACTTCCTGTGTGCTGCTGCTTCTTCTTCTCTCACCTGAGGTGCTGCAGGAAGCCCCGCCCCTCTGAACACAGGTAACCAGTCGTTTGACTCAGGTTTAGAACACGCCGACACACACGGTCTCAAGATGCTCAGCTGTGTGTGTGTGCGTGTGCGTGTGTGCGCATGCCTGTATGTGTGTGTGTGTGCGTGCCTGTATGTGTGTGTGTGCGTGTGTATGTGTGTGTGCGTGCTCTGCAGTGTCACATTAGGACCCGACCAGAGGGCCCGAGCTGAAGTTTGAGTAAACGTTGTGAGGTCATAATAGTTCTGAGCTTTGACATCAACAGACGTCCACAGTAGTTCTCCATAAACAGATTAATTATTCACATTGCAACACACTGATTCACCTCAGGGAGTAAACAACAACCTGTGTCACACACACACACACACACACACACACACACACACACACACACACACACACACACACACACACACACAGCTAAGGTCTTCTGAGGTTACCTCGTATGTCCATTCTGGATTTCCTTCCCCCAGTTTGTGTTTCAGTGTGATTAAAGGGCTTCACTCTGTGTCTCTTCTCCTTCCCCCTCTCCTCTTTCCTCTCCTCCTTCCTCTTCCCCCTCTCCTCCTCCTTCTCTCTCCTCTCCTCTTCTCCCTCCTCGTGCTTGAAAAGGCAAAAAGCAAAGAATGTTTCCAGAACACTTTTTTTGTAACAACTTTAAACAATAAAGTGTAAAGTTTCACATTGTGTTGGTTGTGATTCCGCTGGTAATAACTTATAATATATAATATTTATATTATATGAAAATAAATATTTCTCTGGGAGCATGACATGGAAACACTAATGAAGTATTATTTGTTAATGTGTTGAATTGTTTGAAATAGATAACGTTGTTACAATGTAACTAATTTAATTTATCTTATTGAACAAAGAATGCTTTCGACTAAAACACTTAGATTATTTTATGTTATGTTGAGAAAACACACAAAACATTTTATTTATTTTAAATAAGGTTTGAGTTTAATAGAAACATCCGGCTCAAACATTTAATAAGTATTTATTATATTCATAGAATCTTTCAGCAGAAACTTCCATTAACCACTTTATTGGCTTTTATTGCGGCTCGTCGACAGATCAGCTGAAGCCTGTGTGTGGGCACACGACCCAAACAAAGATGGCGGAGGACAAATAACTAATCATGAGACGGCGATGACCCAAACAAAGATGGCGACTACGTCCACTTCTTGCATACGTTCTGTCGTCCAGTGAACACGCCGGGCTGAGTCACGTGGCCCGGAGGATCTCCAGGACTCTAACCAGATGTCCAGGTCCAAACTGAAACTCGGTATAAAGATGAAACATTTTTTTTTTATCTTTCTTTAAAAAAACAAATTATTTCAAACTGGGTGTAAATGAACACGTGATTATAAAAAAATCTCCATGGCTTTTCCCAAAATTTTACAATTTAAGTTTTTACCATGACTTTCCCAGCCCTGGAAATGAACATTTTAAAATCCCATGACTTTTCCAGGTTCTCCATGACCGTACAAACCCTGTGAATAAATAATACGACTTAGGGTTCAAAGCACTATATTTACATAAAGACGATGTACGACACCCCGACAAGCTGCTCATGAGGCGTTCAGGTCCCGATGAAGAAGAGACGACACGCCGTGACGTCATATTGCACTTTATTCAGCTCAGAGCGGCTGGATCAACACTTATTGCTTCAGGCTTCCGGTCATCTCAAGTATCCGTGTGTGTGTGTGTGTGTGTGTGTGTGTGTGTGTGTGTGTGTGTGTGCGACGTGGCTGTTTCATAGGACATTAAAAAGGCGGTACTTGGAGCTAACAGGAAACAGACGCATGTCCCCGCCCCGCGGCCAGAGGCGCCCGCCGTGTCGCTCACGGGTCGTTTAGAATGTGGACATGAAGGGACGAACCTGTGGATTCCCACTGTGTTTGAACACACCTGGTTCCCTACAGCAAACTACATCTAATAAAAGTGCGTTTCATGTGTTAATCTGAATGATGGATCCATATAAAAAACAATAAAGGAGTCAATTCTCCACCTAACTGCCAACACTTTAAATCCAGTTATTTATTTATATATATTATATTTACACGGCTGAGCTGTGGACTCAGTGACGCTTGAAATAAATGGTTAAAACTCTTCAGCAGCGAGCGCAAACATTTATTAATAAAAGTGAAATCTACTTTGTAGAAGATAATTAGTCAGAAAAGAATACAAAATTAAATATGAATGTGTTATTTTTTCTCCTTCTTTCTTTATCGTGGATCTAGGTCGTTAGTCACCGTGACGGCTAAGTGGCTCATGATTAACACTGTTGGTTGTGTGTGTGTGTGTGTGTGTGTGTGTGTGTGTGTGTGTGTGTGTGTGTGTGTGTGTGTGTGTGTGTGGTAAAAAGGTGTCAGTGGTCCATGATGCGCAGGTTCCCCGATACGATCTTGTTCTCCAGCATGGACCCGGCCGGGATGTCGATCCGGTCTCCGTGGTTGGCGATGATGATGACGGTGCCCTGTGAAGAGGAAGAGGGCGTTAAAAATAAAGAGCTTTGAAAAGCTTTAAAACTCCGGAAGCTTCCGCCTGGTCAGAGACGCAGACGACCGGAGGACGCTGTGGGATGAAGACGAGTCCGCTCAGAGCTTTTTAAGAGTCTCTCTGGGACCTTCAAAATAAAAGACAGATTTAATGTTGTTTCTTATCTGCAGCAGTTTGAAATGAAACCTTCAGCCAGGAAGGGCCCAGCCAATCAGAATGAGCCTCACCTGGTTAACTTTTACAACACAAACTAATCAAAACTAATTAGCCCAATTAAACAAAGACATTAAAAACTCAAATCAAAACAAACTTGGGAGGATGCATCTATAAAGATGAAGATGAAGATGAGTCTACTCTGAGCTTTTTAAGACTCAGTGAAAACCGTCTTTCTGGACCTTCAGAATAAAATACAGATTTAATGTAGTTTGAAACTAAAAGTTCAGCCAATCAGAACGAAGCTCACGTTACAAGTTACAACACAAACTAATTCTAATTAAATCACAGAATTAAAAAGACTTAAAACACTCCAATAAAACAAGCGTGTTAAGCTGGAGCTAAACTCGGCTCACCTTGAGCGACACGTTCTTCCCCAGCGTGACGTCGCCCGACACCGTCAGGTGGTCCAGCTCCAGCATGTCGGGGATGCTCTCGAAGCGGGTCAGGTACTCCTGAACCTGAACGCACCGCGAGGAGGACATCAGTTAAGAGACGGATTGATTACCTGTTTACATGTTACACCTGGAGGACGACGGCCAGCTGCATTTAGAGGGAGGAACTTTATTCTACAACAGTTGAAAATAAAGAAAAGTAACAACAGAAAATGAGGAAAGTAGATCATTTTTTAATTTAATTTTGTTAAAAGTTTCTATTAATTAATTAAATTATATTACACACACACTATCTATTTTTTTATTTTTGTAGTTTATTTAAAATGTTAAAGTCGTGTGCTGCGTTTACTGTTTAAAAAGGTATAATATAAAAATACACTGTATTATTATTAATATATTATTAAAATGTATTATTTTAAAGTGTTAACTCAACCATAATTTGTTTATCAATTTGCTTATTTAATTTAATCATTTTTAGGCACATTTTAATTGCATTTCTTTCTTTTGTCCGCCAATAAAAATATCCTTATTTACTTTATTTATTTATAACCACATTTTAATTTGCATTTCTTTCTTAAATCACTTTTGACAGCCAATAAAAGTAAAAAGAAACTTAATTTTTTTAATTAATAATCTTTTCCTTTCATTGCTTAGAAATAGATGTATTTATCTAATTTTTTTAATATTCATATTTACTTTGTATTTTTTTCTGAAATCAGACATTTGACTGCCAATAAAAGGAGAAAGAAATATTTAGAATTCTTTTAAAATTAATAATAATAATCTTTTCCATTCATTGCTTAAAAAAAAAAAAAAAAAAAAAAAAATTCTATCCACATTTACTTTGTATTTTTTCTTAAATCACACTTTTAACAGCCAATTCAAAGAAGAAGAAAGAATACTTTTAAAAATAAAAATTCATTAACAATAATCTTTTCCATTCATTGCTTCCAAATAGATTTAATGTAGTTCACCTCCGACTTTAAACGCGGCGACTCGACCCGCGTGTCTCTCGTCGTCGTGGTTACCTTGGTGAAGGAGCTGCCCAGCTTGACGTGCGGCGTGGAGGGGAACTCCCTGCGGGGGCTCATGGTGAGCGAGCCGGCGTCCAGGCTGTACAGGTTGGACATGACCAGCAGCAGGTCGGAGGTCGTCTTCACCGGCAGGAAGCGGCTGCGCGGCACGTTGATGCCGAGCGCGTTGTCGAAGCACTTGATGGCCGCGCCCACCGCCGTCTCCAGCTGCACCACGTTCTGCCCGCCATCCGTCTGGGGGATTTAAAGTAATTAAACAAGCTGCTACTACACTACACTTATATATGAATATTAAATAAATAACAATACATAAACTTGTAATGATCTGGATCTCCAAATAAATAACAATACATAAACTTGTAATGATCTGGATCTCCACCAGGGGGAGGAACATTCACCACTCCATGGATATCTTTATCTTCAGGACCTCCACACAGCCTCGTGTGTGTGTGTGTGTGTGTGTGTGATTTATTATGCTGAGCTGCTGAGATTTGCACCACCTGAGGCGACGCTCGCGACGCTCCACCCCCCCTCACCTTGGGGTTGATGATGATCTCCATGCCCCCCCCCCCCCCTCACCTTGGGGTTGATGATGATCTCCATGCCCCCCCCCCTCACCTTGGGGTTGATGATGATCTCCATGCCCCCCCCCCTCACCTTGGGGTTGACGATGATCTCCAGGTCCATGGCGTGCTGCTCCCTCAGCCTCTTGATGGCGGCCAATGAGATCCACAGGTTGTTGGTGTTGAAGATCTTGAACTTGGAGACGGACTTGAACTCGTCCACGTGGGCTTTGGGCACCTGGGCGATCTCCAGGAGGCGGAGCTTCCCCTCGTACTGGATCAGCGTGCCGCCCTGGAGGAGACAGGCGGCGTTACGGCGTGTCCTCGGTGGGCGGGGCATGAACTCCCAAGATGCAACAGCGACGCGTGTTTTTAGGATCGTTTCTAAAAGGATTCTTTACAGTATCGTAGATCAGGTGGGAGGCTCAGAATAGTCCATTTTTTTAAATATATTAAAATATAATTAATAACAATTAAAATAATTAATAAAATAAATAAAAAAGTGGGAATAAATAAAAATTCAATCAGACTAAATAACTATAATTATAACAGCAAACTTTTAGTACGACTGTATATTGATTGCTATGAGACTTATATTAATGAAACCATTTTTTGGTCCCAGTGATAAATTTAAAGGGCCAGCGCACCCAAATTAATTTGATACACTTTCAGTTTTGGATAATTTCTTCTGTGAAAGTCCATTATGGGACCGTATAGGGTTTACACAATAAGTTTAAATTCTATAGTAAATAATAAGTAAATACATTCTATAATTGGATATTACTCTAAGAGGGTCTCTCATGGTTGATTAATAGAAACAGGACTTTTCTTTAAGTGGTTTCTCTTCATTTATTCATGGGGACGTTATGATTTATTTACTACTAAAAAGGGTAAAGTCTCCGGGTCGCTATGCACATTTCTGTTTCTTGGCATACTACGAGTTTTACTTTGAGGATTATTTTGTACGTTATTGTAAATCTCAATTAATCAGGACAGCATAATGATAACATTTAAACAATGTTGAGCTCCACACATTAAAATGAGACGCTCTAGATCAGTGCTTATGGTAGACATATTGTACATAAGAAAATGTTCTAATATCAAAACATAAATACATTTAATTTGAAGCCTTCAAAATAAAAGCACAGCATATTTTCTTTGAAATGTCTTTAAAAAAAAGGCGATCGTGTCCTCCTCAAGCCGTCAGGGGCCACACGGCGTGGCGGGCCTCGTGTTGGACACCCGTGTTCTAGGTCCAGGAAGCCAGAACATGGCGCCCCCCCCGCCCACGTACCTTGACGTCGGCGCGCGTCTTGTCCGTGACCTCCATGATGAACTCGCAGCGCTTGCCGTTGGGCTGGTTGACCAGGTGGTGCAGGATGTGCAGGTCCACCGTGGCGCCCAGGTTGTCGATGTTGGACACGAAGATGTACTCCTTGCCCTGCGCGATCAGCTGGTCCAGCAGGCCCGAGTTGTAGAAGCTGGCGTAGATGTCCCCGTGGCCCGGCGGGTACCAGCCCTCGGCGCTCTGGCCCGACATGCCCAGGCTGGTGGACACCGGCAGGAGGGACTCCTTGTCCACGCGGGGGTACCTGGGGGGGGGGGGGGGGGTTACAGGCTGATGAGTGGCACCTCACAGCAGAACTCAGGGAGCGCTTGATTTCTCCACGGTGAGGTTCCACCTGCTCTGGTTGAAGGTGTGTATCTTGACGCGGTGGTGTGTGTGTGTTTGTTTGTTTGTTTGTTTGTTTGTTTGTTTGTGTGTGTGTGTGTGTGCTCTCACCTGCTCTGGTTGAAGGTGTGTATCTTGACGCGGTGGTGTGTGTGTGTGTGTGTGTGTGTGTGTGTGTGTGTGTGTGTGTGTGTGTGTGTGTGTGTGTGTGTGTGTGGGTGTGTGTGTGTGTGTGTGCTCTCACCTGCTCTGGTTGAAGGTGTGTATCTTGACGCGGTGGTGTGTGTACTTCTGCAGGATCTTCTTCGTGTCCTCGTCCGTGTTGAAGGAGTTCATGAGGACCAGCGGCACGTTGGTGTTGTAGGTCTTGTTCAGGTGCTGTGGGGGGGGGGGGGGGGGGGGGGGGAGTTAATAACTAACTGTATGGAAACAATGTTCAGGAATGTTCTGCTTTGACAAATTGACCAAGAATAATTAATATGTATTAATTTATATAAGTATGTGATCTCTTTATAAATGTAAGTGAGAGACATTGCCCAAAAGCCAAATCATTCTTATATAACAAGCTTCTATAAATAAAATCTTCTTTGGATTAATAAATAGTGCATCTTCCACAAAAAGTCTTCTAGAAGAAGAACCCTACTGGGCTTTTACTTTCTAAACGGAAACACGAAGTGTTCATAAATATTACGTTTTTCTAACTTTTTGAATATTTTCTTGTCATCTATTCTCAGGTTTGATATAACTAATTAAATAAATATCGATTTTTCCTGACGCATGTACAAGTGTGTGTGTGTGTGTGATCCATTTTCTCTCTTTTCTAAATAGGACGATTCAGTCGGAGGTAATCGGAGCAGACCTGAGCAGAAAATGGAGAGCAGTGATTCGGACACAGAGAGCAGTGTGCAACACACACACACACACACACACACTCCCTTCTCCATGTCCCACAGACCTGCTGCTCGCCAACAGATCCTCTTTCTACCCCCCCCCCCCCCCCCCCCCCCCAGGTATCACACTGAACTCCTTTCAGAGGAAACTTCAGTATTTTCAGCAACTGGCTGAAATAAAACCGGACCTGAACTCCTCTGGTTGTATAGAAGTCTATGCTTCATGTGTTGACACTGCATTCTCTCTCCCGACCACCAGGGGCTCCTCTGGTTGTATAGAAGTCTACGCTTCATGTGTTAAAGCTGCATTCTCTCTCCCGACCACCAGGGGGAGACTTCTCTGGTTGTATAGAAGTCTACGCTTCATGTGTTAAAGCTGCATTCTCTCTCCTGACCACCAGGGGGCGACTTCCCTGGTTGTATAGAAGTCTATGCTTCATGTGTTAAAGCTGCATTCTCTCTCCTGACCACCAGGGGGCGACCCCTCTGGTTGTATAGAAGTCTACGCTTCATGCGTTGACGCTGCATCCTCTCCCCTGGCCACCGGGGGGCTCCTCTGGTTGTATAGAAGTCTATGCTCCATCCTCTCCCCTGGCCACCGGGGGCTGCGTACCTCTATCTGCTGCACCGTGAGGTCCAGGAAGGTGTTCTCGTTGCGGACGCTGATGAGGCTCTTGGGGCCCTTGCAGCCCATGCTGGTGCCCAGGCCTCCGTTCAGCTTCACCACCACCAGCTTGTTCAGGCAGTCGGCCACGCTGTTCGGCAAACCGCGGCCGGCGATCTTATCGTACGGCTGGATCTGGAGGAGGGAGAGATGGGGGGTCTTTCAGAGTCTTGCACAGAATTAGTTTTTAAAGATCTGTGAAGACTCGTTTTTGTGTCAGTTGGTGCAGATCATTAATAACGACGACTTAATCCAGCACACGAGTGTGTGTGTGTGTGTGTGTGTGTAGAGACGCTTCATTTGAACTCAAAGGAATGTCGTCTTTGAATTCAAAGTACAAACAGAAGATCACGCTCACACTCGTCGTGTTTCCCGTGAAGTTTCATTTCGGCCTGATCGAATTTCATCCTCGCTGGGGATTTATTGTTTTTAAATCAAGTTAGAAGCTGGAAACAATTCAAGGACAGCAAACTGTAACCAGATGTTCCACAGCGTTCTGGAAAAGAGGCTCTTAGCACTTCACGTGTTAGTGATTATGAAAACATTCTCTCTCCTGACCACCAGGGGGCGACTCCTCTGGTTGTATAGAAGTCTACGCTTCATGTGTTAAAGCTGCATTCTCTCTCCTGACCACCAGGGATTCAAAATGTTACACAACTAAAAATTAATATGGTTTTCACAACACGATAAATCTGCGTCAGAGTCCACTTGGTTCTGATCCGTCCGCAAAGGTCATGTTTAGGGCTTGGCGGTGACACACACACACACACACACACACACACACACACACGATAAAGAACATTTATTAAAGAAGGTTCCACATGTCTTTGTCCGTCTCCACTCGTTCTTTTCTAAAGTTACTCGAGTCTTTGTTACTAATAGGAAAAGTCGTTCAAATGACCGAAGCTCCTCGTCTTCTTCCGGGCGGAAGATCTTTGTGTTTCGGTCGACCCGTTGTTTATTTCCACAGGAAGTACCACAGAGGAAGTGTGGAGCACTTCCCCGTGACGGGAAGTGAAAGTGCCCGTCAACAGATCTCTGTTCTTTCCCTGATGAATGATGTCTGGACGGCCTCAGACTCAAACCCCTCAGAACTACGGACCAGGCTGGCAGAGGACTCAGAATGCAGTCTAGTTTCCTTCCTCTGGACAGGAAGCCGTCACACTGGCTCTGGTGCCACGCTCGCTCTCTACATTACACTTCCTGTTCCCCGTTTCCTCTCCACAGACGTCGATATACATCAGACTCCCCCTGCCCTCCTCTTTCTGGCCCTCCGTTCATCTGTTCATCGGAGACAGACGAGGCTTTGTGAGCGAGTCCGGCGCCGAGCGATCTCCACGAGGTTCTGTTGGTGTTCAGGGGGACGGACCCAAACATATGGAGGACTTCAAATGTCTTACGTATAAATAGATAAATGAATGTAGGAATAAATATAGGAATAAATGCTTAAATAAATAAATGCTTATATAAATGTATAGATAAATACAGGAATAAATAAATACAAGTCCGGACCTCCCCAGCTCATTTGCATATAAGGACACATAAATGTCGCGCATAAATAAATGAAGAAATACGCGTTGACACATAAATAAATGAAATAGATTATTTAAAATCATGTCATGTTTAGGTATTACTTATATTGATTTATTCCTGTATTTATTTATAAATGTAATTAAGATGTTCTTAATATTTAAATCTTGGAGAAAAGATTTTACAATATTTCACATATTAAATATGAATATTTCACATAAATGAAGGAATGCATTGTCAGTTGTTGGAGGCGGTTGGTCATCTGGGAGCAGTGTTTGACTGTAATATTTGACCAACTATTAATAAAGCAACCTGTAAAACCAGAACGGTGAGAACGTGTTCACATACGTCACAAAGGATCAGGATATTGGGTTTGGCGTGTCGCCTCTTCAGGCTTGAAGGAATCCTCAAAATTAAAACACCTGGTTCAGTTCATCCATTTTAAGACGACTATTTCCCTAAATACACGTCCTGTTTACCGCCGCCTGGTAAAGCCTTTTCATTGGTCCTCCTGATGATAAACTTTTATCTCATCGGGTTGAAAAGCTTCAGAAGACCCCGAGTGAAGAAGCCGAGCGAGCCTCCAGACACACGGCGGTTTCCATGGGAACTTCAGTCACATGACCATAACACGCTCACGCGTGAGCATCTTCTTACGCTAGCGGAGGAACGAGTTTCTAATGAATCCCACCGACTAATTAATGCCTTAAACGAGGCTTATGGATGAACCCGCTCTGCAGCCCGACACCGGGTTCCTCCTGTACATGCAGACCTGCACACCGAGTCCTGGCTCCAGAGATCCTCCTCCCCGATACAAGCAGATACAGTTTGACCTTTTTACAAACTCTTTGAAGCTTTTCGGCCTTTGAAGTTCACAGAAACAACAGAACCAGCTTCTTATTGGCGTTACAGTCAGGAGTCCAAGGGTTCATTCCCTGCAGTACCCTGTCTGCCCACTGGGCTATGAGCCTCTCTACCTGTAGAGGCGCTATGAGCCTCTCTACCTGTAGAGGCGCCATTTCGTACTATGGGTGCAGTACCACCCCCGGCCACTATGTTTCTCCCCTCTATCCTGTATCTTGAGGCACTCTCGTCCTCTTCCCCTCTTTCCGGCTTCGTTCTTCCTGTCCAGAGGGTTAGCGGGAGGCTAGCCCTCCTGAGCTAGCGGGATTTGTCACATTTCTGACTCGTACATTTTTCTTCCACCAATCTCAAAAACATTCGATCCCGATTCGCACGGCGCAACGATCAGCTTCACCGCCTCACCGCCTCCTCCACGTTTTACGGCCGAGCTCCCCGAGCTCCCATTGGCCGACGTCACGGTCGGGTTGTGGACATTGGAAACTCCAGCTGGACACATTCATTCACAGCCGCCTCTCGCTTTACTTATTCATGCTCCTCCCCCACTGCGCCTGTGACTCCCGTTACCTCCAGGTGAGCTCCAGGTGAGCTCCGTGTCACGGTGACGGAGAGCAGCAGAAACGGCTTCACTGGCCGTTTCAAGTGTTTCACATTGTCGGAGAACTCAACACGACGCGTTCAACTCAAGGAGACACACATGTTTGCGAAGTAATAAAACAGGTGTGTCTGTAGATCAGCGTTCCACGGCTATCGCGTAAGAAGTTCTTGCTCCTTGAGAATCGACCTTCTAACCCCAAGCTCATCGTCTCCTTTCAACGGACTCCTTTCACCTCGTTGGGTTGAATATTAACCATGCTGAATACTGCAGCTGGTTCTAATGTGTCAATTTGTGGCGCTGACGGCACCGGGGGACCCTGAACACACCGCGGCGCGTGTCATTTCATCATTGGAGGCTCCGGTGGGACTCGAACCCCTCGTGGCAGTGTCATCGTCACCGAACAGGGCGCGTTTATGACTCGCCAATATGTCGTCCACCACAGTTATATTCCACATGGCAGCGGGACGGAACCGATGGGAACCGACTAGAACCGATTAAAACCAATAGCAACCAATGGGAACCAATGGGAACCGATGGGAACCGAGGGACGCGTTGTTCCCGCCCACATGCAACCGAGCCGCCGAGTCCTGAATCACAGCGTCATCCAACTCAAGTGTCGAGTAAATAAACTAATTAAATAAACACTGTGGTGTGTAATACAAATGTAAACTATCTCTACAAATATTTGTAGTTATATTTTAGTTTTCTTGGATTTACTTATTCTTTACTGTGTATTACGTGTTTATAATTCCCTGAGGGACGATCAGGGATCCTCTGATCTTCTGTGGAAGGTTTTCCAGCTCATAGCTTTGAACAACGTGGATATTCTTAGATTAATGTGACATCATCAACAGTTCCTGCCCATTAAACTGGCTAAAAGTGTTGCGCAATGCAGCAGTTGCGTGCTAAAGGTCACAAGGGACTCACTTTCACTGCGATGTTCTCGGCTTATCGCTTTACGGCTTCTCCGCACTACACGGTAGACTCGGATATACAATTCCCCTTCGAAACACTCCCAGATTGAGGAAATGTATTTCACACCAGCCGATCTACAGTTCTTCCATAAAACGATGAATGATTGACTCTCGTTTGTCTGAGTCAAGTCAACGCCCGGACACAAGAGTCGAGAATCCAACGCGATGAGGAAACGGCTGACTTGAAAGCCGTCACTTAAAAACCAAACAGTGACTCTCACGAGGAAACAAGAGGTTCAGTCACAAAGGAAACGCTCCTCATTAAATGTGGCATCCCCCAAGGTTCATCCTAAGGCCCCCTTTTATTCTCATCATATATACCAACCCTGGGATTCATCTTTGCCACGTGTTTGACGATTGGAAACTAGTTTGATAATCGATTAATCACAACAGTAACAAGACATCACTGGGAATGACATCATTCACTATTCTCTGACATTTTACAGGTAAAAAGTATTTTTTTACAGGGATATGTTTTGTCTCTCCCCAAAAACGCATCCGAACCCTCGATGAACTGGACTTACCGAGTCCTCTGGAGGTCTCTGGATCTTGATCCACTCTATCGACGGACCCTTCACCTGCAGAAATCTGTGGAAAAGATTCTTGAAGCCCTCAAAGTCTTTCCTGGACACCTGAAAAACATAAAGACTTATTAAAACCTTTATTCATCTCAGTCATGAGTAAAATACTTTCTACAAATTAGGCTAAAATAATAACATATACTATAGTGTGTATATATATATATATATATATTAATTAAAATATATATACACAATATAAATACATTTGAAAAATATATATAAATTAAAAATGAATATAAAATATAATAAAAATATATATATATATAAATAAATACGAATATAATAACATATATATAAATAAATACAATATATAAATAATAAATAAAAAAAATCTATATATATATATAACAGAGGGTAGGGAATATAAATAATTTGGTATCCCTTATAAGCGGAGACCTGCCCATTTGTCCCACCAGTGTGTACTCTACAGCTGTGTATGTGCACAGGGCTTCAAGAGACTGTACAAAGACGTTTACTGTGAACACACTCGAGTCAAAGTGTGACTGGCTGCCTTCTTTTTTCCATCTTTTGCGAGGGCCTGGTTAAAGTCTGACAGGGCCTGTGTGTGTGTGTGTGTGTGTGTGTGTGTGTGTGTGTGCTGATAGTTTTCTATGAATTTGCGACCACTCCCAACACCAGAACTCTGTGCGATGACGCAACACAGGGCGACACGACAGATGTTTGCAATTTTCGTGACGTGCACTCCTGTGTACGTGCAGAAGTGGAAGTATGTGTCACGTTTGTGTGTGACCCAACCACTCAAAATCACAACCAGATGGTCGGGGGGAGAGAGAGAGAGAGAGCGAGAGGGAGAGCGAGAGCGAGAGAGCGAGAAAGAGAGAGCACCTCTTGCTCGGCGCCCTCGGCGGTGTCCAGCAGCTTCTCCAGCTCGGCGTGCATGGAGCTCTCCAGCTGCTGCCGCATCATTTCCTGGAACTGGGCCATCCCTCCGTTGGCCACGCCTTTGCTGAGACCTGAACGGGGGCGAGAGACGCACATGAATATTACTCAACTCATTGTGGAGGACGGCCCTCGGCGAGACTCCAGGAATCTTTTAGGCAGATATGCAAAACATTCGAGGCCCTAAAACCTGAGAATCGGATGATTTTCGTGTTCTCGCATTGAGGCAACATCTTAAAATTGGTCGGCTCAACTGAACGAGACGATGGACGAGCGCCACTCTGTTGTCGACCGGTCATCGCGGAGCAGGAGTCGAGGCTCGTCATCGTTTAGTCGTCGTCATAGCAACCACGCCTTCGAGGACACGTTGAATATACGTTAAATACACGCGTCACGGTTCAAATCTGCAGAAATCAGGAATTATGAAATGTTGGGGGCGTGCAGCTCAAGTCTTCGAGGAGCTTTGGAGCATCTTACCAACTACTTTAAAAGGTGGTTAAGAAACATTTAACAATGTTTGGCCTCTAAAATCCAGTGTTGTTAAAAAAGACAAACCGTGAACGCCTCGCTCACGCCTGTAGTTTGGCCTACATGCGTGATTAATATCAACAACAATAGGACCAGTTATGGACGATCCTTTCTGTCGGAGGCCCGCGAGGCGTGGGATCCGGTACCGTTACACACGCCTCACGCCTCATTCCTTTCTTTAGACATGAGGGCGGTGACATCATCACGGTAACTTTTAGAATACTGACACGAAACAGGACACTAAGAAGACGAGATAAACCCCGTGGCGGGAGGGAGTGAAACCTTCACATTACGGATGAGCTTCCCACTGGAACCCAGGCGGCTGGCAGCGTCACACACACACACACACACACACACACACACACACACACACACACACACACACACACACACACACACACACACACACACACACACACACACACACACACACACACACACACACACACACACACACACACACACACACACACACACACACACACTGCTCTTACGGATTTATCACGCTCATAAAGTTGCTCAGTTCTCTTCTGAAGACCTAAAAGCGATGAGTGGAGGACGAGGATTAATCTGCACACGAACAAACATCGGTCGTTGGCACAGTGGTTGTTTTTCTTCTTTTCCTAGCGTGCCGATTGTTGTATTTATGGCAGCAACGTTTAATTACTGGCAGGCCGGCTGCTTATTTGACCGCACAGACAGGAAATGTGTGGAGCCGAGTTATCTACACGATGCAGAAGTGGGGGAAATAAAACCAGGGAAATAAAACCAGGGAATACACCGCGGGAGAACTTTGACCAGTCGTGCTGTTAGAGTCCAGCATGGATGTGCGTTTACTACCCATCAACACTGGGAGGAAAGTGATCATGTGACCACAATGGCACAGCTTCCCGAGCCATGAAACTAAAACACAAGTAAAAAGTAAAAGTCTGTGTTTTTAAAACATTCTTCAGTCTTCACGTAAATACCATTTGAGACCGATGTGCATTTATTGAACAGGTCAAGTTTGATAATCACCAGGATTTTTCTTAACTTTAATTAGTTAGTAA
Organism: Liparis tanakae; assembly: GCA_036178185.1. Classification (NCBI taxonomy): domain Eukaryota; kingdom Metazoa; phylum Chordata; class Actinopteri; order Perciformes; family Liparidae; genus Liparis; species Liparis tanakae. The sequence goes on along the minus strand of CM070100.1, from coordinate 1,170,779 downwards.
AAATGGGAAAACAAGTTGAATAAAATACACCAATTTTTTAAAACTTTTGCAAACCTGGAAAGTTAAAAAGCATCTCACATAGGTTGTTAATAGATAGTTTGCTTTGGGGAATAATTTAGTGAGCAACACACACACACACACACACACACACACACACACATACACATATATATATATATATTTATATTTTTTTTAAGCACAGATATTGCCCATTTATGCCTAATGTGTAACTACATGCTCATAAAGAACACCCCCCCCACACACACACTTACCTTCTACATAAAGTGCCATGTTTACAGCTGCCAGCTTGCCAATACATGCAGTTAAATAATACAAAGTAATCCTCCAAAAAAGCAAACAACTGAAAACAGCTTTAAGTTGAATATCCCAGAAGTGTCATTGGATAAAATGTAATAATTCAAAAAAGTTTCCTCGGGGTGTCCCGAAAGCACTGCTCATTTATTCAGGTGTGTTTTTTTAAAGTCCATTCACAACCGAACACACTAAACTAAAACGTTAATGTCATCCCTCTCGGCGTAACGGAGTCCCGGGAACATGGATCTGGTCTCGGAGGATCTGGTCTCGGAGGATCTGGTCTCGGAGGATCTGGTCTCGGAGGATCTGGTCCAGGAGGATCTGGTCTCGGAGGATCTGGTCTAGGAGGATCTGGTCTAGGAGGATCTGGTCTAGGAGGATCTGGTCTAGGAGGATCCTTTATCGCCTGCCTCTCAGTTTTTCCAGCCTACGTCAGAGTTCCGGTCCGGTCGGCCCTTCTCTTCGCCCCGCCCCCCCACTACTGCCGTTTTATTCCCCTTTTTTTCCCAGGCCCGTATATATATATTTTAGTTTTTTTTAATCAAATCGACAATTATTAACCGGGGAGACGCACACTATTGATCCCGGTCCGCGTGACCTGCGTGACGGGGAACCTCACGAGCCACACGCAGGCTGCGGAAATGAATGAATGATGGACGGTGCTTGTGTGTGTGTGTGTGCGCGCGTGTACGTGTGCGTGTGTTGCTCGAGAAAAACAATAAACGCCCCTTCAAGAGCGTGCCCCTATATACACACAACCGCTAAAACCATAAAGATAACTCGAGTCTACGGCGGTGCCTTGAACGCCACACGAAGACCGTTTTCGAAAACACGACCGTTGACAAAACAACCGTCGACGTAAAAGCGCCAGAATCCCAACGGCCGTTGACGTGACGGTCACGAGCGCCTTCGGGGAAGAGGAACAACGCCATTACAGTTACAGCCGTGTTCTTACTGTGGGGCTGGAGGAGGGCTGGCGGAGGGCTGGCGGAGGGCTGGCGGAGGGCTGGCGGAGCAGCGGCGTGGGGGTCGGCCTCGGTGCTGCGGGTCTGAGCCGAACCGCACCGCAATCCCGCAGAGACGACGCACACACACACACACGCGGGCGCGCGCACACTGATATATATGTATATATTAAACGTGTATGTATTTAATAGGTGTTGAGCTTTAAACACTCTGGCTTCTGTTTCCCGTCGACAGCGCAGAACAATTAATTTGATTTAAATAAACCGAGAAAAAAAAGTAAAAAAATAACCTGCTATAGGTTTAAAATGATTGTAGGCAATGTTGCCCTTACAGCCAACGGGAACGTTTCAGGAAGACGGCAGCCAATGAAAAGGCTGCTTGGCTATGACGCGGATTTTCTACAACCAATAGATTTCTGCAACGTGCGATGTGCTTTCGGACATTTCCGGTATAAAGAATGCAAATGAAAGTGTCGTAAAATAGCCCCTTCGCGTTCTATTTGTATAAGAGCTTAAAAGTACCCGTTAATCTTCAGAAGTGCACTCACAACACTGATGGGGCCGCATTAAACCAGATCGAGCCCATTAATAGTGGAATAGTGGATGTTTTTAGTAGATTTGTCATGTTTAAATGATCAACCCTTGACTGACGTTGTGACTTTACAATATTATATAATAATGCGAGGGGAAAGACACGAGGAGAAACAGTCTGACTGGTTGTACTTTAGCTTTGGGTGTGCACTTTATTTACTCATACGATCTGCAAATACAAATAATTCTGTAGTCACATATAAGTAATAAGCCGTTTATGGAAATGACATCACCGTGTGTCACACGCATCATTATTTGGTTATACTGAACAAACTACAGAAACAATATACCGGTCCAAAAATTAAGAAAACCTGTACGTTTTATGTCTACCACTATTAATATAATACAGTTTAGCAAAGAACGGATGTTTTCATCAGCACAACCTGGACAGTGAAAACCATTCTTTTGGTTTAAGAGTTATTTCACGTCATTAAAATGTGTAAATTGAAAAACAAATAGAAGAAGGTTCCGGTCCACAGGGTAGCGCTCACACCCAGTTAGTCATCCAACACGCACGTCGCTGGGCCTTTGGGTGAACACCCTTCAGAAACGGGTTTGCCTTCTGTCTATTTGTTGTACAAAAAATAAAATAAAATCAATAAAGGACCCACAGCTGTTTAATGTTTTATTGTTCTGCTGTAAATGACCCGCTCCGGTGTCTGAGGACTCAGTGCATCCATGAGCAAACATGATGTAACAACCATTCAGAGAAACACGCAGTGAAACCAGCCGCTGACGGAGGAAGGTGGCCTCTCGGTGGACGCCGTGCACCTGAGGGCGGCGTGGGACTCGTGCGCCGGGAGGAAACCAACCAGCCAATCACGTCGCTCGCTTGGCCGCGTGCTGATGATCAGCTCCCGACGCACGGGCGTTCATCTAACGCAACGGGCGGAGCGCTTCATCACAAGCGTGCGTCTGGAGCGGTGCGTCCGTCTGAGCGCGGCCTCTCCGGGTCGAGTCATACTCCCAGGAACGCCACCGCCGTGTCCCTCTCCTCGATCAGCTCGGCCGCGGTGTCGTCCATCTTGGATTTGGAGAATTCGTTGATGGCCAGGCCGTCCACGATCTTCCAGGTTTTGTCCTGAGGACGACGGGAATACCTTCAGACGCCGCTCCCCGAGCTACGTGTGCACAGGACGGACAAGTCCAATCTCACCTTGATCTGGACCGGGAAGGAGTAGATGAGGTCCTCTGCCACTTTGTAGGAGTTTCCAGAGGAGTAAACACCCATGGAGATGAACTCACCCTGGGGAGGAGGAGGAGGAGGAGGAGGAGGAGAAGGAGAAGGAGAAGAAGAAGAAGAAGAAGAAGACCTGGTTAAAACAGGCATCAAGCTTTTGTTTAAGGTGAAGCTGAAGCATCTCAAACGCTCGCTCTACCGGAGTCGCCCCCTGGTGGTGAGGAGAGAGAATGCAGCTTCAACACATGAAGCATATACTTCTATACAACCAGAGAAGCCCCCTGGTGGTCAGGAGAGAGAATGCAGCTTTAACACATGAAGCATAGACTTCTATACAACCAGAGGAGTCGCCCCCTGGTGGTCAGGAGAGAGAATGCAGCAATGTTGCTGCCGAAGTTGAACTCATAATCTTATTTTCCAATGTAACTTCTCTCTTAAAAAGAAAGCGGAATGAGGGTTTTGAGTGAAGTCTTTGTTGTTGTGACTAGCCCCTCCCACCTCACCATGACGACAGTATGAATAGAGATGGCGTTTACCTCGGGGGTGCCCGACCAGATGTCCCTCATGTGGTCACAGATGGCCTTGGCTGCAGACATGGCACTGGACAGCTTCCTGGCCTTGATGACCGCCGCGCCTCTCTGCTGCACCGTCTGCAACACGGGAACAGAGACAGGGTTCTTACACGTGTTGACCGATGGATTTCCGGGACTTTTCCATGACTTTAAACCAAATTTCCATGACAAAACCGAAATCTCGGTATAAACATGAAACATTTAGAAAATTTGGCGTATCGAGAGCGTACGCCGGCTTAAAATTTGAGAGTCTTTCTTTAAAAAACATATTAATTATTTCAAACTTGGCGTCAATGAACACGTAATCATAACAAATTTCCATGACTTTTTCAAAATTTTTATGGTTTAATTCTTTTCCATGACTTTTCCAGGCCTGGAAATGACCATTTTCAAATTCCATGACTTTTCCAGGTTTTCCATGACCGTACGAACCCTGAAAGAGAGCTTAGGGAACAGAGACACGCTCAGGGAACAGAAACGCGCTCAGGGAACAGAGACGCGCTCAGGGAACAGAGACGCGCTCAGGGAACAGAGACACGCTCAGGGAACAGAGAGCGCTCAGGGAACAGAGAGCGCTCAGGGAACAGAGACGCGCTCAGGGAACAGAGACACGCTCAGGGAACAGAGACACGCTCAGGGAACAGAGAGAGCTCAGGGAACAGAGACGCGCTCAGGGAACAGAGAGCGCTCAGGGAACAGAGACAGCTCAGGGAACAGAGAGAGCTCAGGGAACAGAGACGCGCTCAGGGAACAGAGAGCGCTCAGGGAACAGAGACACGCTCAGGGAACAGAGACACGCTCAGGGAACAGAGAGCGCTCAGGGAACAGAGACACGCTCAGGGAACAGAGAGCGCTCAGGGAACAGAGACACGCTCAGGGAACAGAGAGAGCTCAGGGAACAGAGACGCGCTCAGGGAACAGAGAGCGCTCAGGGAACAGAGAGCGCTCAGGGAACAGAGAGCGCTCAGGGAACAGAGACGCGCTCAGGGAACAGAGAGCGCTCAGGGAACAGAGGCGCTAGGAACAGAGAGCTCAGGGAACAGAGAGCGCTCAGGGAACAGAGGAGCGCTCAGGGAACAGAGAGCGCTCAGGGAACAGAGAGCGCTCAGGGAACAGAGAGCGCTCAGGGAACAGAGAGCGCTCAGGGAACAGAGAGCGCTCAGGGAACAGAGAGCGCTCAGGGAACAGAGAGCGCTCAGGGAACAGAGAGAGCGCTCAGGGAACAGAGAGCGCAGGTAACAGAGAGCGCAGGTAACAGAGAGCGCAGGTAACAGAGAGCGCTCAGGGAACAGAGAGCGCTCAGGGAACAGAGAGCGCTCAGGGAACAGAGAGCGCTCAGGGAACAGAGAGCGCAGGTAACAGAGAGCGCAGGTAACAGAGAGCGCAGGTAACAGAGACACGCTCAGGGAACAGAGAGCGCTCAGGGAACAGAGACACGCTCAGGGAACAGAGAGCGCAGGTAACAGAGCGCTCAGGGAACAGAGACACGCTCAGGGAACAGAGACACGCTCAGGGAACAGAGACACGCTCAGGGAACAGAGAGCGCTCAGGGAACAGAGAGCGCTCAGGGAACAGTGTGTGAGGCTCAACTCCACAAACGTCTCTTTTTGAGCATCAAAACAACATAAATAAGTTTGCCTCGTCTCTGTGTTTTTGACCAGCGGTCAGGAGACATAAATCACACAGTGAGACGTGTGAACAGCCGAGCTTCACGCCACCAGGAGTTAGTTTAAACGCATCGAGAGGTGAGACTTTCTACTACTTTGGAAGACCTGGAGGTCTAAGTCGAGCAGCGCTGCACGCGTCCCTGGACTCACTGCGATGAAGTCTCCCTTCAGCCAGGCGTCGTCCTTCACCGCCTCGAAGCAGCCCAGCTCGCCGCCCGCCACGTTGACCAGGCAGTGGTGCACGTCGGGGTACTGGGTGGACGAGTGGTTGCCCCAGATGATCACGTTCTTCACCTGCGTGGCCGGGACGCCGCAGCGCATCGCCACCTGAGAGGCAGGTCCCCCGTCAGGTGTGTGAGAGAGAGTGTGTGTGTGTGAGATAGTGTGTGTGTGTGTGTGTGAGAGAGAGTGTGTGTTTTATTCAGTCAATCAAAGACAATATTATTCTATATAGTATACAATACAGAAGCAGGTAGAAGCAAAAATATGCTTATATATATATATATTCCTATCCTAAATTAGTATTATATTATAAAGAGAAATAAGAAAAATAGCATTTAAAAAAAGAAAATACACACACACACACACACACACACACATATGTATACAGATATACCTCCACATACATCTTCCATATAAATACATTTCAATCCCTTATAACTCTCAAGAATTGCCTTATAAATAATCCTTTTGAAAACCATAAACGAGTGGACCGTTCTTGTACACGTGGCAGCTCTCCCCAGTCTGGCCGCGGCTGCTGGCTGATTGGCGATCAGCCAGCAGCCGATGCTGCTCCTATAAAGAGCAGCAGAGCTGGAGGGGAGCGAGGTGAGCAGAGGCGCTGTGTCTCTGCTGCGTGTGATCAATAAATATGTTTCTGACCGGAACCTCGTCGCGCCCGACTCCTCCTTGGAGCTTTTGGGGGAAACCCACGGGTAGCGGCAGCAAACCTGCTACATATACATTTCAACATCATTCCATAATTGGACTCCAACCATAGAGATACATCTTCTTTTAATGCCTTTTGTACACTAAACTTAAAATACTCAAATCATATTCACCCTCATGTGTTGAAAACAACCTCAGGGACTTCACTTTAGCCCTTACTTTGTCTGCATTATTTTATAATAAACCAAATCACCACATTTCATAACGTGATCTGTAAAACAATGAGTTTGTGTGCTCATCGTAGCCGACATTAATGTGTAAATAAAAGAAGAAGAGGAGGAGGAGGAGGAGGAGGAGGAGGAGGAGGCGCACCTGAGAGCGAGCCCTGTTGTGGTCCAGCCGGGTGAGGCAGGAGAAGTTCTCCTTGGGGATGGAGGGAGCCGACTTGGCTGCAATCAGACAGTTGGTGTTGGCCGGGTTTCCTACGACCAGCACCTGGAACACACACACACACACACACACACACACACACACGAAAAAAAAAGGTTATTTCAAGAGAATATATTTGTGTTATATATTTATTAAGATGATTCATTCTGTGTTTGTGCAGGTGACAGAACAGGGAAAGGACCGATACACGCTCACACCCGCTGACTCTTTCGTGAACACATGTTTAATTTGTTTATTTAGAATTTGCTGTATATATTTATGAATTATTATTATGTGTTACATGTCAAAATAAAGCAATATTATAGACACTTTTTTGTGTCCCTTTTTTCATTGTTCTATTTATTAAGCATATTGCATTTATTTTTTATTAGATGCAATATGCTTAATAAATATAATTAAAAAATATTTATAAATAATATATGCAATATGCTTAATACATATAATAATAATAAAAAAGGTATATATATATATATATATATGTATATATATAAAAGATAAAAATGAATCCAGCCCAGCAGCAGATTTAACTTTGGGGACCAGGTCTACATCTGGACTACAAGGACCAGGTCTACATCTGGACTACAAGGACCAGTACCAGTTCTGCGGCGGTACCTTGACGGTCTTCTTGGCGTACTTCTCCAGCGCGGCGCCCTGGCTCTTGAAGATGGCCACGTTGGCCTTCAGCAGGTCCTTCCTCTCCATGCCGTCCCTCCTGGGCATGGAGCCCACCAGGATGGCCACGTCCAGGTCCTTGAAGGCCACGTCCTCCTTGTCGGTGGAGACGACCTCTGTGTGGGGGGGGGGTTACATGTTTTTAGGGGGCAGTTTTCCCCACTGTCTGAACTCCAGGGGCATTTAAAAAGAAATTGCGTCACTTTTCAAAACTCGTGTAATAAAACTTAACCATTCAAAATTAATAAATACACTTATTTAGGCTTTGGTTATTTATTGTTATTAAATCTTTAAAACAACTATAACTTATTTATTGTTATTAAATTTGTTTAAACAATTATAAACTTATTTTTTTATATATTTTATTATATAATTTTTTTAGAATGCAAAATTATATTTATTGTTTTTTGTGTGTGTACCTAGCTAGAACAGGCGACACAGAGGACACACACAGCCAAGAACAACCAGCTATTAAATGATCAGAATGGCTCGAGCAGGTTCTGGGGTTGTCGCCCCTCGAGTGACGGCGGCCAACATTTCAGTTTTTCGACGCTCCGCAGGAGACGCATACTTTGTGCAGGCCCCCTCACGTTCTGGAGGTCCGTGGGAGGCATAGCGGTGCGTGTCTGTTCTACACAAACAGGTTCTTTACAGTTGAGACATTCCTGCTGAAGTGAACAATAAACGTTCATACACTCCCTAAAACGAGCTGAGCGACACACACACACACACGCACGCACACACGCACGGTCCATCGGAACCGCAGCATCGGGAATAACAGAACATCTCGTTCTAAGCCGGTCGGTGGGAGAGGGGATGGGGGGCAGAGGGGGGGGGGGGGGGGGGCTCTCACTACAAAACAAAGCAAAGCGCCGATTCAAGAGGAAACATTCCGGGTCATAATGGAGACGGCTCGTGCCGCGTGTCATGGCCGCGGCCACAGAGATGACGCCTAGAGTCCACATGGGAGCCGGAGGTCATCCACGAGTCGCAACTTTAAAAGCATTCAACGACATTTCTTTAAACCAAATGTACTGCATTTGTCGGCAGCTTTTCATTAGAGCCGTGTTGCGGGAGGTGAATGACACACCGGGGGGGAAACATGTAATGTACCGTCAGAACAAGAGCAGCTTCAAACAATTCATCTTCACTTTAAAAACTGTCGTTCTGCTCGAGTAACATTTGACGCCGCGGTCGTGTTACCGGGCGGATTCACGCTCAAAAGGACGGCCAATAAGTAAACAGATGAATAAAGGAAGAGCACTGGCCAAACAGTAGTAACAGTGCTTTGAGACACTTCATAAATACAGCCCTGGTTTCTTAAATTCTATTATTATAAATGTTTTCTTCTCCGAGGCAAATCGTACAGAAGTTGTATTCATTCATAAATATAAGGCGCAGTAAATGAGAGCGTAGGCAGCACGGTGGCTACGGTTATCTTATTAGACGGAGTAAAAATGCTAAATTATTCACAAAAACTAAGATACTTGTTTTTGTGTGAATAAGAACCCTAACAATGTTATGTAATATTTAGAATAACGACACAACATCATATCGTGCCGTAAAAATCCATCTACACTGACACGACGACAGCGTCTCGACGAAGTTCGAGACCCTACGTCGGGCGACGATACGGCGTCCCCACCCGGAACCGTTACCTCTCAGAAGTGGGAGGGCGCAGTCCTGCAGCTCCATCACCACGCCGTCCAGCACGGGCAGCATGGGCGTGATGTCCAGCAGGAGCAGCACCACCGGCTGGCGGAGGAACAGACGGGCGACATATAGAAAAGGCAGAACTCCCGTGTGGTCGATGACAGAACGGAGCGCCGGGCCGCTCGCCAAGTGTCAAACGGATCCGGTGTCGTCAGGACCGGATCCGTTTCACCCACTTCAAAAATAAGGGTGCAATGGGATCACTTCCCACGGGGGCGACATCTGGTCAAAGTCACCCCTGAGGAGAGCTGAACCCCCATGTGTGCGTTTGGACCATGGCCTCCTTTACCTGCTCTTTGCCGAAGACATCTCCCTTGGCGATGCTGAACAGCAGGGAATAGGCGATCTGCCCGGCAGCACCGGTCACCAGGACTCTAATAGGCTCAGACTGCAGGGAACACAGGGCAGTGTGTGGTTAGAGTGGCGTTGATTTCACTGGGGGGGGGGGGCTTTAATCGTGCCGCACACACACGTGGTGTGTCTATTCCTGTCAAAAGGATTTACTAAAGCAGGAGAGAGAGAGAGGTTACTTCAAAAATAGACTCACTGTTACATAACAAAACAAAAAAAACATCATATATTTATGTTATCAAGTTCATCGCCATCTTCATTCTTTAACCCTCCAGTGCAATTTACTAAAAACGATCCTGTTTACCAACGCGTTAGATGTGAACACGACACGTGGGTGATCCGTTTTAATTAATGTAAACAGGTTAGTTGAGTCAGACGCAGAGTGCGTCAGACAACAAGTGTCGGTCATTTAAAAAAAAACTTTCCACAACTGTGTGATTTTCTGTAATAACTGCGACATTATCCGCGTTGGACATGACTTATTGGAGTAAAACAACACAGATACTGTCCGCCGTCACTCACCATGTTCACACGGTCGTTTGGACTGCTCGCTCTCTCTCTCTCGCTCTCTCTCGCTCTCTCGCTCTCTCTCTCCCACCTCTCCGTCTACCCGGAGGTCAGTCCTATTTAAGTCCTCAGTGGTTTACGACACTTGTAGCCACCTTACGGCAGATTGAATATCCGGGTAACCTACTTTACAGCCATGTTGTAGTCCAATTTATTTTCTTTATTTCCTTTTTCTTTTTTTAAAGTTTCTTTACTTTTATTAGTGTTGCTGAATTTTTATTTGTTTAACTTTTTATGTAACGTTTTATTTTATGTAAAATACGTACTAGACATCCTGAGCCACACTCCCCAGCACTACCAGATGGTGGCGGTAATGCACCAATTAGTTGTTTGCCAACCGCCAATAAACCTCGAAGAAGAAGAAGAAGAAGAAGAAGAAGAAGAAGAAGAAGAAGAAGAAGAAGAAGAAGAAGAAGAAGAAGAAGAAGAAGAAGCTCTCTCGCTGGCAGTAAAAAAGAAACATCTTAATCGGTAATAACAACATTATTAAAGCTTTATAAACTGGTTTGGACCGGATGTGTCTGTTTAATGAGCCACGAGACAACTAGTTAGCGTGGCCCCTTTAAAGTTCCCTCTTGCTGTTGCCTAGCGACACCCGCGTACCGTTCGTCTTGTTTGTTTACGTTAGCCGAGCCGCTCTCTGGCTGGACTATTGAGCACGTGACCGGCACCACGTGCGGTCAGACGGATCAGGACACGAGACAGAGTTTATCCAGATGAAATAAAAACAATAAAAATAAACGTTCATGTAGTTGGTCCTAGAGCTGGTTTAGTTTGGATAAGTAATGCCCGCTGGGTACATATGGATAACGTCATGTCTGTAGCGACCGTTAGCTCATATCTTTAGTGTTCGTTGTGAAAAGACACAGACGCTGAGACGTTTATATTTTAGATGTTTTTGTCTGTGTTAATCCAGGTAAGTGGACGATAATCACGTTAACTAACCCGTCTCTCCTCGGTGTGACGCTGTTGTTAATGATGTTACTTAGTTAGCTAAATAATAACGCTTATCGTTTAAGTTTAAGCACAACAGTCCCCTCCATGTCACACACTCATTATTCACCTTCCGTGGAGATTAAACATCAGAACATCACTCCTCATCTCTCAGGAGGAGTAAAGCTCCTCCATGCTGTCCTGTTTTAAAATGAGGGCTCGCCTAACCCAAATTAACCGACCTAAGCTATCCTAACCTACCTAAGCTAACCTAACTTAGATAAGCTAACCTAACCTACCAAAACAAACCTAGCTAACCTAAGCATCTCTACCAACACTAACCTACCAACATAACCTACCTAAGCTAATCTAACCTACCAAAACAAACCTAGCTAACCTAAACTACCAACATAACCTACCTAAGCTTACATAACCTACCTAACCAAACAAACCAAACCAATGCTACCTAACCCAACCATAGTGAGAGTCCTGTGTGGGCTGAGCGTGTTCATCAATATTAAATATCTTCGTTACAGGATCATTACATGACCTGAAACAAAGGAGGACAGATCGAGTTCCACCTGCTGAAGTCACTCTGGTCTACCTAGTTAATACAATACAAGCTTGTATGACTTGAAGCAATTACATAACAGCTATGGAAACAAAGGCGTCCAAAATCAATTAATTACCCAAATCAATCAATGCGGCATTATTAACACAAATAAAACTACATATTTTATAATATTAATAAGAGTCTTAGACTACGTAGCTCAAGACGACTATGAAATAATCCTTTAAGGAAAACATTATATAATAAAAATGATTATATATATATATATATATATATTTTTTTTTTTTTTATAATAATGTAATTATTATTAATATATATTCAATATTTTTTAAATAGCAGACATGTTCATTAGCTTCCAGTTTCATGGGCCAGGGTAAAGAGTGAAGTATATATTTATTATATTGATGATGTGATAGGTTGAATCCCCAGCGCGGCCTGCGTTACATTCCCACCGCTCGCCGTCGGTTTGGGACAAACTCCGAGGACCGTAACAATATTCTGTGGTTGGTCTCTTGTGAAGTTCCAGAGCCAGAGAGACCCTCGGTGTCCAGACGGCCCGAGAGGCGTGAACACGGAGCTGAAGTGCGTCTTCATCGTGGCCGTCGCCCCGGGAGGCGGAGTCATTACCTGGGTGAGTTCACTAGAGGCGGATCTTCAGTCCGTCAGGAGGCCTTAAACATAACGGGGAATGGACGATGAGGTCTTTATCTCACAAGGTATTCGTCTCTTGAGGTCTTCATCTCTTGAGGTCTTCATCTCTTGAGGTCTTTATCTCATGAGGTCTTTATCTCTTGAGGTCTTTATCTCATGAGGTCTTCATCTCTTGAGGTCTTCATCTCTTGAGGTCTTTATCTCATGAGGTCTTCATCTCTTGAGGTCTTTATCTCATGAGGTCTTCATCTCTTGAGGTCTTTATCTCATGAGGTCTTCATCTCTTGAGGTCTTCATCTCTTGAGGTCTTTATCTCATGAGGTCTTCATCTCTTGAGGTCTTTATCTCATGAGGTCTTCATCTCTTGAGGTCTTTATCTCATGAGGTCTTCATCTCTTGAGGTCTTCATCTCATGAGGTCTTCATCTCTTGAGGTCTTTATCTCATGAGGTCTTCATCTCTTGAGGTCTTCATCTCTTGAGGTCTTTATCTCATGAGGTCTTTATCTCATGAGGTCTTTATCTCATGAGGTCTTTATCTCATGAGGTCTTTATCTCATGAGGTCTTTATCTCATGGTCTTTATCTCATGAGGTCTTTATCTCATGAGGTCTTTATCTCATGGTCTTTATCTCATGAGGTCTTTATCTCATGAGGTCTTTATCTCATGGTCTTTATCTCATGAGGTCTTTATCTCATGAGGTCTTTATCTCATGGTCTTTATCTCATGGTCTTTATCTCATGAGGTCTTCATCTCTTGAGGTCTTCATCTCTTGAGGTCTTTATCTCATGAGGTCTTCATCTCTTGAGGTCTTTATCTCATGAGGTCTTCATCTCTTGAGGTCTTTATCTCATGATGTCTTCATCTCATGAGGTCTTTATCTCATGAGGTCTTTATCTCTTGAGGTCTTTATCTCATGAGGTCTTCATCTCTTGAGGTCTTCATCTCATGAGGTCTTCATCTCTTGAGGTCTTTATCTCATGAGGTCTTCATCTCTTGAGGTCTTTATCTCATGAGGTCTTTATCTCATGAGGTCTTTATCTCATGAGGTCTTTATCTCATGAGGTCTTTATCTCATGGTCTTTATCTCATGAGGTCTTTATCTCATGAGGTCTTTATCTCATGGTCTTTATCTCATGGTCTTTATCTCATGAGGTCTTTATCTCTCGAGGTCCTCCATCTTTCCCTCGTAGATACTCCTGTGACTGTGGAGGCATGTTCATCAAATTATAGATTTATGGGATTTGGATCCGCTGCTCTGTCACAACATAGAGTGTGTGTGTTCCTCCTGATAGTCCACAGTCAGGTGGTCATGAGGAGATACTTCCTCTATGTAAAACCTCCCCAAAAAAAGGATATCAGAATGAAACAAAAAAAAGCAGGACGCATGATAATGTTTGTTATATAGTGTGTGTGTGTGTGTGTGTGTGTGTGTGTGTGTGTGTGTGTGTGTGTGAGAGAACAATCGTCATTGTGGGTGTTTTTTTCCTGTCCCACCCACCGGGTGAAAAAACCCCGGGGAAAGTTCTCACATGCACAGATCCCTAAGCTGCACACGCATGCATACGCTTAAGGTGCTCAGCACACACACACACACACACACACACACACACACACACACACACACACACACACACACACACACACACATTCACACACTGAGCTGTGAACATCTTGATGACGTTCAGGGCGGCGTGAACAGCAGCCCGTCTCTCCTCTCTCACTCCACGTCCACTCCATCTCCTCCTCCTCCTCCTCCTCCTCCTCCTCCTCCTCCTCCTCTTTTGTTCCACTCCGTCGCTCCACCTCCACCCGTCCTCTCTCCCTCGTTATCTCCCCTCTCTCTGCTGCTCTCCACTCGTCCCTCCCAGTGCACCCGAGTGACCCCTGTCGAGAGCACCCACCTCGGCCCGCGGCGTCGCCCTCTTATCGGCCGGCGCCGGCGGACCCAATACGGCGTGAGATGGCGCGGTGTGCGCCCGCCATTACATCACCGATATCTCTCCCATCGCGTTCAACTTCTGCCTCCCTGAGCCATCAGCCGCTTCACCTGGCTCGTGTTCAGGTGGTGAAGCTTGAGATCAGATGGAGCACATGTATTGTTGTTGTTGTTTTGCCCTCACTGTAATGCAGGCAGTAGCTGTGTTATTGAAGGAGCCCTCGAGGTGGCCGCTGGTATCTGCAGTAGCCGCGGTCGGACACTAGGTGTCAGTGTTGAGCTGCCCGTGAAGCTCTGGGAGGGGAGACGCTTGTTGCTCTGGTTTGGGCTTTAGGATCCGGGTGTGTGACAATAACACACACATGGTGACTGATGCTGATGTTAGTTTAATAAACACCGTGGGAGAAGGAAAGCTCATCAGAGTGTAAACTGGTTTAAACACCACAGTGCAGTTTGTTCTTGAACAGAGGTACAAAGGCTCCACAGGAGAAGACGCGTTTAGTGTTTAGTGTCGCGTTCAATCGGACCGTGAACTTTGACCCTCATTGCTCATATATCTGCAGAGCAAAGGATTGTGGGTCAGAACAGCCAGAGAACATCCGTGTATATGTTGACGTACTGCGTTGGGAAAAGGTTCATATGTTACTGTGAGGATCGGAGCTCACAAAATATCGAGAACACTGACGAATAAGACGCGGCGCATCCTTCATATCCGGAGCGACCGTCTCAGTCGGGGGAGCAAGGTACCGGGTTCCCTCCCCGCTCGCCCCAATGGCTGCATGTCTAAGTGTCCTTGAGCAAGGCACTGACCCCCCCCCCAGCTGCTTCCCAGGCGGAGGTGACGTCACCGTGCGGCTCTCTGCGGCACGGTGAGGCCGCGGCGCCCCGGAGGCGGGAGGACGTCTCCCATCAGCCTTCATGTGCTTCACGACGACCTCTCTCTCTCTCTCTCCTCCTGAAGTGTTTGCGTAGGGAAATGGTCCGTGAAATGGGAGGTTTGATGAAATCAAACTCCCCATTAAGACGAATACATAATGGCGCGGCGGTGGACGGGCCGGCTGATGACGCTGCGTCTTCATCTCGAAGAAGAAGAAGAAGAAGAAGAAGAAGAAGAAGAAGATTTTTGGAGGGTCTTGCGGCTCGGCTTTGAATGGCTGCTGCAGCACCTGTCCTTCTCCTGGCGGCCACAAGGTGGCACCAAACTGCCACATGTTTGACGTCCTGCTTGTTGATGCCCCCCCCCCCCCCCCCAGCAACAAACACACTTTTAAAAAGCTTGCTGGAGGATGACGGCAGAATGCGGCAGCAGCGGCCCCCCGATGCCAGCGGACCGGCATCGGGAGGCCGGGAGGCGGTCCACGTTAAAAACAACGTTTTATTATCAATGCAAATTATTTTAGCATAAAAGGTCTGGCTGACAACCCCCCCCCCCCCCTCCCCCCTACCGGACCGCACCACCTTTCATTAACCTCAAAACCCAAATCCATCCAGTTGGACCGGGCCGATGCTGGCGGTCACACCCCTCTGCACATCCATTATGGGGGGGGGAGGCTGGTGACTCCTGCAGGTCGTCCCTGTTTGCTGCACTCACCAAAAGTGAAAGAATGTCCCCCCCCCCCCTCCCTTCCACCCAACATGGCTGTGTGGGGATTAAGGCCCATTCTGAGTGGCCCCGGGTCGTGCGGCAGATGTTAGCCGGGATAGCGCTCGCTGCCGTGCCGGGCGGGACCGGCCCTGCCCAGACGCCGCTAAGCCG
>CM070100.1:1137500-1152500 GCA_036178185.1 Liparis tanakae | reverse complement strand
GTGTTTCATGCAGATAAATATACACATTGGAGTGTGTGTGTGTGTGTGTGTGTGTGTGTGTGTGTGTGTGTGTGTGTGTGTGTGCCAGTGCCACCGCGGTCAGGAGGTGAGGGGCGAACCGCACGGCGCCCGAACGGCTCCGGGAGAAAAGAAAATCCCAAAACACAAACAAAACCACGGCCAGCGTGACACCGCGTCACCTCCAGTGTGTGTGTGTGTGTGTGTGTGTGTGTGTGTGTGTGTGTGTGTGTGTGTGTGTGGAGAATCTCTTTGAAGTTGTTGGGCAATGGCGGCGCCGCATTTAGAGGCGTTGGCTTCCCCCCCCCTCGGGGCGCTGCTGGGGGATTTAAGCTGTGAGCCGGTTCAGGGGAACCTGGTCTGAATGTGGACGCCTTAAATGGTGACATCATCTTTTCAAAGATGTGGTTAAACTCTCTTTTCTGCCTAATCAAGACCTCCTCCTCCTCCTCCTCCTCCTCCTCCTCCTCCTCCTCCTCCTCCTCCTCCTCCTCCTCCTCCGCCTCCGTCATTACGCCGCCGTGTTTGTGTTTCTGCTCCGGGCTCCTGGGTAAATACTTCCCACCATCCTCCCTCCATCCCTCCATCCCTCCATCCCTCCATTACCTCGTCTAATGACGTTTACACATCTGCTCAGGAGAGCCTCTCTCTCCCCCCCTCTCTTCCCTCCCTTTCTGTTGCCGAGGACCGCCGGCTTCAAGTATTACATTCTGGATTATTTGGCCTCTGATATTCTGTAACGGTAGAATTCAAAATGAAAAACATATTCACAGAGTTCTAAGATATATATATATATATATATATATATATATGCATAATCTCTTTTTGGAATTAACTTCCAATTTATATATATATATATATTCACTGGTATAACACATTTTCTGAAGGCCCCTTGAGCTGAATAAGTTATAGTCGGTTTTACTTTTCAAGAGGGTAAAATAAGTCTGTCATCAGGAGTTCACTCTATTAATTGGTGAATTGTTTATTTGATAAATATATTCATCATTTTAAAAGTGTTGTGAGATGGGGCCCTCGGCCGTGAGGCCGTGCTGCTTCTCTCTGGTCCCAGTCCTGATTTTTAAAAACAAAACAATTATTATTATTTAATTGAGTAAATAATCAGATTATTCACTAGTGTGATAATAATTAGAAAGTAGATTAAGATCCTCACTTTTTAAAAGTAGTTTCTTCTTTTAGTCTTTAAGTCTCACCTGAACTTCTCAACTCTTCACCTGCACGTGACCCGGAGAACCTGGACTTGTGATTTAAGTGATACACACACACACACACACACACACACACACACACACACACATCAGTCGATAAAGAGACTTGCCCAACGGTCATGTCACCCGAGCTTCATTTTCCCGCTGATTGACATGTCCCGTAACACGCACATAACACATGCTCACGCACGCACACACACACACACACACACACACACACACACACACACACACACAGGGTGCCTGTACCTGTCACCTCTGTTGAATAGTATTACCTTTACCTCATTTTGTTCTGCCTGTCAATCACTTCCATTCTTCTTTTGCCGCCAGCTGAATGGGCTCCTGTGGGACTCTGTGTGTGTGTGTGTGTGTGTGTGTGTGTGTGTGTGTGTGTGTGTGTGTGTGTGTGTGTGTGTGTGTGTGTGTGTGTGTGTGAGAATGAAAGCCTGCTGCCTGGCGCCACTTTGCCCACCCTCCACTGTCTTCCAACAACCCCTCTGTCTTGTAATTGGACAGATGAGTCCTGTACAGTGTGTGCGTGTGTTCGTGTGTGTGTGTGTGTGTGTGTGTGTGTGTGTGTGTGTGTGTGTGTGTGTGTGTGTGTGTGTGTGCGCGTGCATGTTGAGAAAATAGTTAAAGTTTGACGTGAGTTTAAAAGAACCCGTCACCCATGGGGCCCATAGAGGAAGCACCCTGGCGTCTCCCTGTAGCCCCGCCCCCTCCGCCCCTCGGCTCTCTTTCTCATCACATCATTGGAGGAAGAAAATTAACAATTAGTGCATTTATTTACCTTTCATCATACTGGAAGAACCAAAACAACAGAAGTACTTCTTCAGCTGCATTGTCCCTCCTGGCCACCAGGGCGTTGGTCACGATGCACACACACACACACACACACACACACACACACACACCATGGTGAAATGACAGAACGGGGCTTCACTATGACTCCACCCCCTGCTGGTCAGGAGAGGGAATGACGGGCTGATCCCCCAGTGAGCGTAGGGGCGCTATCAGAGAGTTGCTCATGCTACTAACATGCAAGATATCGGTGTGTGCGCGTGGGTCTGTGTGTGTGTGTGTGTATATCCCCCCCACACACACACACACACACTAGTGCACATCACACTCCTTTCTTGAATTGCACTCTTTTGTTTTATCCGTTTTCTTCGTCGTTATCTCCTCAGGAGACGGGTCTGATACGCCGGGGGGGCAGCTGGAGGACTCGTCCCTCAGGGACGCGCTGAGATAAGAGTGTGTGTGTGTTTGTGTTTGTGTGCTTGTGTGTGTGTGTGTGTGTGTGTGTGTGTGTGTGTGTGTGTGTGTCGCGTTTCATCAGCATGTCAATGTGCATTTCCTCATGTCACCCAGGTTTAAAAAAAGAGAAAGATAGCGGGGTATGTTCTGTACTGTACGGGGGGGGGTCACATATCAGAAGTTTGGAGAGATTGTGTGTGTGTGTGTGTGTGTGTGTGTGTGTGTGTGTGTGTGTGTGTGTGTGTGTGTGTGTGTGTGAGAGAGAGAGTGTGTGAGTGAGGAACTCTGAGGCACCTCAGATTGTAAAAATATGCACTTACAATTTTCCACTCCCAACATATCTCTCTTCCTCCCTCTCTCTTTCTCCTCTCCCATTTCTCTCTCTTTCTCCCTCTCCTCTCTCTCTCTCTCTCTCTCTCCCCCCCCCCCTCTCTCTCTGGTCACATCTCTGTATGTTCCAGAGAGCCGTAACAAGCCGAGCTGAGAGTGTGAGAGAGATAAAGGTTAAAGGATGAGAAGTGAAGGAACACCTGAGAGAAAAGGAAACAACTTAAAAACTTGTGTGTGTCTGTGTGTGTGTGTGTGTGTGTGTGTCTGTGTGTGTGTGTGTGTGTGTGTGTCTGTGTGTGTGTGTGTGTCTGTGTGTGTGTGTCTGTGTGTGTGTGTGTGTGTCTCTGTGTGTGTGTCTGTGTGTGTGTGTGTGTGTGTGTGTCTGTGTGTGTGTGTGTGTGTGTGTGTCTCTGTGTGTGTGTCTCTGTGTGTGTGTCTGTGTGTGTGTGTGTGTGTCTCTGTGTCTCTGTGTGTGTGTGTGTGTGTGTGTGTGTGTGTGTGTGTGTGTGTGTGTGTGTGTGTGTGTGTGTGTGTGTGTGTGTGTAATGAGGCAGGGCTGTGATGGCCATGTGTCAGTCACCCTGTGGCAGCTCTTTAACCCTGTAATTTACCACATCACTCCTCACTGTGACGGGACCACGGCACACAGCTGACAGCACTGCCTCTGGCAAGTGTGTGTGAGTGTGTGTGAGAGTGTGTGTGTGTGTGTGTGAGAGAGTCTGTATGTGTGTGAGAGTGAGAGCAAACCTGTGAGAGAGGATTCTTAAGATGTCAAACAATATGTCTGTGAACATGCTTTCACTTCATCTCTCTCTCTCTCTCTCTCTCTCTCTCTCTCTCTCTCCAGACCCCGAGGTGATCTCTGGACTCAAACTGACCTCACATCTGTTTCAACACAAACCGCTGTAAGTACCCAAAGTACCAGAAGCCTTGATGTCTTTACGGCACAACAAGGGTTTCTCATTGAGGAGAATAGTGGAGCTGCATCCTCTCTCCTGACCACCAGGGGGCTCCTCTGGTTGTATAGAAGTGTCTATAGTGACTCTACTTCTCTTGACGTCTTCCCTCAGTAAACATGTAAACATGAGTTCATGTCTCAGTCTCTAGTTTCTAGTCTTCTTCTATACATATATATATATATATATATATATATATATATATATATATATATATATATATCTATATCCTGTTGGTTTGAATAAAGGTGTCTTAGAGTCGACCTCCATTGTCTCCTCTCTGAGGGAAACAGCCTCTGATCAATATTTACCTGAAGTTCTGTGACTTTGTCTTTCTACCTCACACACAAAGACACTTTCTGTCACACACACACACACACACACACACACACACACACACACACACACACACACACACACGCGGCCCAGAGGGGACAGTGGAAGAGATGCAGAGGGCAGACGAGGTCGTGGTTCCTGTGGACTGTCTTTGAAAGACGAGTCGTATGTTTTCCCTCCTCTCCTTTGATGTCAAAGCAGCCTCTTTTTACCAGTGTAAAGACAGACCATAATAACCTAGACCCCCCCCCCACACACACACACACACACACACACAGCCCTCTGAAAGCTTCCCGCACACCCCCACTAAGCTCTGCGGGGAGACAGGTAGCCCACAGCAACCCCAGCCAGAAATCAGAATGAATGTGGCAGCTGTCCAGTGAATGTGTGTGTGTGTGTGTGTGTGTGTGTGTGTGTGTGTGTGTGTGTCTGTGTGTGTTGTTGACCGGTCTTGTTGTGTTCAACCAACATTTTTTCAAAGAAAAGTGATTTCTAAAACACAGGTGACCTCATTTCCAGGACTCTCATCGTCTCCTGAGACTAACAGTGTGTGTGTGTGTGTGTGTGTGTGTGTGTGTGTGTGTGTGTGTGTGTGTGTGTGTGGTGCATCACAGCTGTACACACTTCTACGCGGTTGAATCATGACAAGCGGGTGTGTCTTCTCCTCCGTACTCACATTGGGGTTTAGGAGTCTCGTGTCCCGTTCATCAACCCTCCGGATGCCCACGCTCCGTGGGCCGCCGCCCGGTGGCGTCTGAGCCGGTGGTTGCCACGCGACCTCTGACCCCTCGTCCCTCGCCGCTCCGCCGTGTCGCCTCGTGGAGATACGCATCTGTGTGTGTGTGGCTCCTCGACCTTTTGTCCGTCCTCCCCTGCAGACTCGGGTTTCCCTGCTCCGCCGGTGCGATGGCGTTCTGCCTGGCCGAGCTGCACGTGTGGTCCACCAAGAGCTCCCTCCAAGTCAAAGGTACCCCCCCCCCCCCCCCCCTCCGTCAGCGCTCACTTTGCTTTCACACCTAAACCTACGATCTTGTCTCTTCAGTCAACACCAATGTTCACTCTTCTCTTCGCCCTCTTCAAATTCTGCTGCTGTCAATTTGTCTTTGTTGCCTGACAGGATTTACGTTTGTGTTATTTTACTTTGTGTGTGTGAGTGTGTGTGTACTTCTTATTTTTTTTATAATCTGAGGTTGGAACTTGAATCAGGTAGATTCCTTGTGCTCAATTGCAACATTCATTTATTTTTAAATATAGCAGAAGGGTGGTCCTCACTTCCTATGTGAATTTACTCGGTCCTCAGTCCAAAGTGTGTGTGTGTGTGTGTGTGTGTGTGTGTGTGTGTGTGTGTGTGTGTAATTGGTTCACATAACCACAAGGACATGTGTGTGATCACTTATATTTTTTTATTGTAAATATTAATGTTGTTCTTCAAACTTGGAGGAAGGCCAGTTTTATAGCTTCTCTCAGCAGCATAACTGTTTTCAGCTGCGCTCACATCAAAAGGGTTTAAAGGGTTTTCTACTAAGGCGACAACACAACGTACCACTAGAACATGGAGCTGGGCCTCTACTCACCTGTAGAGACGTCACGACACCAGAGGATAGTCGCTACACATTAACTATGGAGTCATGATTCATTTAATGTGATCTTCATTGGAAAAGATGCTTAAAAAAATAAGGACATTTCTACGTGACCTCAACAATAAAGGAACTCATCAATAAACGCCGCTCCCCTGTGGGCGTGGCTTAAGTTTGATTCTTCGCTGCAGTTGTCCGTGCGTTTCTTCCCGCCCTCCACCTATCGCTCCATCTCCCCTCCGTCAGACGTCGGCTTCTCCATTTTCTTGTTTTCTCCTCCCTTCAATTCTGCCTTGTCTTTCACAGTCTGCTGAGCTCCAGACGGAGATAGTGTCTCTCAGAGGCCGTGTGTGTGTGTGTGTGTGTGTGTGTGTGTGTGTGTGTGTGTGTGTGTGTGTGTGTGTGTGTGTGTGTGTGTGTGTGTGTGTGTGTGTGTGTGTGTGTGTGTGTGTGTGTGTGTGTGTACACAAAGGTACGACATCCCGGGTGACGGTGACATATCCTTATTTGTTTTGGTGTTTTTTCTTTCGGTGTGTCTTGTGCTATCTCTCTGGAAAAATGTGTCTGAGCGAAGAGGCGCTGAGCTGTGACGCCCCCATCGCCTCCGCCCCTTACATCATATACATCCGCCTGAAACAACAACAACAACAACAACAACAACAACAACAACAACAACATGGACTCACAAACACACGTCGTCTGTGGAAGAAGTTTAGCTGCTTTGCACGAGAAGACCTCTCGAGAAGTTTGTCTCGTGTTCTGCACCAGACGAGTTCATGTTTGGGACTACTTCCTGGTTGGCCTACTTCCTGGTTGTCTTACATCCTGGTTGGCATACTTCCTGTTTGGCCTACTTCCTGGTTGGCCTACTTCCTGTTTGGCCTACTTCCTGGTTGGCCTACTTCCCGTTCAGACTTCATATTTGAACTACTTCCTGTTTCCCAATATTTATCCATATTTATACGTGTTTTAGTGTTTTTTTAAGGTTTCAGGGCATCGTAGTCTCGTTTAATAGGAGAAAAAACGTTTGTTACTGGTGGATCCTCAAGGTTATAGAATCACTCTCCGTGTCAGCAATGGAGGAAGTGACATTAAGCCTGTGTGTGTGTGTGTGCCTGTGTGTGTGTGTGTGTGTGTGTGTGTGTGTGCCTGTGTGTGTGTGTGTGTGTGTGTGTGTGTGTGTGTGTGCCTGTGTGTGTGTGTGTGTGTGTGTGTGTGTGTGTGTGTGTGTGTGTGTGTGTGTGTGTGTGTGTAGCATTAGTGTGTGCAGCAGCAGCAACAGTACCGGAGCGATAAAGAAACGATGTGTTGGGCGAATCTGAGTCCGGCTGCTTTTGGTTTTGAGGCCTGCAGGAATAACACTGACAAAAAAAAGCTCCGCTCAGCAGTCCGTGTGTGTGTGTATATGTGTGTGTGTGTGTTTGTGTCTGTGTGTGTATATGTGTGTGTGTATATGTGTGTGTGTGTCTGTGTGTATTTACATTTAAATGTATATATGTTGCGTGTGTGTGAATCTGTCCCTCAGGTGGGTTGAGGCACACACTCTGGTCTTTATTAATACCCCTTTACCCCCCCCCCCCCCTCACTGGGTCTTATCTAGACTGAGCTGGCAGACGGGACAAGCCATTGGCTGATAGCAATTGTTTATCCCATGGTGCAAAATTGCTGATCTGTCTTCTGCTTTTCCCTGACAGCTAGATGTTCATCTCTCTCTCTCTCTCTCTCTCTCTCTCTCTCTCCCCCCCCCCCCTCACAGATACAGATATTGGCACCTTCCAGTACTACGATAGAGGCGAGCCAGGTAAATACAGTGTTTGTATTGGTTGTCTGTTTGTGTTAGAGATAAGTTGGTCTTGTGTTTTTTGGGGGTGATTTCCTTCTATATGAAGAAGGGCTTTAAGCCGCCTCCCACAAGCACACACACCACCGGGTCTCACCACACATGCACCGAGAGGCTATTAGTATGTCGGATTTGCACCCTAAAGCCTTATGCACACACACACACACACACACACACCAGGCTGTGAGGCCCGGTGGGTCTCTCTGAGGGCGGTGCTGTTGACCCGGGGTCCTGACACACAGCGATACGGGAACTAAACTGTTGACTTTCTCCTGGATCACAAGGCAAGAGGCCCCATGTAGTCCGGGCCTGGAGGCGTCTCTCAGTACCCCCCCCCCCATCACCCCCGTACACAGTGCGGCTCGAGGACAGCTCAAAATAAATATGACAACATCTGTGTCCAAAATGTACCTGCAGTTTGACATTATTTTATTTATTTATTTGAATATGTGCTTTTTACTGTTTCTTTACATTTTAAGTCATTTTACTCGTATACTTTCTTTTTCTTTGAATCTGGATATGGTATAAAAAAATCCCTTGTTTTTTATAGAGATGCAATAATCGTTTATAAATCATAAAATGTCCATATTTGATGCACTTGCAGTTTGCACTATTTATTAAATGAATATATATATATATATATATATATATATATATATATATATATATATATATGAGTCTATAAAGTGGATTGTTTCTTTACATTTACATGTTTTAATATATAGAGATATAATGACCCTTTTATATCACATCTTTGGTCATGTCGTGAAACCCGTCCAACAAACAGATTTTCATCACCATCCGTTCATCTGTTTCATTTCCCCCTGTAAACATGAAGTGTTTCCTTAAGTCAGGACCAACCAGTAATATCATGACATCATCTAGTTCAAAGGCCCGCCCACTCTTTAGCGGTCCAATGAAACGCAAGAACCAAACTGCATGGATGCGAATAAAGCACATTTTAGCATGAGCCGATCTTTAAAGACAGACAGTGGATATCCGTCTCTTCTTTCCCCGTCTTCCCTCCATCACTCCATTCTTTAGCGTCTCTCCGTCGTCCGTTTTTCTGTCTCTTTCGGTCCCGTCTCAGATGTTTTCCGTCTCTCTTTCATTGATTTCCACGTCTTTGTCCGGTTTAAAAACACACATATCGTGTTCATTCTTTTCTTAAGTACAGTATGTGTCGTCCTCTCATCACGCCCCCCCCCCCCTTCTTCTCTCCTTCTCTTTCATTCCAATCTTCAGTGGAGGGACGATGCGCTCTTTCCAAATGCTTTCATTTGGAGGATTACTAAAGTGTGGCTTGATATCGGGGGCAGGATATCATCATCCAGAAGTACCACAACATTTTCACTCGGGTCACGATGCGAAAAACATTTACAGTAGATAAGATTTAAATGTGCTGGTTTGAAGGTTTCCTCTGAACATCAGTGTAAATACTCTATGCTTCATGTGTAAAAATGTCTAAAGCTGCATTCTCTCTCCTGACCACCAGGGGGAGACTCCTCTGGTTGTATAGAAGTCTATGCTTCAAGTGTTAGAGCTGCATTCTCTCTCCTGACCACCAGGGGGAGACTCCTCTGGTTGTACATACATTGTTTTTTTAAAAGCTCATAACAAATATAGACTGCCTCAATATTTAGATCTGTAATACACTAAAGTTTCTTACAGTCCAACATGTATCTGAAACCTGTTATTGTGTCCACCTCTTTAGAACAGTGGTGTATCTCCTCACCGATTGGCCGATGGACAGAAGTGTTATTCTCTGAAGCGTTGGTACCTCTCCTCCCCACTAGAGGTAGACCCAGGCTCACTGGAGCTGCTCCGAGGGGCTCCTCCCTGCAGCCCCTCCCCCTCCTCCCCCAGAGCAGGTGCCCATGTCTGGGCCTGCCCCCCCCCATCTGATTTATACTGCTAATCCTAGAAGGTGTTCCAGGCCGACCACCACGCCGGGTCTCCGTCTTCCTCGCAAGTGACCACGAGGCCCGACGAATAGCGGGTGGGGGGGGGGGAGCTCCAGCTTAGTTTGAGCATGGTGTAGCATGTTGTTTTTCATATATATGTTGTGTTTTATACCCCCCCCCCAACCCCCCTATCTTTGCAGCAAAACCCCCAGAGCATCACTACTACAACGAGAAACTGGGCTTCTGTGAAGGTACGTCCTCCACGGGAAGTGTGTGTGTGTGTGTGTGTGTGTGTGTGTGTGTGTGTGTGTGTGTCCTCTACCATGTGGATGACCATCTTCTGAGGAATCACAGTCCACTGTCCCACGTCTTGGTTTCCCCTCCCTCCCTCCTCTGCTTTTCACCCAGTAGTGGAATACAAACACTCTTATCAGGAGACCAACACTCATCCCCCCCCTCCCCCCTCCCCCACCCACTCTCCCCTCCCTCATTTGCATGCATCTGTTTACCTCGTCTTCCCACTCGTTCTTAATGGAGAACCCATCCCACTCCTTAATGGTTCGTTTCAGTTGAGATGAAAACGACTGTAGAATAAACACATAGGAGACCCCCCCCACACACACACGCACACACAGCTTCATGTGTGTGTGTGTGGGGGGGCAGAAGCAGATGAACAAATTCAATTAGCTGTTCTTGCCTTCATATCCCCCCCTGTGTTTAACCACCAGAGAGGGGGGAGGGGGGGAGGGGGGAGATAACTCAACTCAAGAGCACCAAAAGTCCTCACGATTAAAATATGCGCTGCTCCTCACGGACCAGTGTGTGTGTGTGTGTGTGTGTGTGTGTGTGTGTGTGTGTGTGTGTGTGTGTGTGTGTGTGTGGGTGTTTTATTTTTTATTTGAAGTGCCTTTTTTTCTGTAGAATATTTCTTTTTAAACCGGTCTGTGGGCAGCAGATTGCAGACGAGGCTCTGGGGGAGGAGCTTCACAGAATGACGTCATCGACGAGTTCATACGGCCATTAAGAGTTTAACATCGTCCTGGAACGTCTGAGAGCGGTCGGTTCCTGTCGGTTCCTGTCGGTTCCTATTGGTTCCTGTCGGTTCCTGTCGGTTCCTGTCGGTTCCTGTCGGTTCCTGTCGGTTCCTATTGGTTCCTGTCGGTTCCTGTCGGTTCCTATTGGTTCCTGTCGGTTCCTGTCGGTTCCTATTCAATTCAATTCAATTCAATTCAGTTTATTTGTATAGCCCAGTTTCACAAATTACAAATTTGTCTCAGAGTGCTTTACAATCTGTGGATCCTCTCCAGGATGGACAGATGCAATAGATGTAATGTGTACAGAAGGACATATTTAGGTTATACATTCAAGGAATCTGACAGAGTTTATCAATAGTTCCTATTGGTATATTGATGGAGAGTTTGGTTAGAGTTATTGGTTCCAGTTGGTTCCTGTTGGTTATTGATTGGTTCCTCTTGGTTCCAGTCGGTTATTGATTGGTTCCTATTGGTTATTGATTGGTTCCTATCGGTTATTGATTGGTTGCAGATTCCAGGGAACTTGTGAAACGGTCATTTTAAGGATGTAAGTATTCCTTCCGTTTGTGGGATCAATAAGTTCCTCAGACGGATCGTGACATGAGTCATGAATTAAAACTACTAAAGTTCAACCCGTTACTCTTTCCGTATGCAGCAATGCATTGTGGGACGTCCCCCCCCCTGTCACCACCTTGTTCCATACGTCGATCTCAACTCGTGATATTGAGTTTGACCCTTTTAGCCTCTCTGGTTTTGTGTTGCCTCATTCCTCTGAATTCCCACGAGGGTCTTTAAAACAGGCGCTATCTTTATGAGTATATATATATATATATATATATATATATATATATATATATATATATAAGTCACATGATCTGGTGAGTGTGTTTCCCTCCGCAGCTCGAGGCTATTCCTGGACCCCCAGGAACCACCGGCCAGAGAAGCTGCGTGATTCGCTGAAGGAGTTGGAGGTACCCTCCTCCTCTGTTATCCCCCCTTCCTCCTCCTCCTCCTCTTCCTCCTTCCTCCCTCTGGGGACCTTCTGAGTTTTCCCTTTCCGAAACGGCCGATTGATTAACAAATAGGGTCATTCTCTCTTTCTCTCTCCTTCTCCCTCTCCGTCACTCTCCCCGTCGCTCCGTTTGTTCCCCCTCTCCTCTCCTCTCTCATCGCCTCTCTTTGGGCCGGCCTCTGTCATCGAGGGGGATATTTGAGGGGATCAGGGGGATGCAGGCTGCCCCCCCCTCCTTCCTCTCCCCTCATTCATCCGTCTTACCCCCCCCCACACACACACACACACACACACAACCCCACTCACCCTCCCTCGTCCCCTCTGTACTTGTGGCAGTACAGACCTAGCTTTGTTTGCTGGAACCTGTCTGTGGCTGTTACACACGCACACTCACACACACACACACACACTCACACACACTCACACACACACACACACACACACTCTCACACACACACACACACACACACTCCCTCCCACCCACCTCCTTCCTCTCACCCGTAACTATTGTCTGAAACTGGAAACACCCCGGCTCACCTCCACGCCTCCTGCTCCGTCCCTCTCTCCTCCCATCCAATCACCCCAGCTGGGTTTGGAATGTGGCAGGAATGACTGACCCGTACAAACACACACACACACACACACACACACACACACAAGCAGTCCTTACCTGCATCCCCCTCCGTGAGCAGGAGCTGCTGCAGTGGTCACCTGTGGTGACAAAGTGTCCTCCAACATAATTCATGCATCGCTGGCAGAAACAAAGTTACTGCAAGGAACTTTATGTTTGTGTTTATTTTAGAGCCCCCTGTGGACTAAAGTGGTAGTGTTGGTTATGCTGCCCCCTGTGGTCTAAAGTGGTAGTGTTGGTTCTGGAGCCCCCTGTGGACTAAAGTGGTAGTGTTGGTTATGCTGCCCCCTGTGGACTAAAGTGGTAGTGTTGGTTATGTTGCCCCCTGTGGTCTAAAGTGGTAGTGTTGGTTATGTTGCCCCCTGTGGTCTAAAGTGGTAGTGTTGGTTATGTTGCCCCCTGTGGTCTAAAGTGGTAGTGTTGGTTATGTTGCCCCCTGTGGTCTAAAGTGGTAGTGTCTCTGCACACCAGGGTCCCTTTATAAGCATTTGACTGCAGCAGGGTCTGACGGTCTGACGTCATCTGGTTTCACTCGGATCCGACCCAGAGTCCTCTAAGAGGAGCTCCTCAGAAGCAGAGCACCTCCTCTCTGCTGGAGGTCTGCAGTGGATGCAGGAGCAGTACCAGGACCAGGAGCAGTACCAGGACCAGGAGCAGGAACAGGAGCAGGAGCAGGCCCAGGATCAGGATCAGGATCAGGATCAGGATCAGGATCAGGAGCAGGAGCAGGAGCAGGAGCAGGAGCAGGCCCAGGAGCAGGAGCAGGAGCAGGAGCAGGAGCAGGAGCAGGAGCAGGCCGTCGCTCAGGGGAACCGGACTCCACTTCACTTTGTTTGTTCTGCTCCTTCAGGAGCTGCTGCAGAACAACACGTGTGTACACAGCCGATGGAGGAGCAGGCACTGCTGCCAGGTACACACACACACACACACACACACACACACACACACTTAAACACACACAAACACGCGCACACAAAAATTCACACATTGTTCTACAGTTGTGCTTTTCTGCATCTTTTATACTATCCATTTTATTAAGGTGAATGCAAATGAATGTGCCTGTGTGTGTGTGTGTGTGTGTGTGTGTGTGTGTGTGTGTGTGCAGGTGCTGCTGAGCAGTGGAGTCCTGGTGACCCTGACCCTGAATGGACCTCAGCTCCAACAGGTGTATGTGGACCGGACTTTAGTGGGTCGACTACCAGGCACCACTGTGGCTGATGGTGAGTTACACACACACCCACATATATATGCACACACACACACACACACACACACACACACACACACACACACACACACACACACACACACACACACACACACACACACACACACACAGACAGAAAAACTAACACAGAATATTCAATATTTTAAAACAACACAACCGTCAACATCACACTGTCGACACTGATTATGTGTTTACACTCACCACCCACACACACACACACACACACAGACACACACACACAGACACACACACACACTCTCAGGTGCCACAGGTGAGGAGGCGACTCTGCCAGCTAATTGCGGGCAAATCCTTTTGTGCTGCGGTGTCCAGGGGCCGTCCCTTAAGAGCATCCATCAGTGTTGTTCCCTCCACCGTGCGCTCCTCCAGGGAACACACACACACTCAAACTCACACACACACACACCCACACACACACACACACACACACACACACACTCTGCCAGGAGAGAATAGGGACCGTGGACACCGGCCCAAATCTGCTAATTATTTCTTTCTTTCTGTATCAATTATTTGTTCATAACACCGCCGCCCTGCTTCCGTCCGGGTCTCCAGACACCTGATAAAGCCCCTGTAGTGTGTGTGTGTGTGTGCTCAGACACACACTCACACACACACACACACACACACACACACACACACACACTCGTTCACACGCACACACATTTAGAATTACAGACTTTTTTTGTCTTTTACATAGACCAACAAGCACTTACTGTACCACCCACATTCACACACACACACGCATACACACATACACACACACACAGAGACCTGAACACACACAGGTACACACACACACACACTCACACCCCGCTGCGCTCTATTCAAAGCCTCAGAGGCAGTAATTATTAGAGTAATGGTTGTGAGAGGGTGGGTTCCGGGGATTGTAAGTGTGTGTGTGTGTGTGTGTTGAGGTGGGAGGGGGCGGGGGTGTTCTCACATCTGTCACTTGTTAAATTAGCTTTAGACAATTAGAGTAGAGAGCCAGACCAGATCACTCCGACAGACACACTCACACACACTCACAACGCACAATTACAGTCCACAGTTAGTCAAGCTGAAAGTGTGTGTGTGTGTGCGTGTTGTGTTGTGACATGATATGCTGGTAGAATTGTCTACTTGTCATCTAAAATACAAATATTTGGCTTTGTTGCTTAAAAAGTGATCAATAAAGTTCCGTTTGCCTTTTGACAGGCGGTGAATCACTTTTGATTTAATTAGATTTAATTCACACTTTCTGGACCTGGACTTCATAAAAAGGTTCCCGACAAGCCGAGCACAAAGCCTCCTCCACGGCCTCCAGAGCGCCGATTGCATCATTCAGAGCGGCAGATTACACACACACACACACACACACTCACACGCCCGCGCTCCACGCCATCAAAGCGCCACCATTAGGCGTTAAGTGATTTCTCATCGAGGTTTCAATGTGCTTTGGTTAAGCCCGTCGGCCTCTTATGTCAACACGCTGCCGAGGACACGCTGTCACCGGGTTCAGGCCACGCGTGTGTGTGTGTGTGTGTGTGTGTGTGTGTGTGTGTGTGTGTGTGTGTGTGTGTGTGTGTGTGTAATATGTTTGTTTTATGCTTGTGGGTGTGAATGTGTGTGTAACTGGGAATCCACAAAGAAT
>CM070100.1:1090000-1130000 GCA_036178185.1 Liparis tanakae | reverse complement strand
GGAGGCTCTGATGGAGGCTCTAGTGGAGGCTCTGATGGAGGCTCTAGTGGAGGCTCTGATGGAAGCTCTAGTGGAGGCTCTGACGGAGGCTCTAGTGGAGGCTCTGACGGAGGCTCTGGTGGAGGCTCTGATGGAGGCTCTAGTGGAGGCTCTGATGGAGGCTCTGACGGAGGCTCTATAGTGGTGGCTCTGACGGAGGCTCTATAGTGGTGGCTCTATAGTGGAGGCTCTAGTGGAGGCTCTGGTGGAGGCTCTAGTGGAGGCTCTGTCGGAGGCTCTGGCGGAGGCTCTGATGGAGGCTCTAGTGGAGGCTCTGGCGGAGGCTCTGGCGGAGGCTCTGATGGAGGCTCTAGTGGAGGCTCTGATGGAGGCTCTAGTGGAGGCTCTAGTGGAGGCTCTGGTGGAGGCTCTAGTGGAGGCTCTGGCGGAGGCTCTGATGGAGGCTCTAGTGGAGGCTCTGATGGAGGCTCTAGTGGAGGCTCTAGTGGAGGCTCTGATGGAGGCTCTAGTGGAGGCTCTGGTGGAGGCTCTGATGGAGGCTCTAGTGGAGCTCTAGTGGAGGCTCTGATGGAGGCTCTAGTGGAGGCTCTAGTGGAGGCTATGATGGAGGCTCTGACGGAGGCTCCAGTGGAGGCTCTGATGGAGGCTCTAGTGGAGCTCTAGTGGAGGCTCTAGTGGAGGCTCTGATGGAGGCTCTGACGGAGCTCTAGTGGAGGCTCTAGTGGAGGCTCTGATGGAGGCTCTGACGGAGGCTCTGACAGAGGCTCTAGTGGAGGCTCTAGTGGAGGCTCTGATGGAGGCTCTAGTGGAGGCTCTAGTGGAGGCTCCAGTGGAGGCTCTGATGGAGGCTCTGACGGAGGCTCTAGTGGAGCTCTAGTGGAGGCTCTGACGGAGGCTCTAGTGGAGCTCTAGTGGAGGCTCTGACGGAGGCTCTAGTGGAGCTCCAGTGGAGGCTCTGACGGAGGCTCTAGTGGAGCTCTAGTGGAGGCTCTGACGGAGGCTCTAGTGGAGGCTCTGGTGGAGGCTCTAGTGGAGGCTCTAGTGGAGGCTCTGATGGAGGCTCTGATGGAGGCTCTATAGTGGAGGCTCTGACGGAGGCTCTAGTGGAGGCTCTGATGGAGGCTCTGATGGAGGCTCTAGTGGAGGCTCTAGTGGAGGCTCTATAGTGGAGGCTCTGACGGAGGCTCTAGTGGAGGCTCTAGTGGAGGCTCTGATGGAGGCTCTGATGGAGGCTCTATAGTGGAGGCTCTGACGGAGGCTCTAGTGGAGGCTCTGACGGAGGCTCTAGTGGAGGCTCTAGTGGAGGCTCTATAGTGGAGGCTCTGACGGAGGCTCTAGTGGAGGCTCTGATGGAGGCTCTGATGGAGGCTCTAGTGGAGGCTCTGGTGGAGGCTCTGATGGAGGCTCTAGTGGAGGCTCTGATGGAGGCTCTGACGGAGGCTCTAGTGGAGGCTCTAGTGAAGGCTCTGATGGAGGCTCCAGTGGAGGCTCTGATGGAGGCTCTAGTGGAGGCTCTGATGGAGGCTCTAGTGGAGGCTCTGACGGAGGCTCTGATGGAGGCTCTGACAGAGGCTCTGATGGAGGCTCCAGTGGAGGCTCTGATGGAGGCTCTAGTGGAGGCTCTGACGGAGGCTCTGATGGAGGCTCTAGTGGAGGCTCTGACAGAGGCTCTGATGGAGGCTCTGATGGAGGCTCTAGTGGAGGCTCTAGTGAAGGCTCTGATGGAGGCTCCAGTGGAGGCTCTGATGGAGGCTCTAGTGGAGGCTCTGACGGAGGCTCTGATGGAGGCTCTAGTGGAGGCTCTGACAGAGGCTCTGATGGAGGCTCCAGTGGAGGCTCTGATGGAGGCTCTGATGGAGGCTCTAGTGGAGGCTCTAGTGAAGGCTCTGATGGAGGCTCCAGTGGAGGCTCTGATGGAGGCTCTAGTGGAGGCTCTTTTCACTAATGCCCCCCCCCCCCCCCCAAGGTGCGGGGCTCCCTCCGGACTGCCGCCGCCCCCCTGGCCTGCGTGTTCAGCGCCCTGCAGCCGTACCATCTGCTCACGGTGGAGCTCCCCCCGGCGGCGCCCGGCTCCGGCGGGCCGTCCTGGGCCGACGCCTGCGTCTACGAGTGCGCCCGTGGTCGGCCGCGCCTCCTGTCCTCGGCCCGCGTGCCGTTGCCGTGCCGCGCCGTCTCCTGCACCCGCCACCCGTCCGAGACCGCCCTCCTGCTGGGCCTCGCCGACTCCTCCCTGGTGCTGGTCGACCTGCGGCGGGGGGTCTCGGCGCCGGCCCCCTGCCCCGCGCCGCCCGCCCTGCTGGCCTGGCACCCCGCCGGCGCCGTGGTCGCGGTCGGCGGCCGGCGGGGTGAGCTGACGTGCTTCGACGTGGGCCTGGCGCCCCTCGGCGTGGCGCTGGCGGCGGAGGAGGAGGCGGCGCCAGCCGCCACGCTGAGGCTCGCCGAGCACCTGAGCTGCGCGGGGGGGCTGGAGGCTCTGCAGTGGGGGGCGGGGCCAGAGGGCGACGTCCTGATGCTCGCCTTCCGCGGCGGGCCGATGGCGACCCTGAGGCTCCGACTGGGTGAGTGAGGCCTCTTAAAGGGCCAGTGTTCCTGAAACATAAACACGTACAAACTACTCGAA
This sequence comes from Liparis tanakae, assembly GCA_036178185.1. Taxonomy (NCBI): domain Eukaryota; kingdom Metazoa; phylum Chordata; class Actinopteri; order Perciformes; family Liparidae; genus Liparis; species Liparis tanakae. The sequence goes on along the minus strand of CM070100.1, from coordinate 1,127,380 downwards.
CATGTTGTTAAATAACTCTTTGCATTTGATGACTTAATTTGAAACCTTCAAAATAAAAGCACAGGATATTTTTCTTGAATTTCTTTTAAAAAAGGGATCAAATATTGCTGACTCGTCCTTCAGAGCCACTCGGGTTCTGAAGACGCTGCCTCGAGGCCCGTGACCGCTAACATTAGCTTAGCACAAGCTGTAAACTAATGGCCACCGCTTCCGTCTCGTCTCCACGGCAACTCAACACCGTCAGATGATGACGACTAGTGTCGTGAGACTTGATATAACGTGTGTTGTTGCTTTTTAAACACTCACCGATTCCAAACAGGAAACAGGAAGCTCAAACAAACCCTCATCATCGTCTCCTCATCTTCCTCCTCGTCTTCGCTGCTGAGGGGAAGTTAATGTGTGAAGGTTGGCAGGAGCCACGCTCTCAGAGGTCATTCAATAATCGCCCCCGGGGCAAGAGCCCCCCGCCCTCCAGGTGCATTCTGGGATGCATTTTTCCGATAAATCGTTTACAGTGGCTGCACGGCCCTCGGGCCCAGATAAAGTTTACCGATCACAATGTTTTTATTTCTTTATTTTCTTTCCCCTTTGCCATAGCAGACACCCCACCCTCCAACTCACTCCCACACACACACACACACACACACACACACACACACACACACACAAATTCAGCGTCTTTAGTTGTGACTTGGGAAGGAAGGTGTGTTGGTGGCACGCGGCTCTCTGCCGAAGTTTGAATGCAGGGGTGTAGGGGTGGAAGGTAGAATAGTGTGTGTGTGTATGTGTGTGTGTGTGTGTGTGTGTGTGTGTGTGTGTACAGAGGAGGGGGGGGGCTCCCAACAATAGCTTCCTCTCCTCTGATCGTCTGCCAAGGTTTTGATGAAGAAAGTCACTGCACGTCTTTTCTCCATGATAATTCCTCCCTCTCTCACACACACACACACACACACACACACACACACACACGTGTTTGTATTCTTCTATTTCTGTACACACACACACACATACACACACAGACTAGTTTGTTTGTATTGACTTGTTTCGCAAGGCGACATGACAGAAGATGGAGAGGAAGAAAGCCTTGGCCCAGCTCCAGTCCCCCCCCCTGGTGTCACCCCCCCCTCTTCTCCCCCCTCCCTCCTCCCTCCTCCCCCCTCGCCCTCCCACATGCTCTGAGTTATCTCACCTGGCCACCCGTCAGCGGACCGGAGAACGTGAAGAAGTCGTGTTCTGTGTCGTGTGAAAACGTTTAATTACATAACATTTCAAATAACATGAAGTAAAACATTTTAATGATATTATATTTATTATTATAACATTTTAATGATATTATATAATATGTATTATTATAACATTTTAATGATATTATATTTATTATTATAAAATGTTGATGATATTATATAATATTTATTATTATAACTTTTTAATGATATTATATTTATTATTATAACATTTTTATTATATTATATTTATTATTATAACATTTTAATGATATCACGTCAATCACATTAGAGTTAGAACCCTGGTGTTCTCTTCATGTTCTCCTGGTGTTCTCTTCATGTTCTCCTGGTGTTCTCTTTTACATTACATCACATCACATGTCATTTAGCAGACGCTTTTATCCAAAGAGACTTACAATAAGTGCATTTCAACCTAGAGGACAAACTAAGAACAACAAGAATACAGAAAGGAACATTTCCTCAACATAGTCAAACTACTAAAGTACCACAATAAGAGCCATTCAAGTGCTACCAAAGTGATAATCTGTGATTAATCCAGATATAGTCTAAAGGTGCGTTTTCAGTTTCCGGTGAAGATGTAGAGACTTCCTGCTGTCCTGATGTCAGTGGGGAGCTGGCTCCACCAATCAGGAGCCAGGACAGCAGACAGTCTGATGTAGTGATGAGCTCCAGGTGACGGAGTCACAAGTCGGTCGGCTGTTGCCGAGCGGAGCGAACGTGCCGGGGTGTACGGTGTGACCACATCCAGGATGTAGACGGGCCCGATCCGCTCAGAGCACGGTACCAAGAACCAATGTTCTGAAGAGGATGCTGCTCCACCGGTAACCATGGAGAGAGAGGAGGAGCGGAGTGGTGTGGGTGGAGGAGTGGAGTGGTGTGGTTGGAGGAGTGGAGTGGAGTGGTGTGGGTGGAGGAGCGGAGTGGTGTGGTTGGAGGAGTGGTGTGGGTGGAGGAGCAGAGTGGTGTGGGTGGAGGAGTGGTGTGGGTGGAGGAGCAGAGTGGTGTGGGTGGAGGAGTGGTGTGGGTGGAGGAGCAGAGTGGTGTGGGTGGAGGAGTGGTGTGGGTGGAGGAGCAGAGTGGTGTGGGTGGAGGAGTGGTGTGGGTGGAGGAGTGGAGGCTGAAGACCAGCCGAGCTGCTGCATTCTGATGAGCTCAGAGGCCGATGGCCTCAGCAGGTAGAGCAGCCAGAGGAGTTGTAGTAGTCGAGGCGCGAAATGACCAGAACCTGGACCAGAACCTGCACCGCCTTCTGGGTCAGAAGAGGTCGTGTTCTCCAGACGTTGTGCAGCATGTACCTACAGGAACGCTGTCTCAGCGATGTTGGCCGTCAGGGAGAGTTGACTGTCTAGCGTCACCCCGAGGCTCCTGGCAGTCAGGGTAGGGGCCAACACGGAGCTGTTGGAGGTGGTGGTCAGGTCGTGGGTGGGGTTCAGTCAGGGTAGGGGCCAACACGGAGCTGTTGGAGGTGGTGGTCAGGTCGTGGGTGGGGTTCAGTCAGGGTAGGGGCCAACACGGAGCTGGTGGAGGTGGTGGTCAGGTCCTGAGTGGGGTTCAGTCAGGGTAGGGGCCAACACGGAGCTGTTGGAGGTGGTGGTCAGGTCGTGAGTGGGGTTCAGTCAGGGTAGGGGCCAACACGGAGCTGGTGGAGGTGGTGGTCAGGTCCTGAGTGGGGTTCAGTCAGGGTAGGGGCCAACACGGAGCTGTTGGAGGTGGTGGTCAGGTCCTGAGTGGGGTTCAGTCAGGGTAGGGGCCAACACGGAGCTGGTGGAGGTGGTGGTCAGGTCCTGAGTGGGGTTCAGTCAGGGTAGGGGCCAACACGGAGCTGTTGGAGGTGGTGGTCAGGTCCTGAGTGGGGTTCAGTCAGGGTAGGGGCCAACACGGAGCTGGTGGAGGTGGTGGTCAGGTCCTGAGTGGGGTTCAGTCAGGGTAGGGGCCAACACGGAGCTGGTGAAGGTGGTGGTCAGGTCGTGGGTGGGGTTCAGTCAGGGTAGGGGCCAACACGGAGCTGGTGGAGGTGGTGGTCAGGTCCTGAGTGGGGTTCAGTCAGGGTAGGGGCCAACACGGAGCTGGTGAAGGTGGTGGTCAGGTCGTGGGTGGGGTTCAGTCAGGGTAGGGGCCAACACGGAGCTGGTGGAGGTGGTGGTCAGGTCCTGAGTGGGGTTCAGTCAGGGTAGGGGCCAACACGGAGCTGGTGGAGGTGGTGGTCAGGTCCTGAGTGGGGTTCAGTCAGGGTAGGGGCCAACACGGAGCTGGTGAAGGTGGTGGTCAGGTCGTGGGTGGGGGAACCTTTCCCTGGTAGGAACAGGAGCTCGGTCTTGTCAGGGTTGACATGCACATGTTCTCCTGGTGTTCTCCTGGTGTTCTCCTGGTGTTTTCCCTCCTTGTGTTCTCCTGGTGTTCTCCTGGGGTTCTCTTCATGTTCTCCTGGTGTTCTCCTGGTGTTCTCCTGGGGTTCTCTTCATGTTCTCCTGGTGTTCTCCTGGTCACATAACTTGGTGAAGAGAGACCTGACTCCTCCTCAATGAGCCATGGTCTCCCTCAGTTAGTTCAGTTAACGCCCAACTCCAGGACACACACACACGCACACACACGCACACATCACGCGCACACACACACACTCACACTCACACACACACACACACACACTCTCGCACACACACACCACGATCAGCTGTATTAGCCACATTAGCCTCTCTTAAGGGGATTTGGGGGTGCACTAATTGCCAGCTTGTCATTTTAATTGCTCGAACAACTCCCTCCCTGCACACACACACACACACACACACAGACACACACACACACACAGACACAGACACACACACACACACACACACACACACACACAGACACACACACACCTTTCATTAATTAGAGCCCTGCAGTCGGCCTGTTGACAGCCCCGTGATCACCTTCACGTCCGTCTCCATCTCAGTGAGTGGAGGAACACCAGAGGAACCTCCGTCATCGACTCTCACAGAACTATTTATTATTATATCATTATTATTATTATATCATTATTATAATTATTATATCATTATCATTATACTATCATTATTATTATTATTATATCATTATTATTATTATATTATTATATCATTATTATATCATTATTATTATATCATTATCATTATAATATCATTATCATTATAATATCAGTATTATTATTATTATATCATTATTATATCATTATTATATCATTATTATTATTATTATATCATTATCATTATAATATCAGTATTATTATTATTATTATATTATTATTATATCATTATTATATCATTATTATTATTATATCATTATCATTATAATATCAGTATTATTATTATTATTATATTATTATTATATCATTATTATTATATCATTATCATTATAATATCAGTATTATTATTATTATTATTATATTATTATTATTATTATATCATTATTATACTATCATTATTATTATTATTATATCATTATTATTATTATATCATTATTATTATTATATCATTATCATTATAATATCATTATTATTATTATATCATTATCATTATAATATCAGTATTATTATTATTATTATTATTATATCATTATTATTATTATATCATTATCATTATAATATCAGTATTATTATTATATTATTATTATTATATCATTATTATTATTATATCATTATCATTATAATATCAGTATTATTATTATTATTATATCATTATTATTATATCATTATTATTATATCATATTATTATTATTATTATTATTATATCATTATTATTATTATATCATTATCATTATAATATCAGTATTATTATTATTATATCATTATTATTATTAGTTTTCTTCAGGAGTTCAATGTGACACGAGGTGAGAAACACAGAAGATCCTTGAGTGGGAGAGACTCCTTTAAAGGCAGCGGAGGGTGTGTGTGTGTGTGTGTGTGTGTGTGTGTGTGTGTGTGTGTGTGTGTGTGTGTGTGCGTCACAAAGCCACAAACGCACAAACTGGACACCTCGACTACCAGGCTCAGGACAAAACCTCGGCCTTCCATTATTCAGGATAACGTGCTTACACACACTCACACACTCACACACGTACACACACACACACGTACACACACACAATCACACACACCAGGGATTAAACAGACTTCCCCACTAATTGATTGACAAGTCGATGTCACCGATCCAGCTTCAGAGTTTAAAAGCGATCCACTGGAGGCTCACTCGCCTTAAGAGAGTGTTTGACACACTCACACACACACACACACTCACACACACACACACACACACACACACACACACACATACGCACACACACACATACGACTTGTACATACGACAGCTCACATCCCAGTTTTCTGCTCGGTGTGTAAATAATCAAAGGAAGAAGGATCTGAACTCCATGTTGTGTATATATACATATATACATGTATATATGTATATATATACATGTATATATATATTCTCTTCCGGTCCTGTCTGACCCCGTCCCGCGTGTCGTGTGCTCCTCAGGCGCGCTGAGCGGCGGCCGGCTGGGCGCCGGGCCGCTGCTGCAGCAGCGTCTGCGCTGCGCTCAGGTCCCGGAGGCGCTGGGCGTCCTGGAGGCCATGGACTGGTGCATCATGGGAGACGAGGCGTACCGCGGCCTGAGCGCCGTCACCAACCACCTGCTGAGGCTGCAGCTGGACGCGCAGCGGGAGGGTGGGTCCACACACAGACCATAATACTGTGAACAGACCATAATACTCTGTGTGAACAGACCATAATACTGTGAACAGACCATAATACTCTGTGTGAACAGACCATAATACTGTGAACAGACCATAATACTCTGTGTGAACAGACCATAATACTGTGAACAGACCATAATACTCTGTTGCAGCCCAGCTGGAGGCCGCTCTGGCCGTGTTCTTCGCTCCTCGCGTTCCGCTCTCTGACGCCGTGAGGCTGGAGTACCGGGAGCCAATCAGAAAGTGCGCCCGCCGCTTCTTTCACCACCTTCTCAGGTAAGGGGGGGGGGTCAGGAGGTCAAGGTCAACTGACACTCACTCTAATCAATGATGTGAACCGGAGCCCAGAGGCGTCTCCCACGGCAACACGAGGTGCTCTGCTTTAGTTTGGATCTGATCGATCGGCTGATCGGATCCTTCCTGCTACGGATCAATAATCATGTGACCGTGATCAGAGGAGGAGACTCCTCTAAACATCCACCAGGGCCCGTTATGGACTTTGAAACAACATTCAACCTTCAAGAATAATCAATAGACTTATTGAGACTCCCGGGATATCAGCTGTTGTCATGACAACACAATAATAAGACGGTTAGGCATTCAAAGGGTTTCAGAAAACATCAATCAGACAATCAGATTACATTGTATTCTTATTTATTTGTATTTATTACTTTTATTCAACAACTATTAACAAGTATAACTTATTATTCTTTATTATTTATGTTTTGTGTACCTAGTACAGGAAGTAGAGATAGGACTCACAACAAAGAACAACACCACAACACTAATAATGATCATAGTTATTACAGGTCATGAGGGCTCATGAGGGGTCATTAGAGGTCATGAGGGCTCATGAGGGGTCATTAGAGGTCATGAGGGCTCATGAGGGGTCATTAGAGGTCATGAGAGGTCATGAGGGGTCATTAGAGGTCATGAGGGGTCATTAGAGGTCATGAGAGGTCATGAGGGGTCATTAGAGGTCATGAGAGGTCATGAGGGCTCATTAGAGGTCATGAGAGGTCATGAGGGCTCATTAGGGGTCATGAGGGTCCATTGGGGGTCATGAGGGGTCATTAGGGGTCATGAGGGCTCATTAGGGGTCATGAGGGGTCATGAGGGCTCTTTAGGGGTCATGAGGGGTCATGAGGGTCCATTGGGGGTCATGAGGGCTCATTGGGGGTCATGAGGGGTCACAGGGGTCATGAGGGTCCATTGGGGGTCATGAGGGCTCATTGGGGGTCATGAGGGGTCACAGGGGTCATGTGATGTCAGGGCAACTTCAGGTTATTTGACTTCCTGCTGCTCTCGTCTGTTTTAAAGTGAAGCAGCTGTTCTGTTTCTTCTCATGGAGCGTTTTGAGTCGTCTGTGTGACTGAAATAGACCTCGCTGCCCACGCCCTATACCCCCCCCCTCCCTTTATTCCTCCTCTGTAGCTGATGCTGCTGTGTTTTTTTGTTTGGCATCCCTCCTCCTCTCCTCCTCCTCCTCCTCTTCGCTTATCACCTACCTGCATTCTCTCCGTAAACATCAAATGAAGGCCCCCCCCCCAACACAACCTCCTCTCTGCTGTTTGTTTCATGTTGGCTCGAGACGGAGAAAGTTGAGGTGTTTCTCTCTCTCTCTCTCAGCTTTAATTCAGCATATGACGAGGACTCGCTGCTCTCAGTTCAATTATAGATGGTTTTGTGTGTGTGTGTGTGTGTGTGTGTGTGTGCAGGAGGACATACATGCTTCTGACCCATCCATCCATTTCTTCAGATTGTTTTTCTTTTAATTGTTGGGATGCCGTCGTGCCTCATCTTCATCGCCTCTCGTTCTTCTCCCTCAGACACCAGCGCCTGGAGAAGGCCTTCCTCCTCGCCGTGGATTTGGGAGACAGAGATTTATTCATGGTGAGTGAGGGCGACGCCCACTTTGATCCTCTGGCGGGGAATCTACTCGAATAAAAACAAGAGAAGAAAAAGAAGCAAATAATTCACTTTCCTCAACAATAAAAGTTATATTTATTTATATATTATATATATGTATATATATATATATATATATTATTGTTATATATAAACATATACATACATATTTATTTGTATATATAAACATATATAATATATTTATATATATTTATTTATATATTTATTTAATTTATTTTCATATTTTATCTCAGCATATATATATCTTTATTTTTTTATTTTTCTTTTAAACATTTTTAAATATATATATATATATATATATATATATATATATATATATATATATATATATATATATACACTGCTATGTGTGTGTGTGTGTGTGTGTGTGTGTCACAGAGCAGGTGTGATCTCACTGTGGATCTTTTCTTCACCTCCGTGGCCTCTCGGCCTCTTCCTCTCCTCTTCCTCTCCTCTTTCTCTCACTCGCTCTTTTCTTCCACTCCACGCCGAAATGCTCCTCTATGTGTTTGACCCCTTTTTCATGACGGGGGCCCCTTTCTGCTCCATGCTTCAACCAACACCCTACACACACGCACACACACACACACACACACACACACACACACACACACACACACACACACACACACACACACACTCACACTCTCACACTCTCACACTCAATCCCACTGATAGCACTGGTTCCAATTACCTCCCCACTAAGTAGTGCTGCTGGGAAGCCGAATTGAAAAGGTGGAGTCGAGCCTGTGGACCTTGAAAGAGGGGGGAGGGGGAGGGGGGAGGGGGGCTGTATATGACGATAGAGAGAATAAGAAAAGGAGTGAAAAGATGAGCGTTTAATGTCAATAAGGATTTGTTCCCATGTAGAAACACAGACATTCATTAAGTGAGCAGCTCGTCTTCCTGCTCACGGAAATTAACTCAAACTCAGACTTTTATTTTTCATAAATATTAATAAGAAAAGAATAAAAACGCTTCAAATCCTCCTCATGGGCAGTTATTGGGATGAAGTTTAAAATAAAATGACTGCTTTTATTTCTGCTGTTTTCATATTTCTACTTCTTTATTCAACATCACTAAGTATTTTATTTATTTATTAAACATAACTTAGTATTTTATATCTTTTATTTAACTTAATCATGTATTTTATATCTGTATTAAACATAACTTAGTACTTTAATAGACTAATTCTTATTAAATAGTTCTATAAAACCTTTAAGTGTATATGTATTTATCTTTATAAAGTTATTGAATAGTTCTTTAAGACCTTTAAGTGTATATGTATTTATATTTATACGTTTTTTAAATAGTTCTTTAAGTGTATATGTATTTATATTTATACGGTTATTACATAGTTTTTTAAGTGTATATGTATTTATACATTTATAAGGTTATTACATAGTTCTTTAAGTGTGTATGTATTTATACATTTATAAGGTTATAACATAGTTCTTTAAGTGTATATGTATTTATATATTTATACTGTTATTACATAGTTCTTTAAGTGTATATGTATTTATACATTTATAAGGTTATTACATAGTTCTTTAAGTGTATATGTATTTATATATTTATACTGTTATTACATAGTTCTTTAAGTGTGTATGTATTTATATATTTATACTGTTATTACATAGTTCTTTAAGTGTATATGTATTTATACATTTATAAGGTTATTACATAGTTCTTTAAGTGTATATGTATTTATATATTTATACTGTTATTACATAGTTCTTTAAGTGTATATGTATTTATATATTTATAAAGTTACTTGATAAGCGAGCAGAGCGACATGGAGCAGCAGCTCTGCGTTGACGTTTCACCCGGCGCTGTGGTTGTGTTTGTGTTGTCGCTCCGACCTGCTGGTCAGCTGATGAGGTCAGCTGATGAGGTCAAGAGGTCACGCCCCCCCCCCCCCCCCTCCACAGAACTCAATAACGGACGTCGACTTGACAAAAAAAAGCTGGAACAGACGTGAGATAACAAGCCTCACCTCTTGGAGAGACGCCCAGCATGATACCCCCCCCCACCCCCACCCTCACCCTCCTTCATCCAGCTCAAGACCCCCCCCCCCCCTTCGTGACACATTGTTTCCCAGTTAACAATGGAGCCTCTCCAAAACCTTTTGTCAGAATGAAACTCTTTAGTGTCGGGCTAAAGTGAGGTGGTGGCAGGGGGGGGGGGGGGTCTTGAGCTGGATGAAGGAGGGTGGAAGGTGAGGGGGGGGGGGGTGCTGAGTCGTTTGCGTTTCTTTTTTCATAGTTGCTCTGTCCTGTCGCTCCTAATTAGCCTTTGATGATGTAACCAACTAGAGTCAAGCCCAACACTAATCTTTCTCTTCCTCCTCCTCTTCCTCCTCCTCTTCTTCCTCCTTTTCCTCCTCTTCCTCCTCTTCCTCCTCCTCTTCTTCCTCCTTTTCCTCCTCTTCCTCCTCTTCCTCCTCCTCCTCCTCCTCGTCCTCCTCCCCCTGGCTCTCGATGTAGCTCGTTAATTAAATCAAGTTGTGCGATAGTTGAATCTGATGGTGGCTCTTTGTGTTCCCCAATGAGGAGGGAGGAGAGGGAGGGGGGGTTGGGGGCGGGGCTTGTACTGTTTCTTGTTAGAGCCGCCAGCAGTTTAAAGAAGGCTGTTGAGTTCACCTCCTCCTCTCCTCTATCTGAAGGAGGAGGAAGAGGAGGAGGCACGTCTTGCGCAACAAGCTGCCTGCCGGGGCTCAGAGTGGAGCTCTGATCTGATTGGTGCAGCTGGAGGGCGTCAGGGTGGCGCTCAGCGAGGACATTTGTGAAATCCAATTCAAATCATTTGTTTATGGGACTAATTGATCAGTAACGAGACTCGGAGGAGACGCTCATGTTGGACGTTATTATTATATTGATGAGTGTACCATAATAACTTTTATAATAAAGGTTTATAACACATAATACATTTAAACTCAACAAATGAACTGTTCACAAATTGCCCTTTACTTTAAGAAAATATCTTACATATATATGTATATATATATATATATATATATATATATATATATATATATACATATATGTATATATATACATATATGTGTGTGCGTGTATATATATATGTATATATATATGTACGTATATGTGTGTACGTATATATTTTTGTTAGTTTTTTATATTATATATATGTAATTAAATTACGTTTTATATATATACATAATTAATTAAATTATTAAAGTACATTTTATATCTATCTATCTATATATATATAATGTACTTTAATATATAAAATGTCATTTAATTAATTGTATATCTGTATATAAAATGGAATTTGATCATTTAATTATATATATATATATATATATATATATATATATATATATATATGTATATATATATATATGTATATATACATGCTTTAAAATATAAATTAAATTAAGGATAAATATGGTGCTATCAATCTCTCCACGGGCAGAATCAGAAGATGTGTGTTTATTATATATAAATAGTTCTACTTCTCTCTCCGCACCGAATGCAACACGTTGTTTAACCGTCATGTTGAGGCGATCCATCCCATAATAAACAGTGGTGAATCCTGTGCTGCTCCCTTGAAGCTCAGCCTCCGTCTGTCAGCGCTGTGCCGCTTCACCTAATCCCTCGTTCATTTGGAGGGAACCCAAATATCAGTCAATATCGGGCTCTTAGTGTCCGCCACCTCCCTCTCTCCCTCTCTCTCTCTATCAGCTTGAAACCCTAAAGCTCTTATATAAATAAGATTAGTGTCGCGTTCGAGCGTCTGGGAATAAGAGTTGTAATATCTGATGGTTTTATATGCAGTATTATTGTTATCCCTTCTTAGTCGGGCTGATACCCCTCTCTCTCTCTCTCTCTCTCTCTCTCCCTCCCTCCCTCCCTCCCTCCTCTCTCTCTCTCATTTCTCGTTTATTCTTTCTCTCCAGATTCAGACAGTATTACGAGGAGCTAAGCTGGAATAAAGCGCCCGGCATCAAATGTTCATATTGTTCTGTTCTCTCTCTCTCTCTCTATCCCTCTCTCTCTTTTCGTGTCTTTATTCAGTGTCTCTCACACAACTCTCTGTCGTTGCTTCTTCTTCTTTTCATCTCTTGTTTGTCATCCTGACCCCTCGCGTCTCATCGAGGGGCCGCGACCCTCAGCTTTACCTCCTTTTTGAGGCCATTTTGTCATCCGCCATTTTTTTTGTACACATCTCCCCTCCTGACTCCTCTCCTCTGGAGGGGAGGGGGGGGGCGCCGCTCTGTAATTACCCAATCTGTTCCCCGTTCATACTCTTCAATTTCAGCCTCCCCCTCGTCCCTCTAAGCCCCGCCCCTTTCCTTTTCCTCCGGGGTACAAAAGCCGGGTAACAATGTGGGGTGCTGGGGCCGGCTTTAGCCAGCTGAGGGTCATCCACGCCCGGCGCCCTGTGATGTCGCTGAGGCGGAAGGCTTCCCTCGCCACGCTGGGCCCTTTGATGGCCCTCGGGCCCCTGCACTCGGCGGGGGAAACCCCGCGGCCCCTCGTCGGGCGCCAGGAGGAGCGTGTGATTGGCTCTCCTCTCCATCAATGTGCTTCAGGTCTCCACCGCTCTCTGGTTTCAGCGTTAACATGTTGACATCGAGTCCCTTCTGTTGTTGTTGTTGTTGTTGTTGTGATCATCCTGGTTCCATATGAGCGTTGCCATGGGGACTGAGTCTCAGCGTCAGGGTGCTGCTCGGCCTGTATTGACTCCAACGGCTCATCTGTGCAATGCATTGTGGGAAACTATCACGGGATCAGCAGCACGTCTTTGGAGGGTTCAAACATTTCCTTCAGACAATGTTAATTGTGTCCCACAGCAGTGTGTGTGTGTGTCCCACAGCAGTGTGTGTGTGTGTCCCACAGCAGTGTGTGTGTGTGTGTGTGTGTGTCCCACAGCAGTGTGTGTGTGTGTCCCACAGCAGTGTGTGTGTGTGTGTGTGTGTCCCACAGCAGTGTGTGTGTGTGTGTCCCACAGCAGTGTGTGTGTGTCCCACAGCAGTGTGTGTGTGTGTGTGTGTGTCCCACAGCAGTGTGTGTGTGTGTGTTCCTCACGTGATGATTAAGAGTTTCATTGAATCCACTTTATGTAAATTAGGTTTTAAGAATGAATTTCTCTTCATATATAATAATATAATATATATATATATATATATATTCTATAAATATATATATACATATATTATATATAAAAATATATATTATATATTATATATATATAAATATATATTATATATATATAATATATATTTTTTATATATATATATATAATTTGTATATTATATATATTTTTTTATATATATAATGTGTATATATTGTATATATATATATATATATATATATATATATATATATATATATATACACATACACATACATACGTAGTGTCGGGCCGGTGGAGTGACGGATGTGTTTCTGGAAGGTGAGCGCTCCCTCGTCTCCTCTCCCACTTTTCAAATGTGACAGATAACATCCTCCAAAAAAAAAGAGAGAGACGAGGGTGTGAGGGGGGGGGGGGGGGGGGGGCTGATTTCAAAGTTTTTGGGGGATCGGCGTCTCGTCCAACCGGTGCTCTTTGTGATGTCGGGCTTCAAACGCTTTTTTCTCTCATTTCATCCGTTTCTTCTTCTTCCTCCCCCAAAACTATTGTCATCCAGTCCAGATTCAGTTTTAGATTAACGTTGACGTTTCCTCTCTCTCTCTCTCTCTCTCTCTCTTGCATTTTTGTCTTTTTTTTCAAAGGACCTCCATCACGTGGCCGGCGATAAGGGCGAGCTGGTGCTGGCGGACGAGGCCCGGAGGAAAGCTTGTGAGATCCAGAGTCGCCCCGACGGTGAGGAGGAAGAGTAGAGCAGACTCAGGATGTGACTCCTTATACATATATACACATATATATTTATATTTATATTTATATTTATATTTCTTTCTTTTTTATATATATATATATGTATTTATATATTTATATTTATATATATAAATATTTATTTATTTTTCTATATATATTTATATATTTTTTTCTAAATATATTATTATGTATATATATTCATATATATATATATATATTTAAATATGTATATATATGTGTATATATATCTATACATATATAGATATATATATATATATATCTATATCTATATCTGTATATTCCTCCTCTCATGTGAGCTGTGAGATAACCTCCGTGACTCGCCCACTCTCCTGATGTCGCTCCAAAGAGAATCAAATGGATCACGTTCGACATATTCACAGACGACCTGTCGCTGCTTTATATTTCGTTTAAAGGCGACGTCGTCTGTCGCCTGATTTCAAAGTGAGATAGTGAAAATGAGTTTTTTTATAATTTTCTTGTCAATGAAACAACAAAGAGATGAAATACAGTCACAGATGTGAATTTAAATTAATAAAAGAAAGATTCATGATAAAAGAATCCCATTACACAACTTACTAAACATAATAAGACACATTAATAACCGTGGTGTGTTCAGCTTCCTTATGTTTGGGGATTTTATTTATTTTTAAATGAACTATAGAGTATATATATATATATATATATATATATATATATATATATATATATTTATATATATATAGAGTTTCTAACGGACTAATTCAATATTCACCACCTGTCGCCGTCTTTTTGTCTCTTTTTTTAAAGTCGATATCGTCTGTTGTGGTGATTTAAAAGTGAGATAGTGAAACATGTTTTTTTAAATATGTTTTTATTATTATTACATGTTTGTCATATTAAATAAAACAACAAAGAGATCAGATAAAGTCACAGATGTCAAATCTGTGTTTCAAACTTACTAAATAGAATAAGAGACATTAAGAAACATCTTCAGCCTCCTTATATTATGGGATTTTATTTAACTATAAATTAATATTATAAATGAACTAAACAGTATAGCGAGTGTCTTTAACAGACTAATAGGTGCTGTCTTTTTTTCTTTTTTTTTAAGGCGTTATCAACTATCGTGATGATTTAAAAGTGAGATAGTAACAAATAAAAGTCATTTTTTATTCTTTATTATCATGTTTGTCAAATTAAATCTCTTTATTTCTCGAGCGCATTTCAAATAAAACAAGCTCACAGCTGTAAAATCAATGTTTGGCAACTTACTCAGTAGAATAAGACGGTTAAACATATTCGGGGACTTCTCCCTCAAAGAAGTATAAAGTAGAGCGAGTGTCTTTAGCGGACTAATTAAATACGTTACACCGAAGCACAGGCCTTTGTCGCTACCTCAGGCTGTGCTGCTGCCCTTTGACCAACACTCCCCAGAGCACATACCAGAGGGGATCAGGCTGGGCCCTGATTACACACACACACACACACACACACACACACACACACACACACACACACACAATTCCTCACAGAGGCTTCAAGGGCCAACGGGTGAGCAGAAAACATTGAAATGTGTGTGAGGGAACTAGATGAACATGTCTGACGAGTCCTTCATTGGTGATTAAAACACACCAGAAGGCAGAGTGTGTGTGTGTGTGTGTGTGTGTGTGTGTGTGTGTGTGTGTGTGTGTGTGTGTGTGTGTGTGTGTGTGTGTGTGCGCTCTCAGACAGCCAAATGAGGCGAGAGAGGTATTTAACTCCTCGGCGTAAGGTCAGCGCCGCCGGCCGGCCGTCTGCGGCGCCGGCGTCTGTAATGAGCGTTTGTGTAACGTTGAGGCCGTGTGTGTGTCTGTGTGTGTGTGTGTGTGTGTGTGTGTGTGTGTGTGTTGTTGCGTTGCTCTAATGCGATGCACGCCGCGCACACACGCCTCCTCCTAAGCCGCTTAATTATGTCCTCGATGGTTCACCGCCATCACCTGCAGCGCGGCCTATCCTTGGACGGCGGCGCCGCGGAGAACGAGGGAGGAGGAAGGGACTGAGGAGACGAGGGAAGGAGGAGAGGGAAGGAAAGAAACACAAAGAGGTGTAGGAGGGAGAGACAAGAATATGAAAGAGGAAAGAAAATTAAAGGAAACAAAGGGATGCAAGAATATTTATCTTGTGCATCCCTCCCTCTTTTCTTTTTAACTTTGTGCGCAGTTGTCACCGAAAGGAGAAAAAAGTTTAGAAAAAAAGTCCTCCTCCTCTGGTTGTATAGAAGTCTATGCTTCATGTGTTGAAGCTGCATTCTCTCTCCTGACCACCAGGGGGCTCCTCTGGTTGTATAGAAGTCTGTGTGTGTGTGTGTGTGTGCGTGCGTGTGTGTCTTTGTGTGTGTGTGTGTATGTAAGTGTTTATGATTGTGTGTGTGTGTGTGTAAAGCATGACACCTGTTCACTGAAGCCCTCTGTTGAAGCGAGTCACTCATTATTTATGAGCTTTTTTGCTCTGTTCATGCACACACACACACACACACACACACACACACACACACACACACACACACACAGAAACAGAAACAGACACACACGCACACACAGAAACACACACACACAGAAACACACACACACACACACACACAGAAACAGACACACACACACACAGAAATAGACACATACACACACACACACACACATAAACAGACACACACACAGAATCACACGCACACAGAAACAGACACACACACACATAAACAGACACACACACAGAATCACACGCACACAGAAACAGACACACACACACACACAGAAACAGACACACACACACACACACACACACACACGTCCTCCTGGACAGCGGCGCCAGGCCTCTGGTCTCCTGGCTGCTCCGCGGTGTTTTTAGTGTTTCTGGCCTCAGGAGCCGTCATTGGAAGCGGTTTTAAAAAGGGGCGGGCACTTCAAAAGAATGTATGCGGCACGTGATTGGCTGAACCATCTGTCAATCAAACTCACTGAAGCCGGTCAGGAGATCAAAAACTCATTTCCATTGGGAATAAACGTCCCTGCCGGTCTGGATACGTATACATTCTAGAGTCTGTCGCCCCGCCCTAAAGCATACGCTGCTTCACGCCGACATGGAGACATGGGGGCGGAGAAAATGTAAGAAAAACAAATCCTGTGCTTTTATTTTGAAGGACGTTTTGCCGTCTGTTCTCTCCTTCGTGCTGCGTTCACACACGAGAAGAGAACTCTCACGTGAGTTCTCCCGCCCCACTGTTTGCCATCGCTCGCTTCATTCGTGCTGGAAGCGCCGGAGAAGGGGGGGCGGGGCTTATCGCCATGGAAACGGAAGACGTAACCACCGTTAGTGCGTGTGGAGGAAGTCCAGCGAACGGCGGACCATCGAGACCTCAGGGAATAAAGGTAAACATTAATCAAGACGGTTATTTAACAACATGTAACATAATATAGTTACATGAATAGTTACATCTATACATTATGTATTTATACATTCACACAGAGGTACAAGCGGCCCTCTGAGGGCGCCATGACCTCTGACCTTCTCATTCTCAAAGGTGAATTATTTAATCACATGAAAGAGGAGAAATATGTTTTTGTATTTCTACGGCTACTTCTTTTGGTTTTCTTCCCACATTGATAAAGCAAATAGTTGAATTGGTAAAACGTGACATAATGCAGTTATTAAAACAAATCCAGAGGCTTATGGTATAAACATGGCTCCTCAAAGCAAGACAGAGAACCAATATTAGTTCTCCATGATGGGATGAGTGCGTCTCTCAAACACACAGCGGCACCAGGACGATCCCCACTGTGGGAACACACACACACACACACACACACACACACAGCGGCACGCCATGAATTTCGACTTCACTTATTCATTAATTAATTAATATTAATATGTATATGAAATATCTTATTTTTAACATTCGGAGTCCTTCTGCCGGTTCGACATGTCGCTCGCACGCTCTCCAGACACGGGTTCCCACGCCGCAGCTCCAGGAACAGACCATGTTAATGTTTGAACACACACATAAACACACACGCACACACACACATAAACACACACACGCACACGCTGTGTTTGTTCTCCGTCAGTCACACACTGCAGCTCATATTCAAAACGTCCCTCTGAGACGTGTTTGTGTAAATATGTGTCCTGTGTGTGTGCGGTTGGGTGTGACGCACACACACTCTCCCTCACTCACACACACACACAGCAGACTGTGCATCCTCCTGACCTCCTGAATGCAGAGAGTTGTTTGCAGGATGGATCCACTTTGAGTTTCGTACTAAAAGGCCTCCACGTTATTAAATACTGAATATTTAAGAGCGTTCATTTTGATGCTCGTTTAATGAACCTGCAGAAGCTTCCAGTGTTTAATCCTAATGGCCGTGTAATATATATATATATATATGTATGTAAACACATTTGTGTTTATATATATATATATTAATTTATATATATTAATATATATATATATTAATTAATATACATATATTCTTTTATTTATGTATATTTAATTATATTTATTGTATGTATATTTATGTATATATATTTACATATTTACATATATTTCTTTGTAAATTTATAACAAATTCTTAAAATTTCTCCCGCTTTAGAGATGAAACGTTTCCTTTATAACTCGTTTATTGTGGAAACATTTGTCTTTATTATTTTTTTGTGACACGGAAACCTTTTTATTGAGAGACGTCCTCATGACATCCTGAGCGTGATGCGTTCAGGTACAGCTGGGAGCTTCCTGCTCCTCCTCACTGAGCCGGAGCCCGGTGAGGATCAGCAGGGTGACTTTCCCCACGGAGGCATTCCAGGCACGTCCAACCGGGAGAAGAAATGGGTGGGGGGGCATGGAGGGGGGGGCGCTTGGAGGACTATGGTGGGGGGCATGGAGGACTATGGGGGGGGATTATCGGTCCCACCTGGACCGGCGTCCCCCCAGGAGGAGTTGGAGGACACGACTGTGGCTGTTTGGGCGTCTTTAATTAAGCGGCTGCCAGATGAGGATAATTAGCAGAGGGCGGGACTGATGGGGGAATAATAATAATAATAATGGATGGATGCCAGTGTGAAGCTCAAGGCTCAAGGGCAACAGGGCAGCAGTAATGTGCCAGGGAGGAATTGAAAGTGGAGCACAGAGGTCACCACGTGTTAACGTTTGGCTTTTAAGGTGCTGCTTCTTCCCTTGTACCGAGCCAGGCTAGCAGTTTCCCCCCGTTTCCAGTCTTTATGCTAAGCTAAGCTAACCGGCTGCTTCTCCTTTTCTGAGCCGTTTAACGCGACGCTGTTACAAACCTGTGTTGAACGTCCTGCTAGCACAGCCGGCTAACTTAGCTTAGCATAAAGAACTATCGACACCTTTCAAAGCTCGTTCATTTACACGTTATATTCTCTTTGTTTGACTTACAGAGACGTACAAAATATCTGTGAAAATATACAGTTCTCTTGTTTCTTGAGGAGCAGTATATATATATATATATATATATATATATATATATATATATATATATATATTACATTTTAATGTTATATATATCATTTTAATTATATATATATATATATAATTGTATTTATATATATATCATTTTAATTTATATATATATATAATTGTATTTATATATATATAATTATAATTTTATATATATATATTAATTGTGTATATATATATATATATTAACTTTATATATATAATACTTTGATTTATTAACTTTTTTTATTTTTATTATTTCAATTCTATATCTATCATTTTAATTTTATATATATAATTTACATTATATATATATATATATATGTATATATATATATATATATACAAATTATATATATATATATATATTCCATTTTAGGATCTAGGCCATCGCCATCATTTTTTTTCAAATGTTGTGATTTAATTTTATTCATTTGTTTCTTAAAAGAAAACAAGAATCAATCCCAGATCTCGTGTTTCTTCGAGGTGGACGTCTTTTTTCTATCCACCTCGTCTCGTATTCATGTGCATCCATTGTGAACCTCGACGAACGCACACACACACACACACACACACACACACACAGCTTAGGAAGCGTTCCTTTCATGCGCCGTGGAGATGGCTCCGAGCCGTCTGGCTGACGCGAGCGTCGATTCCGGAGATACGGCAGAGCGTCTTCTTTTCTCTTCCTCTTTTCTTCTTTTCTCTTCCTCTTCTCTTCTTTTCTCTTCCTCTATTCTCTTCCTGAGGAGAAGCCGAGTGGCGTCTCCCCCTCACAAAGAGACGAGCGCTCCTATCTGAAGATCCACCTCCTCCCCGGTCACGCTGGGAAAGCCCGTTAGCACGTTAGCACGTTAGCGTTGCGCTGGAGGAGGGAGCCGAGAAATGAAAAGCAACAAACCTCCAGGGCGCCATTCAGGAGCCTCAGCGGCACGGCGCGTTCACCAGGAGGCTGAGGGCGTCGCCACGACGACAGACGACGACAGACAACACAACGACACACAACGACACACAACAACACACAACACACGACGACAGACGACACAACGACACAACAACACACGACAACACACGACAACACACGACAACACACAACAACACGTGTATAGATCGCACACAATGCGGCGCCAACGCACAGAGGAATTGGAGGAGAGGAAGTGGAGGAGATGGAGTGGAGGACATGGAGGAGAGGAAGTGGAGGAAGGGGAGGAGATGGAGGAGAGGAAGTGGGAGAGAGGAAGTGGAGGGAGGAAGTGGAGGAGATTGAGGAGAGGAAGTGGGGGAGAGGAAGTGGAGGAGATGGAGTGGAGGAGATGAAGTGGAGGAAGTGGGGGAGAGGAAGTGGAGGAGATGGAGGAGATGAAGTGGAGGAGATGGAGGAGAGGAAGTGGAGAAGATGGAGGAGAGGGAGTGGGGGCGATTGAGGAGAGGAAGTGGAGGAGAGGAAGTGGAGGAGATGGAGTGAAGGAGATGGAGGAGATGGAGGAGAGGAAGTGGAGGAGATGGAGAAGAGGAAGTGGAGGAGATGGAGGAGAGGAAGTGGAGGAGATGTAGGAGAGGAAGTGGGGAGATTGAGGAGAGGAAGTGGGGGAGATTGAGGAGAGGAAGTGGAGGAGATGGAGAAGAGGAAGTGGAGGAGATGGAGAAGAGGAAGTGGAGGAGATGGAGGAGAGGAAGTGGGGGAGATGGAGGAGAGGAAGTGGGGGAGATGGAGGAGAGGAAGTGGAGGAGATGGAGAAGAGGAAGTGGAGGAGATGGAGGAGAGGAAGTGGGGGAGAGGAAGTGTGGGAGATTGAGGAGAGGAAGTGGAGGAGATGGAGTGGATTATGGAGTATGATCTTTTATTTTTTAAGTTTAAATAGTGTGTGTTTACTCCCGTGTTGTTGTTGTTGTTGTTGTTACATCACGTCATTTAGCAGACGCTTTTATCCAGAGAGACTTACAATAAGTGCATTTCAACCTAGAGTACAAACTAAGAACAACAAGAATACAGAAAGTAACATTTCCTCAACATAGTCAAACTTGTTGTTGTTTACGTTTACTATCCACCTGGTTGTGTTTTGCCATGTGGCCACAACATGAGACATCTTTACCCTCTCAGTCCCAGTTTTTGATTTAGTGTGTGCATGTCTGTGTGTGTGCGTGTGTGTCTCTGTGTGTGTGTGTGTCTCTGTGTGTGTGTGTGTCTCTCTGTGTGTCTCTGTGTGTGTGTGTGTCTCTGTGTGTGTGTGTGTCTCTCTGTGTGTCTGTGTGTGTGTGTGTGTGTCTCTGTGTGTGTGTGTCTCTCTGTGTGTCTGTGTGTGTGTGTGTGTGTCTCTGTGTGTGTGTGTGTGTGTGTCTCTGTGTGTGTGTGTGTCTCTCTGTGTGTCTCTGTGTGTGTGTGTGTCTCTGTGTGTGTGTGTGTCTCTGTGTGTGTCTCTGTGTGTGTGTGTGTCTCTGTGTGTGTGTGTGTGTGTGTGTCTCTCTGTGTGTCTGTGTGTGTGTGTGTGTCTGTGTGTGTGTGTGTGTGTGTCTCTGTGTGTGTGTGTGTCTCTCTGTGTGTCTGTGTGTGTGTGTGTGTGTGTGTGTGTGTGTGTGTCTCTGTGTGTGTGTGGGGGGGGTAGTCCTTGTCATACCCGACTAACATATGTGTGTGTGTGTGTGTGTGTCTGTGTGTGCATTAGATAAAAACCGCCCTCTTGTTCTTTTCATCCTCCTTTCATGTGCTGTTGTGTGTGTCTCACTGTGTGACCCCCCTCCCCCTGTGTCTGTTCTCTAAGCCCCCCTGGGGGTCCATCCCAAATCCCTTCTTCCTATCAGCCAATTTAATGTTTTGAATCTTTTTTATATTTATATTTATCTAGTTTAATGTATTTTGTGTATGAGAGAGCAAAGTGGACCCCCCTCGGAGACAAAGCTTCCATGTATCCAAAACTTCTTCATGGCCATTAAAGCTGATTCTGAATCTTTTTTATAATATTTATCTAGTTTAGAGATTTGGGATGAGAGAGAGAGGGAACCGGAGAGGGATGATGTGTCTTTCAGGGGGCACAGAAAGAGGGAGAGAGGGAGGGAGGGGAGAGGCCGAGGGAGAGAGGGAGGGAGAGAGAGGGGGAGAGGGATGATGTGTCACAGCGGGGAGCACAGAAAGAGGGAGGAGGGGAGAGAGGAGGAGGGGAGAGGGAGGAGAGGGAGGGATGATGTGTCACAGAGGGGAGCACAGAAAAGAGAGAGAGGGCTCGGGCCATTTGGCTCTGGTCGTCCTGCCTCTCTCTCATCTTCGAGAGACACAGAGAAAGAGACTTCTCTTTCTCTGTGTCTCTACTCCTGAGAGGAGGAGGAGGAGGAGGAGGAGGAGGAGGCGCTCCGTGTCTTTCTGTCCTGTAATCTGTCTCTGATGAAGTTTCATTGTTTCTCGCATGAAGCTGGCTTAACGGAGGGAGAGAGAGAGAGAGAGAGAGGGGGGGGGGGGGTGGTTATTCTCTCCTCTCTTCCTCTCTCTCCTCTCTCTCCTCACACACACACACATGCCGAACAGTCTTTTCAAAATAAAGTTCCTACGACTTCACTAGAGGATCCTAGTTTAAACATCTGAAGTGATGCATTGTGGGTCTCACGTCTCTGACCTGCTGCCTTGTTTCCTCAGCGCTGACGGGACAGCCAATCAGAGGAGAGCGCCGGCAGAACGCCGCCTGAGTCCAGTGCTCAGGACACCCAGAGCAACAGGTGTGTTCTTCTTCTTCTTCTTCTTCTTCTTCTTCTTCTTCTTCTTCTTCTTCTTCTTCTTCTTCTTCTTCTTCTTCTTCTTCTTCTTCTTCTTCTTCTTCTTCTTCTTCTTTCCACAGAAAGTGGTGAAGCTGACGAAGGCGTCAGGAATGTGAGTCTATTGACCGGAGACTTTATTTTTATTTTATTGAATTATTACATAATGACATCGTACCTGTACCAGGTGTTACCGGCCTCCCCCGTGCTGTCAGGTGGTTGTGTGAGTGTAGAATAGTTGAGATGTAGTTAATGTGTAGTTGGTGTGTAGGACCTCACCTGGACCTCACCTGGACTCATCTGGACTCACCTGGACTCACATGGACCTCGCCTGGACTCACCTGGACTCACCTGGACTCACCTGGACTCACCTGGACTCACCTGGACTCACCTGGACTCACCTGGACCTCACCTGGACCTCACCTGGATTCACCTGGACTCACATGGACCTCGCCTGGACCTCACCTGGACTCACCTGGACTCACCTGGACTCACCTGGACCCTCTGTGGTACCTGGAGACACTTTAGTTTAGTAGGCACACCTTTGTCAGTAAATTGTACTTAAACATAAATAAATCTGGTTATTTTTCATAAAATGTGTGTGTGTGTGTGTGTCTCTCTATGTCTGTGTGTCTATCTGTGTGTGTGTGTGAGTGTGTTTGTCTGTGTGTGTATGTGTGTGTGTGTGTGTGTGTGTGTGTGTGTGAGTGTGTGTGTGTGTGTGTGTGTGTGTGAGTGTGTGTGTGTCTATGTGTGTGAGTGTGTGTGTGTGTGTGTGTGTGTGTGTGTGTCTATGTCTGTGTGTGTGTGTGTGTGTGTGTGTGTGTGAGTGTGTGTGTGTCTATGTGTGTGAGTGTGTGTGTGTGTCTGTGTGTGTGTGTCTATGTCTGTGTGTGTGTGTGTGTGCGTGTGTGTGTGAGTCTGTGTGTCTGTGTGTGTGTGTGTGTGTGTGTGTGGGTCCAGATTACAGCTGCGTTGTATTCATGGCGTCTCTTAAAGCTGCGGCGCCTCTTTCCTGCCCGTGTCAGAGCTGTCGGCGGCGCTCCGCCACTAATCTGACGGCGCCGCCGGCCTAATCCCTGAACGCCGTAATCTATTTACTTTGCATTCTGAGAGGATTTACACCCAAAAAATAAAACACACGTTTACACAAGCGGCGTGTTGGAAGGCGGCGCTTTGTGTTTGTCTCTTCTTCCTAGCGCTTTGTGCGTCTCTCTGATCCCGCGGAGGGAGGCGTGACTGATGCTGATACCGTGTCACGGGACTCGTGCGGTCGCCGCGTGGCGTTCAGGGACCTCCCTCCCGATTGTCTCGGCTTGACGGCTCGCACAAAAACACGAAGAACTTGTGTTAGCAGGCGGCGCCGGCTCCTCCCCCCGCTCCACGCGCCGACACCTCCTCGTTCACGCCACGTCAACAACAACAACAACAACAACAACGTACGACACCCCGTCCCTCCACGCTCATCATGTCCGCTCTGCGTCTCGTAAATACTGGCGCCGCATTCAGGGAACGGCCGGAGGCTCACAGTACAGCTCGTTAGCTCATTAGCTTCATTAACTCGTTAGCTCATTAGCTCGTTAGCTCATTAGCTTGTTAGGTTATTAGCTCATTAGCTCATCAGCTTTATTAGCTCATTAGCTCATTAGCTTCATTCGCTTGTTAGCTCATTAGCTTCATTAGCCTAACAGAACGGCCTGTTGGCGTCGAGCCTCAAGATGGACGCCCAGGGAGAGGGAGTGCAGGTTTGTGTGTGTGTGTGTGTGTGCAAGTGTGTGTATGCGTTTGTGTGAACGTGTGTGTGCATGTGTGTGTATGCGTTTGTGTGAGTGTGTGTGTGAATGTGTGTGTGTGTGCATGTGTGTATGCGTACATGTGTGAGTATGTGTGTGAATGTGTGTCTTTGTGAGTGTGTGTCCAATCAGAGCCAATGATGTTTCTGATTGGACGTGTGTGTGTTGTGTGTGTTGTCTTGTGTGTGTGTGTGTCTTGTGTGTGTTGTGTGTCTTGTGTGTGTTGTGTTGTGTGTGTTGTGTGTGTGTGTTGTCTTGTGTGTGTTGTGTTGTGTGTCCCTCATCATATGCGTCTCTACGTCTGATAACTCTTAAACTTACTTCCTGTTAAATTAATTAGCATAAACGTGATAAACGTTGTGGTCCTTGCGGTGAAGACACTCGTCCTCACTTCCAGTCCCAATTCATAATAAATATAATAATTTAATTTATTATAATATTCAAACGATTATTTTTTTACTTTTTAAAAAACTAATTTGAAGGTGTGAGATCTGAGATTGGGACGATTTTGATTGCCTCTTTATGGCTCTCAACATGGCGACAGATGAGCCACTTTCATTAAATACGAGTTAGATTTCGGAAAAGATCGTAAAATACTTTTAGGTTTAATAAAAGATCGTAAAATACTTTAAAGTTAAGGAAAGTATCGTTAAATAGGTTTCGGAATATATCGTCAAATACTTAGTTAGGTTAAGGAAAAGATCGTAAAACACTTGGTTAGGTTTAATAAAAGATCGTAGAAAAAATCTTAAAATACCTAGTTAGGTTTTCGAAAAAGATTGGGAAATAGGTTTCGGAAAAGATCGTGAAATAGTAAGTTAGCTTTTGGAAGAAATTGTGACATACTAAGATTAAGGTAAAGATCGTAAAATACTTATTTGGGTTTCGGGAAAGTTTTAGTTTGAATAACAACGTAAACCAACGTTGACTTCCTAAAGACTAAAAGGTGTTTTTGGTTACATTTAACATTTACTTCTTGTAGCCTCTATGGAGGAAGGAACCCCCCCCCCCCCCCCCCCCCCGTGGAGGGAGGAGATGAAAGGAGCTGGACGTCGTCCTGAAACGTCCTCGACTTAAAGCAGCGGCACGTTAAACCTCCAGGAATGTCACGAATGCTCTCAGTGGTGAGGATGACTAAGCTGCTTCCCACCTGGACCCCCCCTCCCCCCCTCTCCCCCGCCCTTTGAGTTGGGCCGTTGGACTCGAGGGGACGACGTCGTGGTTTTATCTACCCGGCGACTCGACTGTCAAACACAACGACGATGATCAGAGAAACCGGAGCCGGGAGGCTACGCCCCCTTCAGGTGTACACGGTTAACCCCCGTTTAACCTCCCCAGGTAAATATAATCCTCCTCATCCCGTATCGCCTCTCGCTCCCTCGGCCTATCAGCACGCGGCGATGCCAAAGTCTGGCGACGGCCGACAGCCAATCAGAGAGGCCCGTTGGCTTTCCTGCATGGAAATGGAATAAAAAACTGTCCCA
This sequence comes from Liparis tanakae, assembly GCA_036178185.1. Taxonomy (NCBI): domain Eukaryota; kingdom Metazoa; phylum Chordata; class Actinopteri; order Perciformes; family Liparidae; genus Liparis; species Liparis tanakae. The sequence continues at coordinate 1,101,152 of CM070100.1, read as the reverse complement.
GCATGCCGAGCTGCTATCGGAGCATCTGCTGGTCCTTTCCGATCCCTATTTACTCTCTCTCACACACACACACACACACACACACACACACACACACACAGTTCTTGCCTGTCTAGATACAAATCACAACCACTCAGGCAAAAACAATCAGAAGTGTCCGTCTGGGTTCCCGTTCGTCTCGTGGACAGGTGTGAACAGAATGTCAGCCGCTTCCTGGTCGCCCACATCCAGACGCCTTCGGCGAGAGGTCAAAAGGTCGCCGGCTGACAGCGGGCGGCGCGCCGCGATCGATGGGCCTATCGAGCGGGGGGGCGTCTCCCACGGTAACGTGATGAACTCCTCCAGCATCGCGATGCTCTTTCTGACATGAAGCATCCTGATGAACGACCACGCAAATCGTTTGTGTCTTATTTATCGGATTAACTTTACTCTGAAGAACTTATTACTTATTTTTTGGGGAGTGAGAAACTATTTGAAATATGGTGTTCGTTGAAATGTTTTTTTTTCAACATGCCAAGTTGAAATCTTCTAAAATCTCCTCAAAGCACTCCAAGAATGTGCGTTTCTAGAATCAAAGCGTGTGAAAAAAAGAGGAAATATTTGAGTATTCGATGACATCTTATCAACGGCGATGACATCATCTCGAACGGACTTCAGGTTCTTGCTGTCTTGATGCAGTTTAATTGCTGATTATTATTTTAATTAATGACGATTAGTCGATTAGTGAACGAACATGTCTGAACTTTATTCTTTTAATTGTTCTTATTTTAAAACTTTTTTCTCGTCAACATAAATCAACAATACACTATTTATTATAAAAACTTTTAAATGTTGTGTTCTCCTCTAAACAGTCAACAAACTAATTTACATGTTTAGCAACATTTTAATTCATCAGTTTGACTTCAAGGGGAAAAAAATATATATAAATATATCAAATATGATCTTATTGTTTTTATGCTCTAGTCCCTAAAACATTTAACCAGCAGCTGAACACAGAAGTGAATTAAAGTTTCCCCTCAAAGCGCTTCAGCAGCCAAGCGTTTGTTTTCTTTAAGTTTGTTAACAAACAAACGATTTAAAAACAACATTAAGCAGTCGGCTGCACAAACCGCCGCAGGAAACAACACAATTTAATCATTTTACCCTTTACAATAAGCTATTTGCATTATAATTTATATATTTTTTAAACATGAGATTGTTTAACTTTTTTACACCTAGTTACTTTTTTATTTTACAACCGGTAAATAATATTATACAAGATATATATATATATATATATGCATGTTTTTATTGCTTTTAATTTCACTTTCACTTTAGAGGGTTAAATATAACTTTACGTTGTATTCGTTATTTTATCTCTTATTAACTAAATAACCATGAAATGTAATAAAGTTATTTGGCTGCAGGAGCTCCTCGCACGTGTTGCTTCATCTTCGGCCTCAGAGGAAACCCCGGAACGGCCCGCGGTCTCACGTGTCTGCCTGACTGTCTCACGTGTCTCTGTCTCACGTGTCTGCCTGACTGTCTCACGTGTCTCTGTCTCACGTGTCTGCCTGACTGTCTCACGTCTCTCTGTCTCACGTGTCTGCCTGACTGTCTCACGTCTCTCTGTCTCACGTGTCTGCCTGACTGTCTCACGTCTCTCTGTCTCACGTGTCTGCCTGACTGTCTCACGTCTCTCTGTCTCACGTGTCTGCCTGACAGTCTCTGTTCGTCGTAATCCCGAACAGGTCCGCCCGCTGGTTGAACTCTCGCGATATTTGCGCATCTTGGAGAGAACATGATTAACGTTTTGATCGGCTGATATTTATTCAGCTGCTGGGACTTGAGAGGGAGAGGGAAAGAGAGAGAGAATGAGAGAGAGGGAAAGAGAGAATGAGAGAGAGATTAATGATCAGGTTCAGATCTATAATCAAACTTAGATTTTCTTTAGAGGATTTGTTGAGGCTTCAAGATAAAAAGCTGTCCAATAAGTCAATAAATCATTGATTTTGATTTTAAATAAAGATTGTCAAATATTTGCTGCTTTTCTTCGCCTCGTGTGATAAGTGAATGTTGGAAACATTTGTACTAAAACGTGTCAAACTAAACTTCAAATAGAATAAAAATAGCTGCAGAAGAAACTTCCTCTAAATATATTAATATTGGTAAAAAATAAAACTAATTTTTAATTTAATAATTAATTTTTTGGGGGGGATTTTAATTTGTTGGCACAAGGACATTCTTTAACAATTTAAATATTTAAATTAATTTGCATTAAAGTTAGTTTTTCTTTTCGTTGCTCCTGCTCAGTGAGGCCTTCACTGCCATGTTTCCTCTCCCTCCTCCTTAAGCATCACACACACACACACACCCACACACACACACACACACACACACCTGACCCCCTAACCTGCCCCACCTTCACAATTACTGATCAGAGGCGGTGGAATTCCTGCAGGTCATTTAGCAGAAGACCAAACTGAGGGAGTCATTAGCGCCATCACGGCGCTGCATTCAATTACGCCGCCTCAAACGACTCCGGCGCAATATTTAGGGGGTTATTTGATTTTTTTAAAGACGCTCGTCTCCCCCCTAAAGCGAGGAGAGAGAGAGAGAGAGAGAGAGGATTAAAACTGGCTGCTCTCTAAAATGGAAATGAGGATTGTTTTAATTATGACCTCATTTGCATTTACCCCCTTATAATTAGAGAAGGGGGTAAATATAAATAAACAAGCTTTTAAATAAAAGTGGGACTAATTCAAAAATGAGAGAAAACTGTAATCGGGGAGTTGTTGCTGGTAAAAAAATAATAAAAAAATATGAACTTGAGTTGATAATCAGACAGAATCCAGAGTCTGACGTAACGGATCTTTATTGATGAACATGTACGCGACGGGTTTCGCCTTGAAGGTACATTCAACATCTCACGGTCGGAGACGCTTATCCACCTTCTACTCCTCCTCTCCTAAAACAATCAAGAAGAAGAAGAAGAAGAAGAAGAAGAAGAAGAAGAAGAAGAAGAAGAACGCTCCGACTCCGAATATCAAGCCAAGTGCTGCCGTTTCAAACATGTCCAATATGACGAGGAGGAGGAGGAGGAGGCCAGCATTCAGGATGTATAGAGGAGTAATAATAATAATAATAATAATAATACCATCATCCGGGAAAGAGTTCAGCATCTAAGTTTTAGATTTTTTTTATTTCCCCTCGAGACATTTCAAATTGCCCAAAACATATAGATATATTTAACAACGTTAAAAAGAAAAAGCTGAACTTTATGGCCAAATTGTTCTCTTTGGAATATTTGGAAAAATGTACATACATGTTTTTTGTGGTATACTTCTTTTTTTCTCTTTTCTTCCAAAGTGGTAATAAAACAATTTAAAAAAATCGGGGAGAAAAAAAAAAACACCAACTAAAAACACGGTCAAAGCAACTGACCCAAATACATATTTACAGTCTCAGCTCCTCGCTGACTAAAACTCTTCATCCTAAAAGAACTTCAGAAATAAAAACTATACAGGGTGGAGTCGGGGGTCGGGGGGGTGGAGGGGACCAGATCCCAAAATATTCCTCCCATCCAGAGAGAAACGACTCTTAAAATCATCCAATGAGATTCTTTAAAAATCAAAAACATTCGGATGGAGGTTCATCCCCCTCTCTTCTCTTTTTTAAAGGGATGAAAAACTAAAAAGTCCCATTGCCGATCTCGTGGTTCATAAACTCTTTTTGTCTTTTTTTTAAAACGAGCTGATCTGGGAAAAGGAGGAGGGGGGGCATCAGAGGACCTAGGACCTCCAGGAGGGGGGGATCAGAGGACCTAGGACCTCCAGGAGGGGGGGAATCAGAGGACCTAGGACCTCCAGGAGGGGGGGGATCAGAGGACCTAGGACCTCCAGGGGGCATCAGAGGACCTGGAACCTCCAGGGGGGCATCAGAGGACCTGGAACCTCCAGGAGGGGGGGGATCAGAGGACCTAGGACCTCCAGGAGGGGGGGATCAGAGGACCTAGGACCTCCAGGAGGGGGGGGGGGGATCAGAGGACCTAGGATCTCCAGGAGGGGGGGGGGGGATCAGAGGACCTGGAACCTCCAGGAGGCCTGGTCCTTGTAGTCCAGGCAGTCTGTGCTGTTGAAGTTGAGTTTCCAGGAGGAGGCGGCCGGCGGCTCTTTGTAGTCCAGGCCGCCGTCGGGGGAGGGGTTGAAGGCCAGGCCGGCGCCGCCGTAGGCCTGGTGGTGGTGGTGGTGGTGGTGGTGGTGGCCCGGCGACTGGCCCATGTGGTGGTGGGGGTGGCCCGGCATGGCGGAGGCCGCCATGGGGCTGAGCTGGTGGGGGTGGTGGTGGGAGTGCATGGGCGCCAGGTAGGAGCTGCAGTCCACGCCGCTGAAGTAGGACGCGGCCGGGGGGGCGGGGTAGCCCTGGCCGTAGCCCGCCGTCTGGTTGTAGGACATGGGGTAGGAGGCGGCGGCGGCGCCCGTCACGGAGCGTTGCATGCAGGAGGCGTTGGCTCCGGGGTCGGGGAGCGGGGCGGCCGGGGCGGCGGCGGCGTTCCCGGGGGAGATGGCGGGGCTCCAGATGGAGGACACGGCGTTGACGGAGGTAGAGCTGCCACCGAGCGGCGCCGGGCCCGCGTGGCCGGCGTTGGCGGCGGAGGACGAGGAGGACGAGGACGAGCCGGCGCTGGAGGCGGCGGGCGGCGTGAACTGCCCGCTGCTCTCGGAGCCCGTGCTCTCGCGGGCCGGGGACGACTTCTTCTTGGGCGGCCGGGCCTTGGCGCCGGCGCCGCCGCTCTGCTGCTGCTGCCGGCACTTGGCCCGCCGGTTCTTGAACCACACCTGGAACCCAGAGGGGGGGGGGGTCACAACCCAGAACCACAGAACCCGGAACACGCCGCCGGGCCGGACCCAGGGCTCGTCTCCCAGAGGCCCGACGGCGTCCCTCAGATAACAGACGGTCGGGTTTCACCAAACAGAAACTCTAGAGCACCGGGAGGCTCATGTAGAGCGCTCAGTGACACACACACACACACATTCAGAGAATAACTCAGAGAGAGAGAGGGGAGAGAGAGGAGAGAGAGGGGGGAGAGAGAGGGGAGAGAGAGAGGCCTTGGTTGCCTCTAAAGCCCCTCTCTCTCTCTCTCTCTGTTCTTTTCCTCCAGTTGTTTCTCGTTTCAGATCAAATTTCTTCAGTTAAGCCGCATCAAATAATTATGAAATAGTCGATTCATTCAGATTTTCTAAATCTTTTTGTTTACATCCATGTCGACAGTTTAAAAAACAATCCGGATCCCTTTGAGGTTGTTCAGACCGGAACAGAGGAAGTTGTATGAATAACCACGACACCTGAACGCAACCACCGCCGTTAAACTGCTCCCCGGTCACCGGTTAACAGAAATAAGTTTTACACGTTACAGTTACTTAGCAGGTCTGCAGTAATCCCATCGTTATCCTCATGAACTACTTAGATTACACAATAAAGTACGTGTCAGTCCCATTTATTGCTATAAATACCATAAACTATTGATCCGAGTATGACCGGACAGGTTAGCTTAACTGTTGGCTAAGTTGGTTAGCTAGTTACGTGACCGGAAATTAATTAGCACGTGATGACGTCATCAGTCATTTTGATTTATATAAAACTAAAACATTTAAATCGCCGTTTGAAAAAAAAAATGCTCTTAAAAAGAGGGAACAAATAAATAAAAAACCTTTTAATTTCTTTTTTTTATGAAGTAACGGAAGCGCAGCTCGGTGACGTCCGGTCCGCGTGACGCGGCACAACATGGCGGCCCGGCGGCTCACCTGGACGCGGGACTCCGGCAGGTTGATCTTCAGCGCGACCTCCTCGCGCATGAAGATGTCGGGGTAGCGCGTCTTCCCGAACAGAGACTCCAGGATGTCCAGCTGCGTGCGCGTGAAGGTGGTCCGCTCGCGGCGCTGCTTCCGGGGGGTGGCTGCGGGGGGGAGCCGCGGACCGTCAACACAACAATACACGTAACACACAACAACACAACACAACAATACACTTAACACACAACACAACACACTACAGAAAACACGCACACAAAACCCACACAACACAACGCGCAAACACGCAGCACGGCCTTAATGACACACTGGAGGATTTATGGTTGTTTTAGTTTTACTAAAGATGTTTAAATTGATAGAGAAATAGCGTCAAGCATATTTAATATGTCCTTTTAAAATTGGACTAGAAACAGAATATAAACCGTTTAATGACTAAATAACTTCTGAACGTGGAAATATTACTTTAGACTATGAAACCAAATTATAACGGATAAATATACGATGTTGTGTTTTACATAATTTGTTCGTTGCCTTGATGTAAACTTTTTTTAAACCCATATAACATTATAAATATTATAAAGAACTATAACCATTTCTAAATATGAATACAAGTTATTATAAAAAAGAACGATATTAGTATTATAAAGAATCATAACTATTGTTAATATAAAAAAACAGTTCTTTAAGAAAATGAGATTATTAATAGAGACATTTACAGCCAACTATATCTTTATTATTATGATAACGAACAATAATTTACAAGTATTTAAATAAAATAAATATATTATTAGAGTTCTATAACAGCTAAACATATCGTTATGAATTGGCATGTATTTCTCTGATGTCTGGAGCTCTGTGTGTGTGTATTTCTGCGTGCGTGCGTGTGTGTGTGTGTGCGCGCGTGTGTTTGCGTGTGTGTGTGTGTGTGTGTGTGTGTGTCCTACATGGGTAGCCCACGGAGGGGTGCAGCAGGTCCATGGCCGCGCCGCTGAGCCCCAGGCCGCTGACGCCGTAGGGCGGCTGCTTGAGGTAGGACATCATGCTACAGGCGGCCGCCGCTCCGCCCAGCTCCGGCCAGTGGCTCGGCTTCCCCCGATGCTGCAGCGTGGCGGGGAGGGGGAGCTCCGGGGAACTGCCGCGCACGGTCACCGTTAAACACACGCAAATACACGCACACACATCGATACATCTTTGATTTATATTCGGTATTGTTTGGTTCCCGTAAACCACTTCGTGATCATTTAGTGGAGATGAACACGTGAGTTAGTGCAATCCTTTCAGTCATTATTTTAAGTATAAAGAAAAACCCGCGGGAACATTTAACAAGTAAAAAACACACGTGACGTCACTGGTTAAGCTCAGCATTCGGTGTTCACCTTTTTAAACTTTAATGAAAACTGATGCAAGTTATCAACGGGCTCTTAAAATGTGTTTATTTGTCAGAGCACGCTGAATGTTGATCATTTATGTTTTTATTGATCAGGATATACACCTGCAGAATATTACCTTTATGCATTACCTTTATTCATTACAATTTATGTATTACCTTTATCGGTTATATTTATTTATTACATTTATCTATTATATTTATTCTTTCCTTTAATTTTAATCTCAATGTCGCAAAGATGATTTTTACATCAGAATAAAACGTGATTGAAACGCTTTAAATAATTAAATCTAAATATTTTTCTCGGCCTCCATTATAAAGATCTTTAATAATAATAATAATAATAATAAATGTTGTTCCCCAAACGCTCTGAAGTCAAAAAGAAAAAAAGGATTCAATGTTCTTCTGAAATATAATTATTTAAGTTCCGCGTCACATTTAATTAGTTTTTTTTATAGTAAAAACAATCAGAGTTCACAACTCTTATGAGTTAAATGTGTGTTTAGTGTGTAGGCCTTCACTCACACACTAAACACACACGGGCGCGCGCATAAAGATGATTATGGATGTTTGATAATCTATTAAAATCACAGCTGTTCTCAAGTGGTTCCGTTTGTTCTCCTGAACCAGAATCTGCTCCTGTGGTTCTGGAGAACAAGTCATAACTTCAAGTCTCGCTTTAATTATTATTAATATTCATAATTGTGACTGCGGGGGAAGAACCAACTTCAAGAAACGGAAAATGTTTTGATGAAGAGAATTAATCGGTTTCTTTATATGTTCTACTTTTAAAACGGACATTAATTATGTGGCTCTATTTTATAAAAGGCAGGATTATTTTATATTTTACTTTAGTTTGTTTTTATCACAATAAATTAACTGAATTTAAGAAAACTTCTTTAGGGGAATACAAATAAATCCTGATTCTTCAGAGGACTGCAGAAAATAAACCAAACTAACTTTAATCCACTAATTCAACAAAACATGTCCATTAAAAATATAACCTACAGAAACACAAATTAGTAGGATTTTTAAAAAATAAAACGAGGGAATCTATACAAATTGATCAACGTTTTTAATTTGGAATAAAAACACAAGTTTAAAAGCGCTTGCCACATAAACGAGGCTCGTTTATTTTAATATTATTATTATTCTAACTGAGCAACACGAACGACTTGGATCCAGGGCCGGACCGGGAGGGAGACCCGGTCCCGGTGCAAATGAACTCAATTAGAATGTAGATGAGACCTCCGGGGAGAGGGGCTCTTATCTCAGAAATACATTAACACAATAAACCAACACGCCTCTCCAATTACCAGCGCGCGGCTCCAGCGGCTCGAGCTCCCACTACAGCACTCCGCTTTGACAGGAACCGGGATATGAAGAGGACCCGGACCGGAGGAGGACTACGTGGACCGGAGAGGAGGACCAAGTGATCCGGATCCGGCATCGGCCCCGGTCCTCCTCTCCGGTCTCGCCGCGCCGCCTCAGCGGCGTTACAAGTCACTTTTAAAAGAGTCTCTTTTTAACGCTCTTCGCTCCTGACGCGCACGCGCATTAATAAACCAAATATGAGTGTTAATGTGCACGAGCATAAACTTTACCTGCTGTACTCCTCCTCCTGTCTCCTTTCCTGTCTCCTTTCCTGTCTCCTGTCTGTCTCCTCTGGCCGAGACACGCGAAGCGGCAACAAAATAAAAGTACGTATCCAGCGGCGCGCGCGGCTCGGAGCGGCGGACCGGTTCAAGAACAAACACCGGAGAGCGCGCGGAGCCGCATCGTGGGGGAAAGCACGCAGTTACCGGCGCGCGGCGCGTCCTCGGTGCGGTTCCGGGTGTCGGTGAGAGTTTATTTTCTCTCTTTTTTTAAAGCAGACAAATCAATCAAACTGTTCCCGGCGCTCGGCGGCTGTCCGGTGCTCGGAGGTGATTTGCGGGAGACGGATGGAGATTGATCACCTTCCCTCCGCCCCGCGCCTCTATGAGCCGGGGACACCTGCGGATCCGACTCCCGCGGCCAATGGGCGCGCGGCCCCGCGCTGACGGACGGCGGGGGCGGCCTATGGGCGAGGCGGTGGCAGGCCACGCCCACCTCCTCCTCCACCTCCGGCCCGCTCCGTCCCGGTCCCGAGACCAGAAGAACCGAAGAGGTTTTAAAAAGATGGAAATGTTTCTCCGGCCGGGAGAGAACCGGGAGAGAACCGGGAGAACCGGAGGAGACGCTGAATTTAAGAACATTTATTTTAGAGAAACATTTTATTTTGTATTGTTTTTGCACCGGAAGAGTCCGGTCCATAAACCATATGTATTTATTTATTATTTATTCTTTAAATTATTTTTCCTTTGATGTCCTTTTTTAAAGTAAATACATTTTGTTTTTAAAGGTTAAAAATGTTTAAACAGAAAACTGCATTTTAGTTTATGAACAGAGGAAAATACATTTAATGCAATGTCATCAATTAATATTATATATATAAAATATATACACATTTATATATACATTTATATAGTTTATACATATATATATATATGAATATATATACATATACATGTATATATATATGTGTGTATATATATATATATATATATATATATATATATATATATATATATATATATATATATAAATATATATATATATGAATATATACTATAGTGTTTTCCCGAGGAGACTGTCGCCCAAAAAAGTGAGGAAGCTAAAAAAGGAAAGAAGTTAAATTAATTCATTTTGATTTTATTGTGATACCCCCCTCCCCCTCTTCTCTCTCCACACACACGCACACACACCAACCAGCCCTCATGAATATTAATGAGGTCTAATCCCCATTTAGAATAACATGTGAGGATGGTTGACGTAAAGTTTAATAGGAACAAACCTCAAACTCACGAGGAAGATCAAAGCCTTCACGGCGGCGTGTTTACGGGGTTTCTAACGGTGATTTTAACGGTGTATTTTACGGCGTTTTAACCCGTCACACACACTCACACAACACGCCGGGTCCTTTGTGTGTGTGTGTGTGTGTGTGTGTGTGTGAATCTGGCAGCAACAGTAACAGTAACTTTGTAACTGAGGAGATCAAAATTGAAGTTCACAGACGCGGCGGGAGGACGTCTTCACGCGCGTGCATGTGTGCGAGAAACTTACTGGAGGTTGGAGGCCTGCAGTGATGCGGCTTCAGGGCCCTGAACGCACCACGGCTGGTCTTTTACGTTGTAGTTGTCTCCTCTGAGCAGCCGGAGGCCCCCAAATACCCCCCCACACACACACACACACCTCTCCTCTGCACACTCACGCGCACACACGTTAAATTATGCAAAAAGGCCATTCAACCAATAGCATGGCCTCCCGACACAGACGGTGTTCTTCTGATTCTCTCCCGGTAAACCGGAGCCCCGTCACGTCGTCCGGTCCCGGTAAGAAGAGTATTTTGTCTAATCCCAAATTGCAGTTGAATTTTCCTTAATGCTGAGCTGGTAAAGCCCGGGATTAGGGGGGGGGGCTTCAGCGGGATGTTGTCGCTGCTCATTGAAACCAAGAAGCAGGAAACAGCGCGCAGCCGCACGCGGGCACGCGCAGCGCTTTACTTCTATTTATTGTTGGGGAGGGAACGAAATAAAGGAGGTGAAGATCGGAGGCCGAGCGGCACCGGAGAGGAGACATCAAAGAGATCCTCCGGTCTGCTGGAGGAGCCGCGCGCAGCCGCTGAACCGGGACCGGCGGAGGTAAGACCGGAACCCGGTGCTCACACTCATCACACTTATTTAAAGATGTAGGATGTTAATAACTTTATGATTTAAGAACTTTACTAAAAATCATCAAACTTAAAACATATTAAATGTGAATTATTTGTGAAGATTAACACGCACACACACACACTCTCACACACACACACACACACTCTCACTCACACACACACACACACTCTCACTCACACACACACACTCTCACACTCACACACACACTCTCACACACACAC